>JARFJB010002320.1:5450000-5832500 GCA_036346205.1 Vesta saturnalis
GCTATAGGTGCTTAATAAAAATGAAATAACATAAAGCGTATTTTCACTTGTTAAAATAATATACAGGGTGATTTATTTAAAAAATTGACAAAATCATGTGTTCGAGTTTTGGCTCGCTCTATATTCAATTGGTGCAATAATAAAGAAATAGCACTTTCTCGTAACACTGTACCATTGTCAAAAAGTTATGCCTGGAAACAATTATTGTTAGGTTGTTCTGTCTAGGGTATACAGGACGTTGAAATGAGAACGATTTTCGTGTACAATTGGCCATAACTTTTGAAATGCCCTGTATAACGTAATGAAGCCCTATATTGAAAGTATGGGGGAGATGAGCTTAATCTAAATTTGAAACAATATATAGGGTGTCCCAATTAAAAACAAGTATGTTTGGTTCGCCCTGGTAAATACGAAAATAATTTTATAATGTGAAGTTTGAAGTTGCCTATAATTTTTGTAAATAACTTTTTTTGATATCTCCTTTAATCACGGATATATCGTACTTCGACGCACTAATGCCGCACCCTGTATATCGAGTCAAATGTAGCCAGAAAAGGTAGAAAGTATAAAAAAAAACTAAGGCGCTACCTTCCTTAGTTACAGAAATACGAATTTTTATTCGTTGCGTGACTGCGTTATAGTGCAGTAAATTGCTCTTCGAACTCGCTGTTTCCTGAGAGTGCGTGACACCGAAGGTATAACCAAATAAAATTTGTACCATCTTGTAGAGGGCACTTTGGGGCATAGGAAATAGAAATGTACAACTTTTTTTAATAGGACTTTTTTAATAGGACCGAATGGCACTTAAACGAGACTGAAGTCGAGTTAGAAAAACTACGTTTTTCTTAACATTAACCGTCATAACAATTTAATCTTTTAATCTAAAATTCTGATTTTTTGCATACATATACCTGAAATATGAGCGCTTCAAATAGCAATTCAGGAATTTTGAAAATGTTTACAGTTTTTTAAAATAAAATTATCAAAATCGTGCATCTAAAACTTCAACCAGCGGCGAGCTATGTGAATTATTGAATAATAATGTCGATGCTTCGACATGTTTTGGAAAAGTTTATTTTAATTAATTACTATTCTTTTCGATTTCAAAAATTACATTTCAGAAAATGAGGTTTTGTAATCTTTTTAGAAAAAGCGCCGCTGCTCTACATTTATAGATATTCTTATTTTACTTCTAGATATGATTTCTAGAAAGGTATGGTGCCGAGAGCGGCTAATGGCGTTTTTGGCAACAGCGCGCGTTTTAAAGCTAGTGGATAAAAATTCATACTTCTGTAACTATTGAAGTTAACGTCTTTTTATAAATATGTTCACACATTTTGTTGAACAATGCTTTCTTTATAAAAAACGTTCTAACATCCGTAATCACAATAAATCCTGGTTTAACAAAGATTTAGCTGATATACGTGATATGCTATTGCTGGTAAAAAGTATGTATAATTGTAATAAGAATAAGCAACTATTAACACTGGCCATCGTGTAAATATTATAGAAGGAAACTGAAAATTACCAAAAAATCGTTTTATAATAACCTCATTCAAAATCAAGCAATAATCATAAGACCAGTTGGATGTTGGTAAACAGTGAACGTAATAAACCTCTAGATAATTTAACGAACGCTGAGCATAGCATTTGTCCAGACAGTTTCAGTAATTATTTTATTTCATTTTCGAAACAATCTACCCGTACACTACACCCCAGTAAATAAATACAAACAGCTAATACTTAAAACTTCTATAAAACTTCGATTACGCTACTATGTACAAGTACTAACTAACACTTAATTTTAAAATAACGAGAAACGAAAAGCTTTTGTTTGCAGCAGTTTGTAGTTTGTTTGACGTCGGTAATATACCCAAAAGTTAGCATTTTAAAGAGTGAACCATGTATACTTTAAAAACAAAATTGCGAAACAGCAGGTCCATAGAACAAGGCTAAGCACTTCATAAAAACAAAAACCACTTCTACGTCCAAATATATCATTATGACAAACGATAATAACCAAAAGAATCACTTAGAATGTCGAGCCAATATATTATCCCTTTTATTGGAAACTGAGATCATTTTCTCCACGAGAACTCGATATAACCCCAAGTCTGCGTAACTCCTTTGAACATCTACTTAACTATCCTTTTCGAATTGCCTAACCAAACAAACAACACGAGTTAGTCTCATTCCTATGTAGACTGACCATAATTATTCATTATCCTCCATTGGTTTTCAACCAACTCCACTCTAATTTGCCCAAAAAACTTAAATATACAATTCCGTGCATACAGAAGTCTAACACGAAGATCAACGGAATGTTTGCCTTATCAACAAGCTGGTTTCTGAACTATTATCTCAGAAATTGTATCTTTAATGAATGGATTTTCATTTAAAATAGCCTAAAGTCAATTTCTTTATGTTAAAACCAAACTTTTATAAAAATGGTGCCTATCTGGCGGCTAACTAGAACTTTTCAAAGATGTACCTTACAATGTAATATCTGATTACGTTTTTCATCAATTTTTTATATGACGCAATTCCAACTTGATTTAACCAAATTAAAATACGAAATTTATTTCTACAAAACCATCCATATATACAAATACACTAGCATAAAAATAACGAGAACATTTATTCTAACAAAACTAATCTAACAATACTCTAATTGTAAGTGATTCTACAAATAAAATTTCCATTCATAAATATCTCCAAACCCTTTTAAAAAAAAAAATTCAAAAAATAAAAGGTTTTCGAGGGTGTCTTTCCCGACGTTTTAAAAATTAGTAAAGTTTACCTTTATACAAAAGGACAGTAAGGATAACGTTCAAAACCTACCGTAATTTCAAAATTATTTTTGAAATCATCTCGTTTAATGCGAGATCTCTTGAAACTGTAACTTAAATATTGTTTATAGCATTATTTTTATAAATATCCATTTAACAAAATTAATTAATTTTATAAGAATTTTGTCTTAATAACTGATGTTTTTGATTTTTTTTGTAATAATTTGTCACAATTTTATTTGTTCACGGTAATTGTTATAATAGAAATTTTCAAAAATCTCTTTCTGTTATTAAATTGAAAATATCTCAGAAATTAACGATTTTAGCTATAGGTGTTAAAAAATGAAAAAATAAAGCGTATTTTCACTTGTTAAAATAATATACAGGGTGATTCATTTAAAAATTGACAAAATCATGTGTTCGAGTTTTGGCTCGCTCTATATTCAATTGGTGCAATAAAGAAATAGCACTTTTCGTAACACTGTACCATTGTCAAAAGTTATGCCTGGAAACAATTATTGTTAGGTTTTTGTCTAGGTATAGGTTGAAATGAGAACGATTTTGTGTACAATTGGCCATAACTTTTGAAATCCCTGTATAACGTAATGAAGCCCTAATTGAAAGTATGAGATGAGCTTAATCTAAATTTGAAACAATATATAGGGTGTCCCAATTAAAAACAAGTATGTTTGGTTCGCCCTGGTAAATACGAAAATAATTTTATAATGTGAAGTTTGAAGTTGCCTATAATTTTTGTAAATAACTTTTTGATATCTCCTTTAATCACGGATATATCGTACTTGACGCACTAATGCCGCACCCTGTATATCGAGTCAAATGTAGCAGAAAAGGTAGAAAGTATAAAAAAACTAAGGCGCTACCTTCCTTAGTTACAGAAATACGAATTTTATTCGTTGCGTGACTGCGTTATAGTGCAGTAAATTGCTCTTCGAACTCGCTGTTTCCTGAGAGTCGTGACACCGAAGGTATAACCAAATAAAATTTGTACCATCTTGTAGAGGGCACTTTGGGGCATAGGAAATAGAAATGTACAACTTTTTTTAATAGGACTTTTAATAGGACCGAATGGACTTAAACGAGACTGAAGTGAGTTAGAAAAACTACGTTTTTCTTAACATTAACCGTCATAACAATTTAATCTTTTAATCTAAAATTTGATTTTTGCATACATATACCTGAAATATGAGCGCTTCAAATAGCAATTCAGGAATTTTGAAAATGTTTACAGTTTTTAAAATAAAATTATCAAAATCGTGCATCCAAAACTTCAACCAGCGGCGAGCTATGTGAATTATTGAATAATAATGTCGATGCTTCGACATGTTTTGGAAAAGTTTATTTTAATTAATTACTATTCTTTTCGATTTCAAAATTACATTTCAGAAAATGAGGTTTTGTAATCTTTTTAGAAAAGCGCTGCTCTACATTTATAGATATTCTTATTTTACTTCTAGATATGATTTCTAGAAAGGTATGGTGCCGAGAGCGGCTAATGGCGTTCTTGGCAACAGCGCGTTTTAAAGCTAGTGGATAAAATTCATACTTTGTAACTATTGAAGTTAGCGTCTTTTATAAATATGTTACACATTTTGTTGAACAATGCTTTTTTATAAAAAGTTCTAACATCCGTAATCACAATAAATCCTGGTTTAACAAAGATTTAGCTGATATACGTGATATGCTATTGCTGGTAAAAAGTATGTATAATTGTAATAAGAATAAGCAACTATTAACACTGGCCATCGTGTAAATATTATAGAAGGAAACTTAAAATTACCAAAAATCGTTTTATAATAACCTCATTCAAAATCAAGCAATAATCATAAGACCAGTTGGATGTTGGTAAACAGTGAACGTAATAAACTCTAGATAATTTAACGAACGCTGAGCATAGCATTTGTCCAGACAGTTTCAGTAATTATTTTATTTCATTTTCGAAACAATCTACCCTACACTACACCCCAGTAAATAAATACAAACAGCTAATACTTAAAACTTTATAAAACTTCGATTACGCTACTATGTACAAGTCTAACTAACACTTAATTTTAAAATAACGAGAAACGAAAAGCTTTTGTTTGCAGCAGTTTGTAGTTTGTTTGACGTCGTAATAAGTGAACGAATTTAATGCCTTACTACGAAAACCGTAGAATAGAGTATCGTTAAATAAGTAAGTTTCGTAATGTTGGTAAACATTAGATAAAAGATAATAAAGTTTTACCATAGTTCCGGAGATATTCGATAAAATTCCAAAATTGCTTCATTTTCGTCTGATGATATACCAAGTTGTAATTTAACACTATAACAAATTATCTAGACTATTTTAAAAACCAGTAACAATATTGCTCAAATATTCTTAACCATTTTTTACAACTATACAATTAAATTACAATTATCGACGTAGTCATATTTCAGGACCATCAACAATTTCTCATTTTTTGTATATAATTTATTAATCAACACATTTCTTTATCTAACAATTTTGTAATAGATTCTATGCTGTAAAAATATACAAAATTCTTACAATTATTCTTACGTTTCTCAATGTTAAATGACATATCTATGATTTAACTTAACTAGAAATAAAATTATAAATATTTTAACTACATTGCTTTATAAGATTGCTAAAATTTAATAACTGTTGCAATAAAACCATATCAATCTTACATTATGATCATCCAATCGAATAATTTTGAAGCCTGTTTCGTTAAAGTTTAACTTTAAATAGTATTATATAATTTAAAATACATCAAAATATTAAAGTTATAGTTTATCATCTAATGATAATTGTAGTAAAGCATGTGATTAAATTATAAGACTACCTAACAGTAAATGTATAAAAATTATAATTCTTTAGTAAGACCACTATGAAATGTATTTCACAAGAAACCATTCGTTGATACTAGTTCAGAATCTCCTTAGACATGTATTAGCTGATAACAACCGTTTCGAATAATTTGTATAAAAAAATGCAGGTCTCGTTTAAAAATTGTTGACGAGTGTCCTAAAAGAAACGTGTTAAATTTTAGTGATTATATTATTTTTTTAAATACGAAATTTAATAATTTTACAACTGTTATAATAACAACGCTAGTCTTACAAAACGAAAATGAGCATTTTGATTTTGTCGAATATCTCCGGAACTAGTCGGAAAACAAACTTTTTATACTCATGTACTACCCAACAAATTACGAAACTTATTTCTCATTTAACCGATACTCTATCTATTACGGTTTTCGATATCTCTGAATACGCAAATTAAATTCGGTTCACCCTGTATACCCAAAAGTTAGCATTTTAAAGAGGAACCTGTTACTTTAAAAAAACACAAATTGCGAAACAGCAGGTCCATAGAACAAGGCTAAGCACTTCATAAAAAACACGAAAACCACTTCTATGTCCAAATATATCATTATGACAAACGATATATAACCAAAAGAATAACTTAGAATGTCGCGAGCCAATATATTATCCCTTTTATTGGAAACTGAGATCATTTTCTCCACGAGAACTCGATATAACCCCAAGTCTGCGTAACTCCTTTTAACATCTACTTAACTATCCCTTTTGCGGATATTGCGCTAACCGCAAACAAACAACACGAGAGTCTAGTACTACATTCCTATCTAGACTGACCATAATTATTCATTATCCTCCACATTGGTTTTTCAACCAACTCCACTCTAATTTGCACAAAAAAACTTAAATATACAATTCCGTGCATACACGAAGTCTAACTCGAAGATCAACGGAATGTTTGCCTTATCAACAAGCTGGTTTCTACTCGAACTATTATCTCAGAAATTGTATGTTTAATGAATTGGGATTTTCATTTAAAATAGCCTAAAGTCAATTTCTTTATGTTAAAACCAAACTCTTATCAATAAAAATGGTGCCTATCTGGCGGCTAACTAGAACTTTTGCAAAAGATGTACCTTACAATGTAATATTTGATTACGTTTTTTCATCAATTTTTTTATATGACGCAATTCCAACTTGATTTAACCAAATTAAAATACGAAATTTATTTCTACAAAACTATCCATATATACAAATACACTAACATAAAAAATAACGAGAACATTTATTCTAACAAAACTAATCTAACAATACTCTAACTGTGAAACGTGATTCTACAAATAAAAATTTCCATTCATAAATATCTCCAATCCCAAAAATAAAAAATAAAAACTCGCAAAAAATAAAGACGTGTTTTCGAGAGGGTGTCTTTCCCGACGTTTTAAAAATTAGTAAAGTTTTACCTTTATACAAAAAGGACAGTAAGGATAACGTTCAAAACCTACCGTCCTATTTCTATCATACCAGTAATATCAAAAATTATTGAAACTGTTATCAAGAGTAGTTTAATGCAGTACTTTGAAGCAAATAATCTTCTAACTCAAAAGCTGTACTTTCCATTATTAACAAAATTGTACAGGGTCTGAAAGAAAAAAAAAACATATCAAGTTGTCTTTATATGATCTGTTTAAGGCCTTTGACTGCGTATAACATTCTTCTAAGTAAACGACATTACTACGGTATTAAAGGTAATTGCTTAGAACTACTGCAAACTTACGTTGAGAATAGAAAACAACTAGTTTTCTGTAACAACTCATTTCCGGAAATAAAAAAAAACATTTCAAATGGGGTACCTTAAGGTTCCACTTTGGGTCCTCTCTTTTTTATTATTATTCATGTAAATGCCACAGTTCCAGTGTTCCAGATTTTTCAAGTGATATATTTAGGTTTTTTTGTATGCTTATACAATGCTTTTGTATTTAAGGATTTTGACATTCCCAAAAAAATTGCAATATTTTGATGCGGTTAATGTTAAGAAAAACGTAGTTTTTCTAACTCGACCTCAGTCGCGTTTATGCGCCATTTTCAAAGTTCGGTCCTACTAAAAAAAGTTGTACATTTCCATTTCCTATGTCCCAAAGTGTCCTCTACAAGATGGTATAGGTTTCATTTGTTAGAAGAGTTATAATTCTTTATGTTTACCAATAATATACTCGCGAACAAAAATGTACATAACTCCCCTTTTCAGATTACCTATTTTTTAAGAAAACGCGCTATTAATGCACCATCACCGTGTTGAAAAGGATGTTGAACCGTGTAGTATTGGGTAAATAATCAATTCTCTGTAGTACATCACATATCTTTCTTTCTTTAATTTTTTATGTCAGAAAGGCTCACTAGCAATCGTATAAGAGCAAATAAAAATGTACATCCCTCCCGTTTTGAAATCTTAATGCACCGTAACCGTAATGAAATGGGTGTTGAACCCCGTTGTACATCAAATATTTGTATTTATTTACTTTTTTATGTTTATGTTAGAAGGGTTCACTAACAATAATGTACTCGTTAACAAAAATGTACATACCTCCCGTTTTGAAATTACCTAATTTAAAAAAAAACGTGCTCTTAATGCACCATAACCATAATGAAAGGGGTGTTAAACCCTGCTGTATATCAAATATTTTTATTTCTTTATTTTTATGTTAGAAGAGTCCACTAGCAACCGTATAAGAGCGAATAAAAATGTATATACCTCCCGTTTTGAAATAAACGCGCCATCACCGTATTGAAAGGGGTGTTGATCCCTGTTGTACATCAAATATTTATTTCTATTTCTTTAATTTTTAATGATAAAAGGATTCACTAGCAAATGGAAGAACAGTTATGGAATGTGATCAGGAATCTTTGAATTAATTGTAACCTAACTTTATATATTATTGCGTAATAAAATCTACGATTTCTATTATTACCATGTGGCTATTGTACAGTGCGTCTCATTTCGGTTGATCCGCTATGGGTATCTCGTTTATTACAAAATATAGGATTTCTTTTCTAATTTTCCATATCCTCGACAACTCAAAAAGAAAAAAACATTTCTTAGAATTAATTAAAGCGAATTTAATGAATCTTGGATCGTTTTGCATACTTTGTTGAACGTTGAAAACTGAGAGAACGACACTAAATGTTTTGGCAAGCGCAGAAGCCAATTCCGGAAGCTATATGTATGTAATAACATTGGTGTGTCGAAATCTACAGTGCAACGTGTTCTAAGGGACAAAAGACTCCAAATAAGCAAAATTCGAGGTTTTGGTTGGAAGATAATAAGTGCATAACATTTCATCGAGAACGACAAGGAACATTTGGAATCAGTGTGATCTAACCGTACTAGATTTGTTTATACCTCTCAACAAGAGAGTTGCGTATTGCACGGTAGAAATTCGGTGTACAATCGGGTTCAACACCCCTTTCAATACGGTTATGGTGCATTAAGGACGAGTTTTCTTAAAAATTAGTTCATTTCAAAACGGAGGTACCCATGTACATTTTTGTTGGCGAATACATTAATGCTAGTGAATCCATTAAATATAAAAGATTAAAAAAATAAAAATATTTCATGTACAACAGGGTTCAACACCCCTTTCAATATGGTTATGGTGAAATAACGTTTTCTCAAAATTTCGTTAATTTCAAATCGGGGGGTATGTACATTTTTATTCGTTCTCGTACAATTGATAGTGAACCCCTATAATATAAAAAAGAAATAAAAATATTTGACGTACAACACGGTTCAACGCCCCTTTCAATACGGTGATGGCGGATTAAGAGCACGTTTTCTTAAAGAGTAGGTAATTTTAAAACGGGAGGTATGTACATTTTTATTCGCGCTTATATGATTACTAGTGAAACTCTTTAACATAAAAAATTAAAAAAATAAAAATATTTGATGTACATGGTTCAACACGGTTATGGTGAATTAAGAGAACGTTTTCTTAAAAATTTGGTAATTTTCAAACGGCAGGTATATACATTTTTTGTTGACGAGTATATTATTCCTAGTGAACCCTTTAAACATAAAAAATTAAACAAATAAAAATGTTTCAACAGGATTCAACATTCCTTTCAACATGATGATGGCGGATTAAGATAAAGGAAAAGGCCACGTATTTCATTCCCTACCCAAGGGGTAGGGAGGGATGATTGAGCTTTCCAAGCTCCTTTAGCCACAATAATGGATTCCTAGCATACATGCATACAATACGTATATACGCATGGTGTGATTAAGGGTGGGTGTGGTCAGGATAGGATTGGAAGGAATGGAGTTAGGGTTCTGAGGGGGAAATAATACTCCAGTATTCGCCTAAATAGCCGCACATGGTGTGCGTATATGCAGTGACCATGCCGCTACATGTGTATGAAAAAAAAACCTGATAAAACTCATACAGGGTAACGGGAAACGAACCCATTACCTCACGAATGCTAAGAACCTCGTGTCACCACAACTCTACCAGCTCGGTGCGGATTAAGAGCACATTCTCTTAAAAAATTAGATAATTTGAAAACGGGAGGTATGTACATTTATGTTAGCGAGTATATTATTGCTATTGAACCCTTTAAACATAAAAAATTAAAAAATAACAATATTTGATATACAGCATCGTTCAACAACACACTCACTACGGTGAAGTATATAAAGTGCTCGGGTTCTTAAGAATTACACTTTCAAAATAGGGGGGGGATACGGTTTTAAATTTTGTGTTTAGCTTCCATTTTATGCAAAGTAGAAAGTTCTTTTTCAAAATTATAAAAAAACCAACACCACCAAAGTTACCCTTATTTTCACCCCTTTCGTCCCCCTAATCGTTTTATTAACATTTTTGATGTATGAGAAGGTCAAGTACGTTCATTTATATAAAATTCCACCCAAAAGGTTAAATTCGTTCCACAATTTACTGAAAAAACATCTATTACTGAAATCTATTGCTAACTTGATGCAGGTACATTGAGCAAAGTGACAGCGAACTACGTTGTTAATAGGATCTCAATGATGTTTAGGACCAATTTAGAATTTTTATAAGGTTACTTATAGAAGTTTGCATTAATTAGGAATCGCATGACACTTTAGGCTTAAGTTTGTGGTACTCTTATTTTTGTTGCACAAAAAAAAATGTCGGCTCAACTCGGGGAAGACGGAGGAGGCCCGTAGTAAAAGACATAAAGTAATTAAAATAATACTTAAACAACTTACATTTACCATAAAGCTCAGAATTCGGGAAAATAACATTTCCAAAGGCGCCACGATCTAAATATTTCGATAAGTCATCAAAGGTTACATGTAAAAAATTCGCCGGGGTGAAATGATCTACAAACACAAATTTAGATAGGTCTAGAATCAAAATCGTAGTGGTTATTAACATTACAAAAATTCAATTTCTATAAAGAAAAAAGTCAAATAGCTTCATTATATACATTTATAATTTTAACTGCATCTACTTCATCCAGTAGAAGGGCGTCGTATAAGAGAATGAAGAAAATTCAACACTACTAAACCCTTTAGAATATTTCTATAATAAAATACATCGTTTAAGCCGTTTTTGACCAGTAGAGCTAGCGAATGATGTTGTCGTATACGGGGATTAATTTAACTTTAGAATAATATTACTATAATTAAAACACATCGTTTAAGCCGAGTTTCTACCGTACATCTAGCGGATAAGGGTGTCCTATAAGGAGATGAATTACACAAAAATTCATAACTTCTAAACCCTTACGTGTCGATGAATTAAAGTGTACAATAACCTTATAATTAAAAGACACCGTTTAAGTTGTTTTTGAACAGTCCATCTAGCGGATATGAGTTCCGTATACGAGGAAAAATTGGAAAAAATTCATAACTTCTAAGCCCTTCTCTGTCGATTAATTAAACACTAATATAATATATTTATAATTGAAGTGCAACGTTTAAGTCATTTTCATACATTCCATCTAGAAGTGAGAGTGTCATATAAAAGGATAAATAAATATTACTATAATTAAAACACATCGTTTAAGCCGTTTTCGTACCGTCCATGGGGTCGATTCTTGAGTTCATAGGAATACGTTTCCTATACGAAACTATGAGATTTTCCTATAGGAACGCGTATTAGCTATTCTTGACGCTCCAATAGGAATCATTTCCCATCGCTAGCGTAGGAACATTTCCACTTGGTAATTTCCATCGGAAACGGACATTGCTACGCGTCACTATGACATTTCTAATGTCAGTTTTTCCATTAAAATGGCTAATTTAGAAGAATTTGCTCAGTTAGTAATGGTAGAAGTAATTGAGGAAGCTGAAAACAGTGAAACAGTTTATTATTGAAGAACACGAGCTTAGATCCGTTTGAAAAGTTGTCGGAAAGAATGTTTATAAAAATATTTAGACTCAGTAAGAATCTCGCGAGAGATCTAATTATTTCACTAGATCCATATTTATTGGCTCCTTCACGGATATCAGCTTTAAATAAAGTGGAAAAGGTAATTTTTTTTGCTATTCACTGGATGTGCCGTAATAAAGGGAAATTATAGGTTTTGGTAGCACCTAAGTTTTATCCTACAGGTAATTACCAAAGTGATGTTGGTTATAACTTTTTTTCTGGAACTATTCAACCATCGGTAAGTCGAAGCATTGCAGAAGTAACCAATGCTTTGAATGAACCGAAATTTCCTGAAAATATTGCTGAATTAAATAGTATTCGAAGAGAGTAAGTGCATGTGCCCTATTCATTTCATTATAAGAAGTTTACTTTTGTATTGAAGTTTTTATAGAGACTACGGTTTGTCGGTTGTAAGGGTGTATAGATTGTACACACGTTGCAATATTTCCCCCAAAAGTGAACGACGACGATTATCCTGAACACATATATGTAAATCGGAAACTTTATCACTCAATAAACGTTCAATTGGTAATTAAATACATTTTCACCACCAATAACTATACTCTATTATTTCCAGATATGCGACTCTGGATTACGTATATTAAATGTAAATGCTCGATTTACAAGAAGTACGCATGACTCATATATCTGGAGTCGATCATATATTCGGCCAGCATTAAGAGCATTCACTAGGACAAATCCTGATTACTTCTTAATTGGTATGCATTTTTTACAGTATGTAGGTTGTTTTTAATCATATCTAAATAGTTGTTTTGAGAATTATTGATCCAAATTTTCTGAATCTTTTTTGTTCTTGTATGAGACTCTGGCTATCCCCTAAAGCCTTGGCTACAAACCCCTGTAAGAAATCCAACTCCAAGGTCACCGGAAGAAGTATATAATAATGTTATCACACGAACGAGAAGTATTATTGAACGGTGCAACGGGGTACTTAAACCCCGATTTAGATGTTTACTAAAATACAGGATTCGGCATTATTTACCAACCAAATGTTCCAAAATTATCAATGCATGTGTTGTGCTTCATAATATGTGCATTGCTAATAATTATTCCTTAGGCGGAACCAGCGAACGGAGACAATGAGTTAGATTTTGGTTTGCTTAATAATCTAGCAGAACACAATCATGAACAACAAAGAAAAAATCCAGATTTAGAGGCAGGGAAAGCTTTACAAAGAAGGATCATAAGAAACTACTTTAATCGCAATTCATTGATATTGATTCATTATAATTAACCACACAAAAACATTAGATTATTAAAAGTTCCTGGTCAAGATGTACCAATAAGTATTTGGAGTAAAACAAATCGTGCAAGGACAAGACATGGACGAACTAACTCTATGCTTTTCCGATGAGCATATTGTAAACGTCGGTTCTAATACAAAATTTGATGGTGGTTTTGCTAAGATCTACGAATTAACGGAAGATGCGGTGCACTGGTTACAATACAATTCTGAAAGATTTGTGAATACACACCCTTGCATCAAATGATGGCCAAGGTGTTCACAAAATTTTGAAGTCGGCCCTCGACGCACTTACGACCATGAAGAATAAGAAGTCACTTCAAACGCTATTGGTCGATATGATATAATGAACAAGGTTCTATCTACCACCGATGGTATTTCCCATTCCAACGACAAATAAATTCCTATGATAGTCAAGAATCCGAAAATGTTCGTTAGAGTCGTTTCGAAACGGAAACTTAGCATAGAAAATATTCCTATAGGGAACGTTTCCTATGACCTCAAGAATCGACCTCCATGTAGGAGATAAGGATGTCGTATAAGGGGGTGAACTATAACTTCTGATTTGTGTAGAAGGCTTAAGATTGAACCAACACCCGATAATATATGTGTTTTTTGTATTTCAAACTCAGCTGCTAGTATCAAATCTTGCTCTCATCAACATCCGCACCAATGTAACTAGTTACCAGTTGCAAACTAGTTGTTATGTAATTCTTATCATTTCAGGTACCATTTCAGGTACTAATGTCGATTTCGATAGTTGGAATATCACAACGGACATTATTCTTGCTAATCCTAATTTTCATCAACAAGGTGAAATCAGTATTTTGTTAGGAGCAAATTGTTTTTGGCAAATTCTTAGTGGTGGAAACCAATATTACATAACACAAAGCTTGGTTTGATAGTCTCAGGTCCCATGGCATTTGTTTCTTCTGAATGGAACGTTAGTTGCAATCTTAACTACTCAATACCTACATGATCAATTTGGGAATTAGACAAAGTTTTCTCAATTAAAGTAATGTCAAAAAATGAATTAGAACGCGAATCTCATTTCGTAAAAACATTTACGTGGTTGATTTGTGGTCTCGTTCCCGCTTAAAAATTCTCCTAGTCTTCTAGGTGATTCTTTGAAACAAGCCAAAAGATGTTTTTTCAATCTAGAAAAAGTCTCAATTCACGTCCGAGTATGAACAATTGGGACACATGTCTCTTGTGACCCATGAAAGTAATCAAACAATTTTCTATCTACCCCATCACAGAGTAATCAAGGAAGACAGTTGGTAGTGCTTGTAGTTCTACTGGAGTTTCAGTTAATGATATTCAGCACGTTGGTCCCGTTGTGCAGTCAGATTTTCTTTCTATACTTTTGCGATTCAGGCAACATGTTTTTGCATTTTCTGCAGACGTGGAAAAAATGTATTCCCAAGTATTGGTTACCGCAGAAAATAGAGATCTTCAAAGAATAGTTTGACGCTGAGATCTAAGTGATCCGATCCTTACATAACAGTTAAATACACTTACGGCACTACATCCGCTAGTTTTCTTGCTACTCGCTGCTTAGGAGAATTATCCCAGGATTGTGCACAATCTCAATCCAAGGTCTCAAATATTATTCGACACGGCTTCTATTTTTTCTACGTTTTATCAGGAGCCGATTCTCTCTCAGAGCACAGGAAATTTATAAATCCTTGACTAGTATACTTTCTGGTGGATGCTTCCATCTCAGAAAGTGGATCTCGAACGATTCACGAGTTATAAAGGATTTTGGTTGTGTTGATATTCATCCCGATCTCCCTAATCTAGAAGAAAATACAAAAACCCTAGGTGTATTGTGGTCGAGTCACTCAGACACTCTGATGTTTAATAGAAAATTAACGAAACGAGTCATACTCGCAGACATATCTCAAGTGTTCGATCCTTTAGGATTACTCTCTCCCTGAATCATAGTGGCCAAGGCATTATTACAGTCTCTCTGGTTGTTAAAGATTTCATGGGACGATCCAGTTCCAATCGAAATTGAAGGTGGTTAACCTTTAGCAAAAATATATCCCTTCTTGCTGATGCTGCGTTTCCCAGACGGTTTATCTGCAATAACCCAAAAAGAATTGAACTTCGCGCTTTCTCAGACTCCTCCATGATAGGTTATGACAACTAAAGTGGCGCCTCTAAGGTCTATCACTATTCCAAAGTTATAATTATGTGGTGCTGTTGTACTGGCCCGTCTTGCCAAACAAGTGATCGAGGTTTTAAACATCAAATTTAACAAATGCGTGTTCTGGTCTGATTCTACGATCGTTCTAGGTTGGTTAAATATGTCGCCTAATCGTTTAAAAACATTCGTTGCAAATAGAGTTGCAGAAATACAGGAACTCTCCCAAATTGCTACTTCAAATCCCGCTGATTTGCTTTCCCGAGATGTCACTCCTCAAGAACTACAACGGTCTAGACTGGTTGTATGGTCCTGAGTGACTACTAAATGATGACTCTTCGAGGACACGCTCTATTGATTTAATTTTGATTCTGCTCTTCCTGAACTAAAGGAAATCAAGTGTTTCTCTGCCTTTACGTCAACTAACTTCGAATTTGAACATTTCTTACACCTCTATCGCTTAGAACTAATTATAGCATATTGTATGCGTTTCTACTACAACTGTAGAAAGCCAACCTCTAAAAGAAATTTTTGTAATTTAAATCCGTCCGAAACAAATGATGCTCTTATTCGTTTAGTAAAATTGTCGAAAGGATCACGCCATTTTCTTATGAAAAGTGGTTTTCGGTTAATATGTTTAATTTTCTTATATGAATTAGTTCTTGTCATACTTAACAATATTGTTCATAGGCACAAAGTCATTCTATGGCTAGTTTTAGAAATACAGGGTGTTAAAGTTTCAAAATACCTACCTTGCCATGTTCATTATTTTTGGTTTGAAAGTACTGATATTCATTTTATCTTCCAAATGCGATTTTTACATCTCTATAGAATATGTAGTTGTACACACAGGGTACCATTCAATCTTATTTACAGGGTGATACACATTTTGACATTAAAGTTTTTTAAAAAATTATTTTGTTTTATTACAGCCACATAATTGCTACTGAGAAAGACAGGGTGATGAAAAAATGGAAAGGTTTTTCGACCTATTGTTATATTAATATTTTGCAGAATTATTGAATCGCCATGTATAATCTTAAGTAGTACCTAATCTGTCTAACTAAAGGATAACATGAAGTCAAAATCAATTCCCACATACAGAGGGTTCCATTATTTGATTTTAAAAAGAATTGATGATTGGGACAAAACTTTTGAATCACCTTGTATAATATAAATTTATAACTATTTACTTAACCAACACAATATCATATCCAATGAAGAGTTTTTCACAGTAGCAATTATATGGCTATAATAAAACAAAATAATTTTTAAAAAACTATAATGTCAAAATGTGTATCACCCTGTAAATAAGATTGAATGGTGCCCTTTGTATACTACATATCCTATAAAGATGTAAAAATCACATTTAGAAGATAAAATGAACATCAGTACTTTCAAAACAAAAATAATGAAGATGGAAAAGAAGGTATTATGAAACTTTAACACCCTGTATTTCTAAAACTAGCCATAGGATGACGTTGTGTCTATGAACAATATTGATGAGTAGGACAAGAACTAATACATATAAAAAAAAATAGACATTTTAACCGAAAGCCACTTTCCATAAGAAAATGGTGTGGTCCTTTGAATCTTTACAAAGTGAAATTGATTCACTTAAAAGGACGCAATCGTTAAAGATTCACTCAAGGCTTAGTAATTTGAACCCATTTGTTGATTCATCTGATATACTCCGTGTTGGGGGGCGATTAAAATATTCCGCTTACCCGCTATTTCCACTAGAGTGCGTTTCTGGATAACTTCAGGATGTAATCTTTGTAAGAAGATAATTCATAATGGCGTTACATGTTTTCGCGCCTTGTGCTTTCAGAGCGATCGTGGGAAACTTACCACGTAGCCGCGTTGAACCTTCATTGCCTTTTGTAAATGTCGGTGTTGATTATGGCGGTCCTTTTATGTTACGAGATAAAAAAGGCAAACTGACACATTTGCCTATTCGTATGTTTTGCTACCAAGAGCTAGCCTTTGATTTATCTACAAATTCTTTTATAGGGTGTTTGATAAGATTTGTAGCACGCCGAGGACGTCTAAGTCACATTTAGTCTGATAACGGAACCTAGTGGTGCAAGATCAATACTTCTCAGCAATTTTCTTAAAGATAACAAAAATTTCATTTGCGATACCGGTGAAAAAGAAGGAATTTGGTGGTACTCCATTCCTAGTTACTCTCCTCAATTCGGACGTTTGTGGGAGGTCGCTGCCAAACACTACCTACGTCGCGTGTTACGTAATACAACATTAACCTTTGAAGAGTTCTATACTTTATTGGTGCAAATTGAGGGTATCCTTAATTCCCGCCCTTTAACCCAATATCCCCGGGCTCCGAAGATTTCGAATCCTTAACCCCAGGGCATTTTTTGATCGGAAGAAACGTCAGATCTGTTCCTAATTCTGACGTCACTCATTTACCAGTATCAGGTTATCTAAATATGAATACGTACAACAGCTCATGTAGCATTTTTGGAAAAAGAAGGAGTCGTGAATATGTGAACCGGCTCCAGCAAAGGACTAAATGACGTGAAAACTATGATATATTAAAAATAATGCTTTGGTGTTAATTAAGGATAATCATTCGCCCCCAGTTAAATGGAAATTAGGTCGCATTATCAAGTTATATCCTGGAAAGGATGGTGTTTCACGTGTGGCTGACATTCGTACCGCTAATGGGAACTTGCGAAGAAGCCTCTCCCATATTTGTCCATTACCGATAGACTCCAAAAATTTATAACATATGGAAGTGTGAAGTGTTAAGTTTAATTTGTGTATAACTTAATTTTTTTGTATTTATACTTGAACGATGTTATTTTTATTTTTATTAGTATTAACCATCTTTGAAATCTATATCTTTCAAGGCGGGTGGTATGTATGCGCCCACGACTTGCGCCTTTAATTTAGACTACCAACATTTCACTTTGCTCTATTTATTTAATGATATATTGGTTTCCCGGGTATAAAAAATTGAAATTTTTTGTAGTGACAAGTCACGCTATGTTGTCCTCAATATTTTTTTTAGCCTTCTTCGATCCATTTTTGGATGTAAGCCTCCCCAACTATTTTCCATTGTTCTCTGTTTTATGCCATCCTTTTACAGCCTAGTTCAGCTTGTCTTTTGATGTCGTCCATCCAACGCATTTGGGGTCTTCCACGCTCCCGGTTTCCTAGCCATGGTCTCCATTCTTGGATTTTTGCGTTCCATCTGGAGTCTGTTTGCCTAGCGTTGTGTCCTGCAAATTGCCATTTTAGGCTAGCTACTCTTTCTCTGATGTCTGTAATCTTTGCTCTTTCTCTTATCCACGTGTTTCTTTTTCTGTAATTCAGGGTAATTCCCAACATTTGCCTTTGCATTGCTCTCTGAGCCTTTATCAATCTGTCCACGTTTTTCTTTGTAAAATTCCATATCTGGACGCCATACGTCATTGTTGGGATTATACACTGGTCGAAGACCTTTGTTTTAAGATGTTGCGGGATCATCCCAGACTTACTCTTCTTTTGACTTCTGTCTCTTGATTCATTTTGTTTAGCGCTATTCGTTGGCCGAGGTACATGTATTCTTCAACTTGTTCCAAGCTGGTACTTTCCAGTTTTATGTCAATTTCTTCTCCTGTATTTGTCATTATGTTTGTTTTTGAGATGTTCATCGTCAAACTCACCACTCTGGAATTGACGTTTAATTCTGTCACCGTAGACTCTAGTTGGTTCTTATTTGAGGCAACTAACACTATGTCATCTGCACATTTTAGATGGTTTAAATATTCCCCGTTTACGTTAATGCCTTTTTCTTCCCAGTTCAGATTTTTGAACATGTCCTCCTGGGGCAATGTAAATAGTTTAGGAGATAACGGGTCGCCCTGTCGAACCCCTCTGCTTAATGGTATAGGTTCGGTTTCTTCGTTTAGCTTCATACATGTTGTCTGTTCATGATAGATGTCTTCAATGAGCGACGTGTGTCTGTAATCAATTCTGGCATTCCTTAAGGCTTGTTGGATTGCCCAAGTTTCAACTGAGTTGAAAGCTTTTTTGTAGTCTATTAGAGCCATATACAGAGTGAGGTGATATTCCTTTGCTTTTTCAATTAATATTTTGATTGTGAATTGATGGTCGATTGTGATAAACCCTTTGCGAAATCCTGCCTGTTCGTGGGATGTGTACAATTGTATTTTATTGTTTATTCTATTTAGTATTATTCCTGATAGGAGTTTATGAACCTGTGATAATAGTGTTATTGTTATTTAATTATAGAAATACTATTCGAAAGTGAAATTAATTCACATCTAGAGGTTTAGAAGTTATGAACTGTTTCCTATTCATCGCCATCCCCAAGATGAACTGTTTAAAAACGGCTTCAATGATGTGTTTTAATTAGAGAAATATTATTCTAAAGTTAAATTAATCGACACCATAGGGTTTTGATGCCAAAAACACGTATGTTTATTTTTAAATCTTCCATAAATGTTTAAAATAAGGAAGGCAGTATTTTCATAACCAAATTTTCTAGGCTCAGCTATAATTTTAGCTGATAAAGGTTTGGTTATACCCAGTAGGTTATGTGCCTTTTGCTTAGTCGGAGATTAAAATAGGCGGGGTTCATAAATATTATCAGATGTTGCTTTAAAAAATAATATACACATAGGTATGTTCGCTTTACAAATTGATGCTGCTTTAACCTGAAACTAAATTATTAAATAAAATGGCGCCAACTCGTTTTATGGAAAAAGAAGTAAACCAAGAATATAACAAAGTTAAAAGCTTTATTTACTACCTAAACGTTGATTATAAATGAGGATATCTTACAGCTAATGTTAGTAACGATTTTACTACCTAAATTTTGAATATAAACATCTTAAAGCTAGTGTTAGTAACGATTGTGTAACTTAAGTAAAACTAATTTATGGAATTATTAATAGAAATAAAATACCTTATTTTGATTATACAGTACTTCTGTGTGCTCCGAAATGTCGGCTTGCTGACTCAGCGCTGGAAAATTCCGCTGCGTAAATTTCACATAGAAGTTGAAATAAAACTGGATTCGGATGCATTAAAATTCCCAAATGTATAAATTTTGCTGGTTTAATGGATATTAAAATTCCACTTCATGGCAACAAAGGTTATTGCGTCATTATTGCTTGAACGCAATTACACCGTAAAGCAACCAACGGTAAGATGCAGTTGGTTAAGTAATTATGCGGATTAATAAAATAAAGTAAAACGTAAAGTAGAAGTAAATAAAAAAAAGTGCCTGAAAAAGTAATCATCTCAAACTGTAACTGTAACTATAATAACTTTTCAATTACTTACCATACAAATTATATGACACTTATTAAAAAATTTAACGAAGCTACAATGGATGCGCTACATCCATCTTCAAAAATATCATCAAGAAAGAATCGCTACATTAGTCTTTGAGCATGTACATGTGAATCAAATGTGCGAACAGTATGCGTACGAGTTTATTTTTACAATAATTAAATGCATGTTTTTATGCAACACACGCTGCACGCAATGCATGATAAGTTGCCTAAATAAACGTAAATTTTATTAACAAACGTAGAGTTTTTTACACCACTTCCCTCCAATTACTTGTTCCAAATTATGCTTTTGGACAAAAAAGTTGTTAATAAGAAAAAATGCTTCATATAAATCACAAAATGCAACTGATCAAACGTGAATCCCTCATACGGATGTATAGAGCATAATCTTTAGCATAGTGGATATATCAGTGTTTGTGTTCTTTATAGACAAATTTAAAATTTCAATAAATACTCAATAAACCGTGGCTGAATTGTTTTTACAAAATTAATTAATGTTAGCTGTGGATTTCCATCTATTTCTGTGGATGTCCGTGCATATCTATGGGGTTCTATGGATTTCCATATGTCAAAGCGGCAAGTGCACATGCGCAAATGCGCACGCAATCGTGATTTTTAGTTGTTGTGTTTGTAAGATGTTGTTTATACGCGCCAGATTGCCTTGATTTGAAAGACTGGGTAAGTACATGCGATTATTCTTGCTATTCTATCAGGACCTCTATCAGGAATTGATTATTTGTAATTTAACACTGGCCCACATTTTGAAATATTCAGATAGAATATTTCTGAATATAAAATTCTACCTCACTTTTTTAATTCTTTTATTTCTTTTACCCTCGCTTTTACCACTGTGAATTATTTTACAACGTGTAATAATATTTGATTTAAAATTCACGCCGGTTTTAATAAACTGCGCGTCAAAAATAACGCACCACTAAAAATGAAAAACAATTTGGAAGTTTGTTCTCTCCCGAACCCTTCGGCACAATTTTCATATTTTTTTTCAAAAGTAGAATTTTTCTTTAGTTACGATGCTACGATATAACAGGATTTCAACTTTACAGGGTGCAAAAGCAAGATTATGTTTTTTTAACAAATTTTTAAACTCCATGTGGGGTATTCTAGGCACATAAACGAATGCATACTTTAATAAAATTGTAGCCCCATATTTTCCAAACACTTTGTTTTTGAATTCACAATCGCAGTTACCAGTTAATTGCAAACAAAAGCAAGGCATATTATGGAGAAAACCAGAATTTCAAATTGAATGTGCTTTTAAAATAATATTCCTTTTTTGATTTGATCTTGAACCATCCTTTACTTACAGATATAATACTGACTCGGACTGGACCTCGAACCTGGACCAGAGAAGACTGTTTTCGTGAAGTTGAAGTGGCCCTAAAGACTTCCATGCCAGATTCCCTGCAGAATGTGTTAAAAATTAACGAGTACAATCATGCTGCGACGTTACGTGACATTTCTGAGAATGATTTGAAAGAGACGGAGAAATTTATGGTTTCAGAGACAGCTCCCGATTTCATTCTAGAAATCGAATATGAACAATCTTACGGCGTCTTTCATAGGAACCCAAAAATTCATAAGAAGCTGCTGCTGTTAATTTCAAAATTCTTCCAAGACAAATTCCAAAAAGAGAACCAGGAATTCGCAGCTGAAGAAAGAATTAGTGCACCGAGAGAATTTAGTACTTGATCAACATGATCTCCGAGAGCAGGTAAAAGGCAACAGTCACGTTCGCACGCCCCGAATCTCGCTCCAAATTTAACTAAGGAAAATACACAAATTTCTCAGACGGGAAAAAAATGTATCATCAAGGCTAAATATCCACCAACCATTAACAATGGTACTACTTTAAACAGAAATGTTCCCAGATCTCCTTCGAAACAAAACTAAATATTGGGGGCGCACGGGCAATATCAGATAATAAAGTCCGCTATAAAAGTGAACTATTCTGAGCGATTGGTTTATGGAAACTTTCACCGTCATTTGACTAAGCATCTCAATCTGCAGTCCAAAGGTGTATCACATGAAGCGGTGGTAAACAAAAACAGCTGCCAGCCACAGATATTACAAGCTGCAGTAAAGAAACAACAGGGAATAATGAAATTCATCACAGTGTCATGGCCAAGTAGTAGTACTCTAATCCCGACCTACATTATTGTGAACGAGACGATAGAGTGGAAAACATCACTAAAAGCGAGATTCCTCCAATCACACAAAATGGGTGTGAATTTAATAACGGCGTTGTAGAAAATAGCAATTCATCACCGGAAAACACAGACGAAGCTGTTTCACATGATGAGGCAGGCCGATCTCAAGGTCCATCAAATATCAACATTTTGAGCAACCAAATAGTTGTCCAGGCAATGGTTTACCCTTGAAATCAACGATGAGGGTTCGACACTCAATACTGACCAAGAAATGCCAGAAGATTTGGTTCCTAATGACAAGAGTAAATGGGCATCCGAAAATTATCAAAGAAATAAGGAGGCAAGAAGAAAGCGAGAAAGAAGTCAACAATCAGACCTTCATTTTGACCTTTGCTTAATACAGTGGAAAGAGAAATAATGTTATTCACGAACACAAAACTGAATTATTGGGTGCTAGACTTAGTTAAACGATAGAGGCACTACCACAGTTCAAAGGAGAGGCTTCAGCAACTGATAGAAGCCAGTTGTTAAAGATTGATATTTCAATCCAAAATTCAAGCCGTTCCGGATGTCCTTATCGTTGCAATGGTGTTGTCAAAAACTGTTCATTGTATTTATTTTACATCAGGGGAAGGTTGCTGTACGAAACTATTTCCGAGAATATGAAAGGTGTTTTAATGTCGATGAGCACTTTAAATAACTATGTGGCTAAAACTGGTGAGGAGGCTGAAGATTTGATTACGACGGACTACATTTTTGGAAGAAATAAACTTGCCAAAAGTGATACAGCTCAGCGAAGATGGAACGAGAGTGAGTGAGAATAGAATATCACTCCAAAAGTAACAAATTAGTTGGAACAGATAATAGGTTTGATTCAAACGATGTCACAAAAAGATGGAAACACATCAAGGAAAACCTGAAAAGGCAGGGTATAATTTTACTGGGCTTCTTCGGAATGGTTCCAAGCTGCATACAAGAAAAATTAATTTTTCGACATGGCCTATGTAGAGGATACTGTACATATTGCGCACACGATTTCTTAACCGTAAAGTGACTTTAACAATTTGGATCATTTGCTGCGTTACCTGAACATTTGGAGCAGTCAATTGCTAACGCCTCAAAAGAAAGACATTTGTTAACAACATCGGATTTAAAAGGACAAGATAAAATGTGCTTCAAGTCTGCAGAAAAAATGTGTTCTGAACGAGTAATACAATTGCTTGAAAGTATTCCCGGAACTGAAGGTACACGGGTGTATCTCAGGTTAATGCAGTTTGCTATAGAACCTTACGTAAACCCTGCCTTAGATGTAGAAGAACGTCTGTACAAAATATGGTTTTGTGTATTTTTTGCGCATTTGGCGCAAATGGATAACAGACCATCCATCTCTCAAGATTGCTGACAACTTTATTACCTCAAATTGTAAGTATAGCATAAAAGCACACTCTCCCATAAACATCTGTACCAATCTCCGTGAAAATCCGAATCTGACAAGCGACATGTTCCTACCTCACCTTTTAGTAGTCAACCATGCGAAAAAACATTCAGACCAGCAAGGTCCATAACTGCGACGTATTCAACTATAGTATTAACTCGAAGACTAGGGAGAATCACAACTATTAATTTTTTTTTATTTTTCCCAGAGAAGAAACGAAAATAATGAAACCATGTCTGATTTGAAAAACTTATCAGATGATTGCATCCATACGGGTGTTGGAATTGCATTATCAACTCCTACAGTAAAAGACAAAAATAAAGTGAGAATAACTACAATGTAGCTGTTGCGGAAGATGATGGGGGTGAGATTTTTACGGTGTTACCACAGGTCAAACCCCAGGATCACGAAAACGATAACCTCTCTGATCCCCTTGCAGATCCCAAATCCGAAATACACAATGATAAGTGCAATCTATGTGTAGCAGGTGTTGGTAAAGAACTTTTGTTGAAAAATTTCTCACTGATGTTGATGCCAGATGAGAGAGTAACATAGACTACGCAGATTTTTTACAAGGAAATCAAGAACCACTAATCAAGGTTCTGTTGAATGTGGAAAATTTTATGCCATCTATTTCGAGCAACGGTGGTATTTAAACTAATCACAAAAATTTTAAATTATGAATACATTGTGAAATTTTTTAAAAAAAAGTTTTTTGGCCAAAACCAGATGACATTTACAAAGTTTCAGGTGAATTTATTTGTTACGGACCTATAGAGACCAATATCGAAGCTGAAGTGCCGTTGCAATTAGATGAACTGCAGTTGAAGGAAATTAATAATATTTACAAACAAATAAAACAAGAATAAGTCTTCACAATTAGTGTATTAACATTCGCAATTATGTACTTTCACTTTTCGATTAGTTTATATATAAAAATAACACTGGTCAACATGATCTTCGTCACGAGAAAACAGGGTTTTGTGATTTGCAACACATTTAAATCATTATAAATCCGCAATAATTTTTTTCTCATCACCCTCGGTTTTTTCAAGGTTTTGAAGAATAGGTTCTTGTGAGTTTGCAATTTTGCCGACTTTTGAATTTTTAAATTTCCACAGATGTCCGTGGATTTCTGTAGATGTCCAATGATTTCTGTGAATGACCATGGATGTTCGTGGATTTCCGCGAATTTCTCTGGATGTCCATGGATTCCCGTGGATTTATTTTGCAAAAATTGATTTCTGGTGTACGCATTTTGGTCAGCTGTTGCCCCCTCAATTTGTAGCAACTTATAGTCCCGTAGTCTTTGCTTTGTCCCCTTCCTTATGGATATATGCCAATTAAAAAATTCAAAAAAAAAAAAAACGCTTAATACACCGTAGCTATACTTTTTACGAAAATAACATTTTCTAACCCATCTTTCCAACATACCCGTAGTCTGTGCTTCCCAAATAAGCCTCACTCCCGCATATAGAAATGAGAAATTCCATAAAAATACTTAAACTAACACTGTAATATTCTGTATCGTTCTCGACGCAATTCGAGTGAGCATCGGTTGTCCTCCATTGTACCATTTTTCCTTTGTCTTTGTACATCGTTTTAGTCTCTTTTGACGACATTCGAAACAGTATCGTTTGTACTACCCCTTTTGTTTTCATATCCAATGTATGAATAATGTTTTTTACAAGATTAAAATCTTTCTCTGATTTTTAATATACAGGTTGTTGCAGGAGTTCCTACTAACAACTTGGGAGAGAGACTAAAAATAATTATAGTGCTTCATATAAAATTTTTGCTTTAAGCCCTTCGTTAACGAACTATAGGGCTCTAAAAGCTGGGAATTAAAAATTGTTTTTTATTTATAATTATTAGATGACTTGTTGGAAATTAATAAAATTTTAACCGTTAATAAACACCATAAATGTACACTTGTAACTTTTTTCACTTATAAATGCAACAAAAATTTATAAAGACAAAACGTCCTCTTGTGTCATCATCAGTCTAGAGCTCGGACTATATGCAAAATGAATCAAACATATTTTGTTTACACACGAATTGCATAATTTAAATTTGATTGACACCAACTTTATTTTGCATATTTTGCATATTTACGTGATGTGCATATTTTGCATATTTCACTCATTGTATTGCATATTTTTTCAATATAAATTTTTTTTATAATGAAAATGAAAAATTACATTTATTCTATACACATTCGTGAAGTTTTTCGCCATTTTTTTTCTTCTTCCCATTTTAGAGATTCAATGGAATTATATTAAATTATGTGTATCTTTGCATATTTATTTATCCACAAGGAAACTCATTAAGGTAGAATGCAATAAATCTTTCAGTTTCAAATTTTCAATAGGTTATTGTTCTGAGGGCCATTGGCAATAATTTACTATTATTGTTCGTTTGACTAATTACATTTGTTATCCAAATTCTCACTAGCAATTTAATGAGATTATTTCTATGAATGGGTAAATAGACCGGATACTTTAATGTTAATAAGCGATTGCAATACGCGTAATGCTTATATCAAAAGTTTAAAGATGTTTTTTAACCTACTCAAACAAATGAAATGAAAATGAAATTATATAATCCTATATATTAAAATAATCGGATCATGTAGTTCACGTAGATTGCGAGGCTTTTTGATATAAAGGTAAATTTGTGTAGAAAGAAATAACGGAGCCAGAATTTGATTTTAAGGTTTTAATTTTTTTACAAATTTGATTTAAATTTTGCAAAAGTCTAGCACCTGACGCTAACATTTTAAGTTTGTTTTCAAAGAAACAATTTCAAATCATATGTTTACCGCAAAATTTTGCGGAGAAAAGCTCATTTCAATAATTTGCATTTCTTTAGTAGATTTTTTTATGATCTTTCAGTTTAGAAATTTTCAAACTACTAATTATAGCTGTAGCTTTGTTGGTGAGCAATTAGGGATTCTCACTTGCAAACTGTATGGTTCAATATTTGTGAAAGTCAGCGGTACTTTAAAGTTTCTACATAAGTATTCAGCATTGATATATATGTTGCAAAAGGACAACACTATAAGAGTATGTCATTTCTGAAATTAAGCGCTAATCGGTCACCAACAACGCTACAGTGAAAGTACTTTAGTAACTACTAATATTAGTCGATAATTAAAATATCTGGATTACTAATAAATAGTAATAAAATAATCGATTATGTAAATGTCTCGATTATTCCCATCACTAATTCCTTCCCATTGTTATCTTGACTAACTTGCTCAGAAATATTTCAAGGGGATTTTCCGAAATGCAGGTTTACATGCTTAAATTCGATTAACTATTATTGTGGTTGCTCGCCGACATATCTTTTTGGGGTGTTCCATTCTTAATCCCTGAGTTGTCGCCAATATTTGACTTGTCCTCGGAAAGGATTTGTGTAAAAGTGGTTAGTATTGTATATGTATTATTTTAAAAATAAATGTATAAAAATAATTTTGTTTATTAATGTGACTAAATTTAGTGCATATGTTGCATATTTCTGTGCAGATTTTACAGAATCAAGTGCATATTTTAAAGATTTTAGATGCATATATATATATATATATATATATATATATATATATATATATTTTAACTAATTTTCGTGCATATAAATCCGAGCTCTAAATTCATCACATTGACGGTTCAAGAGATACGGGCAATTTTATATCGCACTACACACCCATTGACGAATTCAACATTTTTTTAAAATACCATTACAGTAAGCATTCTGTACTATTAGTAAATTATTAATAAATCGGTACAGCCCACGTTTATAAAATAAACTTTTACATTTTTTTATACTACTCTTATTACTTACAACGGTGATATTAGAAACCTTTATTGAAAACGAAAACATTTTAATTTAACAAAAGTAACAATACGAACATAATAATAAAAAACCAAAAAAAAAGATATTCGATATAATCAAATTTTCATATTTTCCAACAGATAGTTATCAATAATTTACAACAAATCACCGTATAAATAATCCGCTTTTAATGTTTAAACGCATAGATCGGAGTTTGAGAGAAGCAGGTACGTTTAGCTTAATATAGTAATTTTATAAACTGGTTTTTACAATGGATAATTACGTTTTAGGTTCATTTTTACCGAAGAACGGTGGCAAAGGAAGTATAAGAAACATGCGTACTCCAATAATTGAAGAAAACATAATAGATGCTATTAATAATGAACCTACAACCAGTGTTAGAAAACTTTCGGCACAATTTAATATTACAAAATCAACCGTACATAGAATTCTTCAAAAAGTTCATGCTATGTCACCAGATTACTATCCTCCTAGGCTTAATTATGCGAACTGGTTTTTGGGCAAACCAGAGGAAGACCAACATTTCATTGAAAATGTACTACTTACAGATGGAGCAGGTTTTGCCAGGGATGGTATAATTAATTCCGATAACCTACATCTGTGGGATATCAGAAAATCCCGACGGCATAATTGAGACTAAATACCAACAAAGGTGTATAATCAACGTATTATATTATATTATATTAAATTTTTTTTATAATGAAAATGAAAAATTACATTTATTCTATACATTCGTGAAGTTTTTCGCCGTTTTTTTTTTCGATAAACATTTTTTTAATTAGCAAATATGGATGGGTGGGGAGGGGGGGGGGCGCTTATTTGCGGAAAACTACGAGACTATGTGCATTTGTATTGAGGAGTAAGTTATTTTCATAAAAAAATCTTCAAGGGCGGTTCATTAAGTATTTTTAATTTGCTTATGAGGGTGCAGAGGGGCTAATTTGTGGAGCACAAACTCTGATATATTCATTACGCGAAGAATGAGGTTTTATAACGTTACACGATTTCGAATTTTTCTTCAAGTTTTAAAAACCGTTGCTGTTTTCATACCAATATTCCTTATTACGAAATAGTAATTTATATTATAAGAGCGAAAATAAAAATAATTTTATGGGAAAACGTGTTATACCGTGACGAGCGTTAATGACGCACAAATGGTTTTGTTCAGGGGGTTTTACTCATACACATACAGCGGCATAATCATTGCGTATACGCAGGAAAGGAAAGGAAAGGTCACGTATTTCATTCCCTCCCCAAGGGGGAGGGCGGGCTGTTTGAGCTTTCCAAGCTCCTTCAGCCACAAACATGGATTCCCAGCATACATACATACATTACGTATATATGCATGGTGGGATTAAGGATGGGTGTGGTCAGGATAGGATCGGAAGGAACGGAGTTAGGGTTCTGAGGGGGGAAATACTCCCCCAGCATTCGCCTAGTAGCCGCACATGGTGTGCATATACGCAGTGACCATGCCGCTACAAGTGTATGAGGAAAACCCCCTGAAAAAAACCTCATATGCGTACACGCACATCATGTGCGGTTATGCTTCTTCCCCCTCCGAACCCTAACTCTATTCCTTTCGATTCTATCCTGACCGCATGCATTCTTAGTCTCACCAGATACCTAAATAGGACCATGCTCATATAACGGGCCAGTAAATTAAAACAAACTTTTCATGCACGCCAGGGAACAAAATAAACAGTTAAAGTAAACATTCAACTCTTTAGTAACCATGTGCATTCGATGAGGTCGGCAGTATGGCTTTCAATGGGAATGGATGAGATCTATTGTTTCTCGTGAGTGTAATCTGTGTAAAAAGTTACCCGTGTAACCATAACTTTTAAGAGGTAAGTTCTGCTTTATTATTTTAAATCTAGTATAGGAAGTTCTTGTAGGACAGATTTTAAATGTAATATTAAAAAACTGTATTCGGTTATAAGTGTTTGAATTAGCAAATAAATAATTCTTTGTTTTGTTGAAAACTGGAAGGTCTAAATTAGTAACTTATTATTTTTACTTAGTATTTTTAGTTAGGGCCATCTGGTTGAAATGAAGAACAAATCTATTAAAGCTTCTTGGTTTGTCTGTATGGTGACAATTCTATAGCTATCTTTATCACCCTTAATTGAGGAACCTTACCTAAATTAGAGGCAAGTAAAAGACAAATACTGGAAACAATTAAAATTTATGAATCAACAAAATAAAAAATCGATAGGCCTTCGGGTACAGTTATAAGAGCTATTTTCCCCGCGAGCGACACTGTTAAGAAAATAATAAACTTTGGATCCTTTGGAAACGAAACTGTTTTCGATAGTAAAGAAGATGATTTGGTAAGATTATAAAGTATTGCCAATTCTGGGTTCCTTGTATACAAGGAAACTCCTCTCTTCCGCGTCGAAGGAGCGAAATTGGCAACGCGCATGAAAAAACCTTCTGCAATGTGAAGACCATGTCTGGGCGTAAATGGTATGAAGAATTCAAGAGACGATACACCGATATTAAGGAAAGAATAAGCCAGAACCTCACGGCTGCAAAATGTTTTTCACGGCCGTAGATCCGGGTGATATTAGCTCCCATCCGATCAGCTCTAAGCGGTCCAATTCCGATGTTACCTCCCGGTCGGTCAGCTCTACGCGGTGCAATTCCACCACGGTCAGAACCGTATCTCCCGTACTGCAGCTGGAGTTGGTTAATTTTTTTTCCACGTTCAAAATAGGCTGCCGACACAAGTAATCGGCTGTTTTTATGAAGCAATGAAATGATTAATTCGACAACATTTTTCCTTCTGTTCAGAAAGCGTTAAAGAGAAGCGTCCATAGAACGAAATTTACATTACCGCTCCAACAGAAGTTTCTTATTTTTTTCTGACGTTAGGAATAGGCGGCCAAGAAATCTAATCATACAGTTGGAAGAATCGATAGAATGACTATTCCAATACATTTTTTCGTTGCATTCTCAAAAATCTAAAGCGCCCGCTCCAAAGACGGAAGTGAACGGTTATTCTAATAACGCTCAAACTAAGTTTTTAATTTTTTTCTGAAGTTGACAATCCGCGGCAAAAAAAAATTGATGGAAAAACTATTCGGAAATTTTTTTCGCCCCATTCTGAAACCCCTAGAGGGCCAGCTCCAAGGTTCGAAATGAAGGGTCATTCTAATTACGTTTTAGCACAGTTTTTCATGTTTTTCTGAAGTTGAAAATAGGCGGCCAAGAAAATTGATGAGGGGATTATATGTATCGATGGAAAAACTATTTAGGTAATTTTTTCGCTCCATTCTGAAAGCCCTAGGGGGGCAGCTCTGAAGTTCGAAATGAAGGGTCATTCTAGTAACGCTTTACCAAAGTTTTTCATTTTTTCTGAAGTTGAAAATTGGCGACCAAGAAAACTGATGAGCGGATTGGATGTATCAATGGAAAAACTACTCGGGAAAAATTTTTCGCGCTATTCTGTAAGCCCTAGAGGGTCCAGCTCCACGGTTTGAAATGAAGAGTCATTATAATAACGCTTTACCAAAGTTTTTCATTTTTTTCTTGGCGGCCAAGAAAATTGATGAGCGGATTATATGTATCAGTGGAAAAACTATTTAGGTATTTTTTTTCCTCCATTCTGAAAGCCGTAGAGGGGCAGCTCGAAGGTTGCAAATCCATTTGAGCGTTATTCGAAATAATGTTCCTTTAGAACCTTGGAGCTGGCCCTCTATTGCTTTCAAAATGGAGCGAAAAAAATTACCCAAATAGTTTTTCCATCGATACATATAATCCGCTCACCAATTTTCTTGCCCGCCAATTTTGAAAAAAATGAAAAACTTTGGTAAAGCGTTATGAGAATGGCCCTTCATTTCGAACCTTAGAGCTAGCCTCCTAGGGCTCTCAGAATGGAGCGAAAAAAATTACCCAAATAGTTTTTCCATCGATACATACAATCCACTCATCAATTTTCTTGGCCGCCAATTTTATACTACAGAAAAAGATGAAATACTTTGGTTGAGCGTTATTAGAAAAACCGCTCATTTCCGTCTTTGGAGTTGGCGCTTTAGATCTTCGAGAATGCAACGAAAAAATTTATTCGAATAGTCATTCTATCGATTCTTCCAACTGTATGGTTACATTTCTTGGCCGCCTATTCCTAACGTCAGAACAAAATAAGAAACTTCTGTTGGGGTGGTAATGTAAATTTCATCCTATGGAGCCTGCCCTTTAACGCTTTCTAAATAGAAGGAAACATTTTGTCGAATTAATCGTTTTATTGCTTCATACAAACAGCTGATTACTTGTGTCGGTAGCCTATTTTGAACGTGGAAAAAAATTAACCAACTCCAGCTGCAGTACGGGAGATACAGTTCTGACCGTGGTGGAAATGAACCGCTTGGAGCTGGCCGGCCGGGAGCTAACATCACCCGGGTCGACCGTATTTTTAATTGTGTTGAAAGAATATTTTTTTAAACATGAAGCCTGAAAGGGTATTGGCGGAAAGATGCTCTAAAAATGTGTACACATCCGCAGGCGTAAATGAAAAATTTAATTAAACCGTCTTGGTTATAGTATACAAATATCAACGTATTCCACTGCAAATTGTGAAAAATATGCTATCTGAATGGGTCACAGAGAAATCTGAAAATGGGATATGACGCAGGAATCATTGCTCGAGTACATTAACAATGTACTTCATGTATGGTTGGAGAATCAACATATTTCTCGACCTGTAATTATGTTTCACGATAGCCATTCATCACATTTATCTCTTCTTCAGTTTTGCGAGCAGAAAAAAGCTTACTTATTGCGCTCTTTCCAAACGCCATTCACCTGGTTCAACCTTTTGATGTTGAAGTTTTTCATACGTTGACTGGCGACTGGCCTCAGGTATTAGTAAAAGGTTTTAGAACCTGTTTGGTGCCTAAGAACCCATTTGAAGTAAAGGTTCGGAAGAATCACAACACTACAGAAACCTAACAAAGACACAAAAATTGTGACATTCTTTACAATTTTAGAGCAAAAATTGGGCACTGAGACGCTAAACCAGTTTTGCAACAGTAAAGGTACTTGGAATGGTGCTTGGTGCAGAGGACCTATCTTTTTACTCCATGTGGTTTGAAAGTAAACGTATCGTAGAAGCAAAACGAGTCTATTCCTCGTATAGAGCTGCATTCTTCTATCTCACTATTAGTAGTTTGTCAATCCAAACTTCAGAAAAATAAGCGGGCCCATCCGGAGCTAGCGGGTTACTGGTAGTTCCAACGCTATTCAAATCTACTCTCCTTTGCCCAAATCAAAATCGAGACATCTCCCAAAAACGGAAAGCACAGAAATTTCCCTCAGTAGTAACGTCTCCTCAAATGCTGGAATACTACAAGAAGAAAGTATAAAAATGATTAAGGAGGAAGCAATAAAAAATCGAAAGATAGAACGGGAGGAAAAGAGGAAATTAGTAGAAGAGTGTATGCTGGTAGAGGCGTGATTTGGGGTGGCAAGGGGTACCAGTATTTTGCCACCCCAGAATTATGAAGTAAAAGTATCAACAATTTTCTAATACCTAGTTGAAAAATACAAGTCTACAGCGGAAAATTTGTTTAACTTTATTGATTATCCGTTAAACATGCTTGGTTTAGCAGAGAAAGATAGCATGTGTTATGAAAACTGGTATATTTATCAACATAAGACAGAAATATTGGAGTAGTGACTTTAGCCTTTATTTAAAGAAATAGAGAACATTAAAAGCCTGAAGAGCGAAAATGAGCGTGAGCGATGTAGAGACAGAAGTGGTAACACTGTAGTCTAATACGCAGACTGCACAGCGAGATTTGGCAACAGGAGGAATTCGAAACATAAAGCCGCCATAGGCCTACTGTTTGAACCGTCCGTCGTATGATAGACTGGGACATTATGTTCATTTCAGTTAATTGTTATTTCATAGGTTTAACTTGAGGCGGTGAAAGGAAAAGTGGTGTAATTTATGTCATTTTGAGAAACTGGAACTTTTACAGAAAGCACTGTAAAAACGTCCATAATATAATATTGGCTATATAACAGGATATCAACATTCAACAATGATTGACCGAAAAAAAACTGCTTTTTACAGAATTTTTATCAAAAGTGTATTCCAAGTTTCTGGTGAAGTTAGGCACAAATATTTATTTCAATTTCGATTGGCATTTCATAAACGTACATAAATTTTTGCTTTTTCAATTATTCCTTTATCTACATTTGTATTACAGTAAAATAGTTTTTTTCAAAACTCATTAATAACCACGACTTTCAAGGTAAGTTAATTCGTATATTTTATGCCTTTTTCGTAAATAAATAAAGTATTCAGTACGATTATGTGTTGAAGAATATCGAAATATTACAGAAGCTCAATTAATAAATGTATTTGAAAGTATGAAACGAAGAGTAGATGCCTGAAATGCAAACAATGGTGGTCACTTTGAAATTGTTTTATAGATAATTGCAAAGTTTGATTTAATTTTTCGATTTTTAACTGTAATAATAAATATACCTACTGTATTATGTACGTAAATATAATTAAATTAAATTTTGTCATTTATGGTAGTATTTATTTTAATATCTGCATTTACGCCACTGGACATAGCACAACCTTAATTTTAAGGATGCGGAACAGTAGTACTGTTCTAGGAGCGGCACGGACAAACAAAAATGATCGCACGGTATTTATTTAGTCAAAATATCACATACATCACTAATCCATCTAACAGATCAGAATGTGGAGAATTTGAACTTAACTAGAAATTTTTAAAACGTGTGTTACACATTTTCAAAACAGTTAGTTACACCACTTTTCCTTTCCCCGCCTCACTCATTGGTCGGTTCCTGGAGTTTCCCCATCTCTGTTTACATCAAACTAGGGCTAATGCTAAAAAATTGAAAATCTTTATCCTGACTGGAGTTCAATAAACGACCCGTAACAAAAGATAACCTCAATTTCTGACTTTATTAGTTCTGCCTGTTAGGCCTGTTGTTAAGGGTTTTTCTTACTTTTATTTATTACATTCAAACTTATATACAGGGTGTCCCGAAGCTACATGTCCAAACTTCGGGAATAGATTATATCGGTCAAACTAAAGTGAAAATTAAGAATAACGGCCCAGCTGTGTTCCTCTAGTTCAACTGACCAATTGATAATTGGTCTAATTAATAAACGAGATCCTGCTCATGGTCCAGGTTTGGCTAAGCTGTATTTTAGGGAAGGTTCATTTCAACCACAAGATTTAACTTTTCCTAAAACGGATGGAAGAAAATTTCGGCCAGAGTGATATAAAATGTTTCCTTGGCTGTAATACAGTCCTCTAACCGATAAAGCGTTCTCCTTTGTCTATCGTTCTTTTGAACCCACAAGAAAAAAACAATGCAGAAGATGTATTTACACTCAATAGGTTTTCCAAATAGATGAAAGCTGTAAAAGTATTTGAGAATCATAACAAGAGTAACTCGCATGGATGTAATAACACTGAATTCGTTTGTCTAAAAGAAGCAGACGAAAGTGGCACTGTTATTGAAAAAGTAAATCAAAAGTATGCAAAAGAAGTACAAGAAAACAAATTGTACTTAGAAGCTGTGTGTGAATCCTCGATATTTTGTGGTAGACAATCTATTGCACTAAGGTCATGATGAATCTACAGATTCAAAGAACAGAAGAAACTTTTTGGAACTGATAAAACTTCGTTCCAAAGATAATAGTTTAATAAAAAAATTGTACATAGAGCATCACAAAAATTTTCAGTATACTTCAGTGAGTTTCCATTATTGCCAAGGAAGTTATATAGCTGATTATAGCTGACGAAACTCAAGACATAGCAAAGCACGAACAAGTAGCTATTGTCTTGAGGCATGTTAACGATAAGTTAGAAGTTCATGAGTCATTTGTAGGGTTTTACCGTGCTCAAAAAACTGACGGCGAAACACTGGCAAATGAACTTAAGAATGTTTTGATTTCACTGGACTTGAACATTCAACATCTGCGTGCTCAGTGCTATAATGGGGCCTCGAACATGAGGGGACCATACAAAGGAGTGGCAGCTATAATTATGCAAGGAGCCCCAATGGCAATGTACATTTGTGCATTGTAAGCTGTAGCACAGGAGTAACTTCAATAAGAAACACGTTCTTTGTACTACAAAGTTTTTACAACTTCATTGAGAAACCAACTAAACGGCATGCTGTTTTTGAAGAAAATATTCAAAAAAGTGTAAAAGGTTTAGCGGTGGAATAGCACCATTGAAGTCTCTGAGTGATACCAGATGGCCCTGACGTGTCGAATGAGTGCGATCTTTACTAGATAATTTTGATACCACTCTTACGACTCTACAAGAAATTTCTGAGACAGGCCCTGACAGTGGTGGACAAACAAATGCTCTTTTGAAAATTATGGAGGACTTCAACTTTGTACTTGACCTGACCCTTAAGTCAAACAGTGTAACCTACGAAGTTGTGAAATCTGTAAAAAAAACGGCGCACTTGAAGTATTGCAATCCTTCAGAACAGATGAATTTTTCACAAAGTTGTTCAATTACTGCACAGAAATCGCTGACAAGCGCGAGTTTAGAGCTGCCGAGTTGCCCAGCAAGGGCAAAATTCCCTCAAAAATTGGGGGAGGATGTAAAGCTCCATTTGATTCTGTACAGCAGTACTACAAAGTTTCAATCCTCTGGTCAGTTATTGATATCCTAACCGAGGAGATAGAGAACAGGCTTCAAGAAAACAACCTGGATGTACTTATCCACTTAAGCAAAGTTCTAGGTGGAACTGACGTAGACACAGTGAGTGTACAGTATGTGTGTCAATATTACAATTTAGACAATGAACTTCTTCTGTCTGAGCTGAGATGTTTTTACAAAATGGGAGAATCAAGAAACAAAACTATTCAAGAAAGAGTTGCCGTTTTTGTACATAAATCTTTGAAAAGTGTGTTCCTTATGATTTTTGAACTTCGTTTGTTTTTTACGATTCCAATGAACTCAGCATCCTGTGAGAGGTCCTTTTCGTGCTTAAGGCAGTTAAAAACATACACCAGAAACACGATTAGCCAGGAGAGGCTGTCCTCGTTAGCTCTTTTGGCTATTGAAAGGTGTGTTGAAGTAGACATTTCCAAAGTTATTGATGACTTTAATTCAGTCAAAAAGAGAAGACTACATTTTGGGTAAAAATAACTTATGTATCATGACAATGAGTAAAAGAAAAAGTTTTTTTGTATTATGTTTACTTCATTTTCCCTTTATCATAAACAAATGGGCTGAGCAAATGTTAATTAAAATTACGCATACTTTGAGTTATGTGTGAACGATAATTATTATACATGTGGTTTAGTTAATAACTTGTAAAAGTAATCTCAAAAGGCCAAACAAATTTAAAGCCAGTTTTTTTAATTTTTTCCGGGGAGGACGTTTGGATTCCCCTTTCAAACCCAGGCCATCCGGTAGGTCTTGCCACCCCAGTTAAAAAGTTGAAATGACGCCCCTGTAAGGTATGCTGGGAATTCACTGCTGTAACTGAAGGAGCATTAATACAATTTTTTATAAATCATTTTAAAAAAAGCATGAAGTATACCAAACTGGTGGTGTTTCGGTTGAGTTCCCATGAATGTATGAATGCAGCAGTGCCAACCTAAATTATATTTATAAACAACCTTAAGTGAAATATGTTTTAATGCTTTTTTTTGTTAGTATTATGAGCTACAAATTGATTTTGTTTAGTTAATTAGCAAATTCAAATACTATAGTTCTTTTGCTGTTGGAATCCATTTATAGTCAGATTTGAAGTTTCTACCTTGCGGCTCTAGATGTTGATGTACATTACAGTACATTATCCTTTAACGTAATAACGTCATTTGCGAACTAATAAGTACAAAATTTACTATTACATTGTTACTTTTCTTACGCAGATGAAAAGACACATATTATCGTTCAGTAAAAGAAACGAATATAAACATATATTTATTAGATAAGCAATACAAACTTTAAACTATCACAATCACAAACTTACCGTCTTCGTCCTGATCCGTTGTATCGCTATCAGAAGATGATGTTGACGATTCATGTTTCTCTTCTTCCGGATTTTTATCCTTTTCCTTAGATTTATCCGCTAAAGGTATCGACACAGTAAACTGACGACATTGCCGAAACTTTCTTATATGCGCACACTGTAAGAAAAAATATCGCTCAAGCAAAACCAAAACTAATCCTGCCTCTTTTTCATTTACTTTTTATCTACACACTGTATATTAGTAAATACAGTCAAGTGTTGTCGACCTATAAGTATTATTAAAAAGGAAGTAGTTACTCTAATCGTGTGCCTTATCGCCATGATTGGTTTGTTGATAACACTAATAAAAGTGTGCGGTGTATAATAAACAAATGAGCAGGTGTCGTTTATATATGGGCTTAATGCAAGCTCAGGCCCACTAGATTAATAACTTTATATTAAATAAAACAGTCGTTTACCTTGATTAAGAAAAAAGCACTCATGACTTGAGCGTTAATATGCAATAAACTTTAAAAAAGATCAATAAAATTATGTCAAATTTATATTATTTATGCATTATAAGTTAATATACCTTCTGGTTTCTTATGAAAAAATATTATCAAAGTAACCTTTGATCATTTCCGCTAAACCAAAAACGTAACATTTTAAGACATGCCAACTGAATTTTACACAATTATACAAAAACTACTAAAACATGGAATAAATATTAATTATACATAAGTGCCGAAACCTGAACTTAACCTTACTTTTAATAACATAACAACAGTTAATAATAATGTAAAGAAAATTTAAAAAGTGGGTTTAACCAGTGATAACAGCAACAACCCTTTACATACGGGAAGAAATTTGTGATAAAACTTGAAAATGGAGCTCAAAAGTTATATTAATTTATCAAAACTGATAAATAATTACTTACTTTATTTATTAAACAAGTATTCATTAAAGTTGAGTAATTAAATATCTTTCGAATTTCAAATCGAAATAGGAGCCGAGATCTACACACTATACCCGTCACGGCCATTTTGCTTGACTACCTCATACCTGTATTTTCGATTAGCGGACAAGCGCATTTGGCTTCGATTTAAATGTATTTTATCTTATCACTATTAAAGGCGTTTACGCTTTTAACATTCATATTTATTTATTTAGTAATCATTACTGTCGTTAACAAAATTAATAACATTTTCCATAATCAAAATTGCTATAAAATTTGTTTTGTTTCCAGTTTCTAACGTTCTACTTTACCGACTAAAACTAAAAGTTCTAAAATAACCTAAAAAGTATAAGTAACGGTTTTTAGTTTAAATTATCATTCATTTTTATGTTTTAGAAAAAAAATGGAACCAATGACTTTAGGTAGTACTCCATCCAGTCCATCCTCACCTGGAACGAATCCAAATTATTTGCCCGCTTTTTTAATGGGCGATACTCAACCTTCACCCCCAAGCTCACCATTATCCCCTGAATTACGAAAAAATGTGTCTTTCAACATAATCCCTTCTGATAAAAGCACACTTAGACAGAAACTATTTAGTCCAAGTGTACCTGAATCAAGAACACCACAATCTACGTACGAAATCAATGACACCCCTGGACCACCTAAACAGAGTCTTTTTGATACTATTGATGTAAAACGTGGAGCAAACAGTAGGTTTTCTGCAAATAAAACCGCAATCACCTCCCTCTACAACCGGATAGTTTTTCAAGAAGCTTTAATGAATCTGTTATCGAACATACACATGCAGATGTAATTAGGAGTGGTATTACACAAAATACGTGGGTTACAGTTTTCGGCTTTCCACCAACAGCCGCAAGTGTTGTGCTTGTTAGATTTGCTAATTGCGGTACAATTGTTGATAAACAATTTCCGACACAAGGTAATTGGGTTCATTTAAAATATAGTAATGCCTTAGAAGCGTCAAAAGCACTGGCTTTAAACGGCAAATTGGTTTCAAATTCGATTATGGTTGGGGTTGCATCGTATAATGCGAACACAGATAAGGAAAATAATAGTCCCATGCCAAAAACACCTATGAGAGCAAGATCACTACGTTTATCCTTTGTTTCACCACAACATTCAAATACTGTGTTAACACCAGAAAATGTTCCACAGAAATCTACGGGTATTTTTACCAAGGCGATGGATTATGTATTGGGTTGGTGAAATATTTTGTCAATTTTAATTGTACACTTTACTATTACTGAATATTTTTTGATATTATATTTTTGTCTTTATAACGTTATTATAATTAATAAAATCTTGTATATTAACAATGGTACAATAAGCGTGCTTGCAATTATAGTTTGTTAATGTAGTATTTGTTTGAAATTTTTCTTTAAAATGGGTTGAGACTATTTTTACAGCCTATGTTTATATAACAATTCGCTTATTCATTGTTGTCATACTTCATAAATATACATAGACGGAAAGGAAACAAATTTTATTTGTTATTTAATAGTAGACATGCATTAACCAAAATTAAGCTATGTAAAATCACTTTTACAAGCTACTAATGTGTATAGTATATTACATAATGAGCTACGAAAGTGGTATGATAGACACTTTCATGTGAGCTTAATGTACACTATTATTCTTATGACCATTAAAAATGACAAGTCTCCTTTGTGTTTTATCGATCACAAATTAAACAATTACAAAATATACTTAATCTAATGTTTCAAGTTTTTTGTTAAGAAATAATCATGCCCTATAAATAGTGTAGTATGTATTTATTATGAATTTAAAGACAATTATGTGACTATTTAAACTTGTCAAATAATAACAGTAAGCGAGGCAACTTTGATCGTGACCGAACTTCCTGTCAGGCAGATGCTACGTTAACTTATGTGAAAGTAAAAGGAACATGTCTTTTACTTTCGTATTGGGTACAATGAGAAAGTGAAATGCACTAGTGTGTGAAAGTGTTATTTTCTGTATGGTTAATTGTGGGATATGAATCACTTTCGTACATGGTTGTAGGAAAAAAAATTTACAAGTCAACTGTCATTAATAGCACATCTATGTGTGCCTGTTATTTAACAATTAGTAACCCGCTATCAAAGTAATACTTGATGTCACAGCTGACAAGATATTTAGAAATGTCCTAAATAAATTTATATCATAAATTCACATTTTTTATATATTTATAAATGAATAACAAAATGTATTACACTATATGCAAGGTAACAGTTTTTACTGATTCACTGAGATTACAGGCTCTTCTAACAGTTCGCCAATAAACTTCTCTCGCCACTAAAAACCTATTTACCATGCTAATAAGGTGAAATAATATTACAAACTTTGTAAACGAGTCACAAGGCTAGTAGGTATGTAACCACGTCTATCACAAAATTAAAACTTACATGTATCATATAATTAATTATTTATAGGTACTCACAACACAAATGTCAGCTTCTAATTGAAAATCTGTTTCGTTATACAAGTTAGGGAAATTTGTTTGTTCTTATAGTGATTATAGCAGCTGTGAGACATAAATAAGCTTTTTAAGTCACCTTTGAAGTGGTTTAGTAGCTGCAGCTGCTGAAACTAACACACTATAACTGTATGGTGCTCAAAGGTATTAATAATAGAAAAGCTTGCTTATTACTTTGCCATTTTTTTCATATAGTAGACAAATGGATGAATAGCGGTTTGTCGATTCACTCATAATGCAATAAGATTCTCATCTAACTGCTTAAAAATGATAGTCTGGCAATGGATCACCTTTTTCTGATACTAAACATATATCGAACAAAGCCTGTTACCCTTGTTATAAAAACTATAATTTATAATATCTAAAAGATCTTTGTAGTCTACAAAAGTTTGCACTTTCTCACTTAATAGTCTTGTGATACACACACATACACAAATAGATTGTGTTCCTGGTCCACTCGCAAAACACATAGGGTGTTAGTTTTGATCTTCCAATCTCCATATCTAGATATTTGTTCTTGAATTCGCCAAATAGTTCATTAAGATAAAGGTGGCATGGGACAGTTCTTGCATAATCTTTCTTAAAATTTATTTCTTTGCTCCTACTGAAATAATAATGCTAGGATGTGATACATAGGTTTTTCTTCAATACACGTTTTGAAAACTGATCAGTTTTTGTATTAGTTGGAGTGGATACTGAATGAAGCTGCAGATGTCCCAGACCCCCCATACCATATGGTGGAGTAGGACACAACTATGGAGATGTTGTAATAAATATGTTTCACATTTTTGAGCAACATACAAACTCCCCTTTATCTCACATTGTATTTGGATAAATTTATTGGAAATACAAACAATGATTTTGTTCTCTCTATACCTCTTGATGACAACGGTACTGCTAATTTAATTAATACATCGCTTTTATCAACGGTACTATTGTCACTTACATCTGGAAAATAAAATTTGCGCATAAATTCAACTCAACTTCATCATTTGAATCACACTTCAATACTTTCACACCATAACAAACAAGAGACTTTTTGGTACAAAATGTAACTCGAATAAAATCCTCAGGCTTAAGGTTCACAATATTAACATCCCAGTCAATTTCTTCCATTTCACACTCCTCAGAAATCGAGAACATTTTTAGGTCATTCAATTGAGTATAGTAAATATTCAATGGTCATTCTCTGTATCTTGGTATGGAATTTGTACATCCTCAGATGAAGACTCAGAATCTTCACAAGTTTTTTTTTTGAAAGGTTACGGATGGCTGTAGTTGATTTGACAGACATTTTCCTTTGTCACCCTCAAGTCAATCTTTCTGGCCCTGCCTTTTCTGGTGTATTAGTTAAAATACGATTTCTACCTGTCTTCTTTCCTCTTTGAGCTGTTGTGTGTGGTGCAGCTTTCAGAAATGGTTGGATTTACTCAGGTGGGACATTTATTAACATTGTAGGTTCTTGAGTGTCATTAAATTCTAGAGATGTTAAGGGTTCTTCAACAGAGGTAGAAGAAACTTGTCAGGAACGATTCAAAACGGCTGTGTCTTCAGATGTGGGAGATGGTTAGCCTACTGAGGAAGAAGTACCAGCTTGCGGAGATGGAAAAGATCAATTTATTACAGAAGACATTAAGAATTCTACTTTAATGAATGGTTCGCTGTTGAATGGGTAGATGTCTGTATTCCGAAAACCAAAAAGAGTGTTGTTCTGTGTTACAACCATGCTTGTCCGACAAGCTCACCTATGGAGTAGATGGAAATGCCTGGGGCTACAGTGGGATGGAAACTTTAATATTATAACTTCCTTTTCTTTGGCTGTCAGTATCACTTCTAAAGCCACATGACTCTTATGGTTATCTACAATCAACAATATTGGCTGATACTTAATGAATTTTGTATAATTAACAATGTGTTCTAGATTCTGTTTAAAAACATCACCTTACATCCAACCGATTTTCCTAGTTAGTGCAAGGCTTCCTGGAGGAGCACCTTTCAAAAAAAGGTCTTCATATTCAATTCTGGGAAACACAAGTAGAGTTGACAAAGCATTTCCAATTGCATTCACTATAAAAAACCCCAGTGATTTGCTTCCCCCTTCCACCATTTGTCACTTTTCATACAACCTTAGGTGTTGATTAGATTCCCGTTACATCGCAATTGTATATGCGATCTGGAGTGAGGTTATACTTCTCATAAATTGTTTTTAAGTTGTTCAAGGACATTTGTTTTAAAACTGGTTGACCTTCTCACACTGGTTATTTTTGGAGAACTTAACGTCGTCCCATGAAGGCTTTAAGCCACCATATCCTACCATTTGATTTACTTCCCAAAAATTGGCTATTTTGCATTTTAGAGTACAGGCATATTGCCATGTCAGAATTCTCACCTGAACTGAGGTTAAACCGTAATGCATTATACTTGCAGCCAGAAGGTAATCTGCTAGAGATGATTCTTGTTCTTCGGAAAACACCAAACCACATATCAAATTAGAATGAAAAACATGTTTTCCTTGGAAGCATCAGCGTATTTTTTCACGTAGCGTTGAAGAACAGATTTTAAAATACCAAAAGACTTCGCCACCTGTCTTATGTTTAACCAGGTTTCTAAGTCCTTTATCATAAACGATCAAGTCAATCACGCCTTTAGATTCACCTCTCTGCCATGTATATATATATATATATATATATATATATATATATATATATACACAACCATGTTCCATACGCTCTCTCTGTACGAATGGATGGGTGTGTCATCCATCCGTATCGCCCAATATTATTTAATTTAGCTTATATACATCACATCGGCCTCGAAATCCTCCCGTTCTTAGTAGTTCTCTCCATTTACTTTTGCGTAACATGCAATAAAAATGATTTCAAAATTCCACTTTCATTCTAATTCACATTACTCGGGAGGTTACCAATTCATACTGTTTAACACATCTTTCTGCTGTTTCGCTTACAATCAGTTCAACTCCATTTGCCCCACGCATACTTCCGTTTCACTCTGTGACCACAGCACTAACTACCATTATCCATTTCCACAAATACTTTCTTTGTGCTTTGACATAGACAGAATGTTAAGCTGCATTTCATTCATTACACTCATAATTTCATACTCTTTTTCATACATATCTCTAACATTTCACGTACCAACTCGCCATTTCGTGTTCATGCGGGCGTCATCAACGGGGCCTGTTTCAACCTTGGTCGTCTTAATTGTTGAAATTTTGGAAGATAATCTAGATGAATTCGGCCACTTGGAAATAACGTTCCAACAAGATGGTGCTCCTGCACACTATTATGGTGCAGTAATACGTTACTTGGATGAAGAATATCGTGGCAGATGGATTGGACGACGAGGTCCGATAGAATAGCCAGCTCGGTCACCAGACCTGACACCATTAGATTTTTTTCTGTGGGGGTACTTAAACTCTAAGGTTTACGCTACAGCACCTGGCAGTATGCACATTTTGAAACAAAGAATTGTTGAAGAATGTAGAGCAATTTCCGCACATTTAAACTAGTACGACAAGAGTTTAGCAATAGGATGCATTACTGTCAGGAATTAAGTGGAGCACATTTCCAACATTTACTATAAGAATTGGTCCTTGAATCTTGATTAATTAAATGCCAAACTATAATTTTAGTATTTATTTAATTTTTCTATCAAAATCAACCTAAACCCTAACAAAATTAGTATTACTGAATAGGTAATTTTAATACCTTTCAAACGAGATGTCACTTGCCATAAGGTACTATTTAAATTATTGGTCACTGTGACCCTGTGACGTCATATATGACTATTACGCCACTTGTCATGACTAGTTGAGAAGCTTATATCCGTTTATATTCACCCTCCAAATTTCATTAGTATAATTACAAGAGGGGTAGGGGCTTTTGACTAGCACTGATATATATATATATATATATATATATATATATATATATATATATATATATATATATATATATATACAGTGTGTCCAAAATCGGTCTGTGCAGTATTGCTATCTTGGAAACTATAAGAGATCGAAAGACGGTTAAATGGAGAAAGTTTTAGAGAATTTTGAGCCCACTAAAATGCCATTCTAAAATCAAGGCTATCTCAAATATTTTTCAAAATATTCGAAAAATACTGAAACTCGGCAATTTTTATTTTTAGCTATATCTCTTTTATTTCAACAGATATAAAAAAATAAATTACGCTTTGCTATTGCCACTTTTTATCTTCTATTGATTGGTGACAGAAAAAAATTAATCCGACGTTTCGTCGATTAGAGACCATCATCAACTTTATTTTTTCATATGGGGCGGAAATTAGCTAATGGTATGAATTGATTCCTTTTTTTATTCTAAATTCAACGATGTATAACACTTAATGATAATTCGACGTTTCGACCCTCATTCTTGACATTTTCAAATATTTCTTTTTTTTATTAAACATTTTTGAAAAAAAAACTACCGAAGCAATTTATTCTGCAAATGTACATTTATTTCAAATCATAATTCATAACAGAACGTTTTGACTCATCAAAAGCATCATCAAGTAATCTCTTATGAACAGTAGCTACCTATTCGTAAGCGTGTGGTATTACAGTACCTCAATCAACAAACTATTCAAAATCCAAAAAAGAATAATACGCGTTATCTCAGGCGTCAAGCAAAGTTACAGTTGTCGCACGTTATTTAATAAATTAAAAATATTAACAATATATGAGTTAATTATATTGCACATATCAATTAATATTTTTAAAAATAAGCATGAGTATGAGTCAAATTTAAATATTCATAACTATCCCAATAGGAAAAAAGAAGACTTAAGACCATCATAATGTAAATTTGTCGTTACTTTTAAATCAATTGAATATTATGGTCTACGAATCTTTGATCAATTGCCAACTTATATTAAACAAATACCAACAACAAAACTCTTTACAAAAACATTAAAGCAATATCCAATGTCCAACAACTTTTATAATCTGTATGAATTTTTTAAGGCTCATCGTTGTAAGGAAAATTTCCATTTATTTTTATCTACACTATAATGTAATTGTTGTGTGATTTATACATTTTACATTTATATTTTACTCTTTATGTTTACTATTTGTGACCTACATTGCATGTGTAAGTATGCCCTATTTATTGTGACTTGTCCTATGCATGAGTAATATCAAAACAACAATAGTATATTATTATATTCGCATTTGTCGTGTCTTCGCATTCTTTCGTGTTTTTTCGCGTTTTTCCCGTTTTTTTTGCGAGTTTTTCGCGTTTTTTCGCATTTCTGGGCATTTTTCGCGTTTTTTCGCATTTCAGCCCGTTTTTTCGCGTCTTTGCGTGTGCGTTTTCGCGTTTTTTCGCATTGTTTCGCGTTTTTTCACGTTTTCGCGTCTTCGCGTTCTTTCTCGTCTTCGCGTTTTTTCGCTTTATTTCGCGTTTTTTCGCATTCCAGCCCGTTTTTTCGCGTCTTTGCGTGTGCGTTTTCGCGTTTTTTCGCATTCTTTCGCGTTTTTTTACGTTTTCGCGTCTTCAAGTTCTTTCTCGTCTTCGCGTTTTTTCGCTTTATTTCGCGTTTTTTCGCGTCTCCGCGTTTTTTCCTGTTTTCCTCGCATCTTCGCCTTTTCGCGGTTTTTTTTTGTATTTTTTCGCGTTTTTTCAAGTCTTTGCAGACGCGTAGACACGCGTCCTCACATATTCGCGTCTATTCGCGTTTTTCACGATTTTCGCGCTTCTTCGCGTTTTTGCGCGTCTCCGTATTTTTTCGTGTCTTTACGTCTTCGCGTTAATTCGCGTTCATTCGTGTTTTTACACGTTTTTCGTTTTTTCGCCTTTTTTCACATTTTTTCACGTTTTTCGTGTCTTCGCGTCTTCGTGTTTCGACTGTGTTGTAGCACGTGGTGTAGTTCAATTATTGCAATGACGGATAGTAATAATTGTTATATTTGTGGCGGATCGAATGCAATCGAATGTGAGTGTGGAGCGTGGTTTGCAAACTTTACGAAATACCAGTGCAGATACAAACGACGGACATTTGGAACTTTTGAGTAAAGTGAATTCTGTGACTATTCATGTAGAGTGCCGAAAACGCTATATTCGGAAGAATAGCATTATGGCAGCTAAACGACAGCGAAATGAAATTGAATTACTTCTACCCTGTCTTCGATCCTGACTTCAACTCCGACCTAGTTGGAATCGGAAGCCTTTATTTCTAGCTGCCGACCCATTTAGGGTTGGTATAAACGTTCCGATCATATTCGCCAGACCAGTTTTCCGTTAGAATATTTATTTTCTACCTTGGCAGATAATTAATCGATCTCATCTGTAAAACACCACCACACCTGTACACTATACACTTGCTCAGGTGTATGCCCAGCGTAAAGAAACACATCCTAGTAGACAAAAGCCTACGCTTTGCTTTTAGGTGGTCGCCTGAGAAGTATTGAGAATTCCTCGGGAATATCCGCAAGGTGTATGCCTGTGTAGATATTTTCCTAACTCGCTTGTCTGAAAAAGTATGCCTGTTCAGTCTAGCATCCTTCTAATTAACCAAACGGTGTATGCTCGTTTGATTAATTAACCTATCCTGCCACCAAGTACCTAGTATATACACAAACAACATCAAGATCAGTTGTCTCAATTATTCGCCGAAATATGCCTTTCTCTGACTAAGCTACAGCCGGGCAAACTAAAAATAGGTGTCTAAAGTAAACAGGCTTTACAAAGTTTCACTTTTACACCATGCTTAACACAAATAAATTTAGAGAACTTGGAATGCAAATAACTGTTATATCAGTCACTTACCAACTTATAGAAGCCAGAAGATTATAGTAACCTTTCACTCAAGTCCATTGAGGAAGTTAGTTCTAGCTCATATTCTTAGACATTAAACAAGGGAAATCGGTTTCCCAAGAGTTGATACCAATCACCCAAATACGGATTCCTAAGAACTGGTGGTTGTTTCCTACTAACTGATCACAGTTTTCCAATCACAAATGGCTATTTCCTTGGAATATATTGATATTATTTATGTTTATCTAAAATTCCATTATCGTATACAGTAAACGAAAACAACTTCTGTAATCATTTAAATTACTTGTTGTGGACAAAAGGGGCCCTGATCTTGATCACCCGATTACATATTATTCTTCCACATGCAGGATCCAGTGCCTTGTTGACTACCCGCTTCTGGGAAACGGCTACCTATGTTGGGAAACAGGTTCCCGTTTTTGACCTGTTTGAGCAGGTTTGACCTGTATTTAGGAAACGGAATCCCTTTTTTTACCTGTTTTGAACTGTTGTGGACCTGTTTTGATCTGTATTTGGGAAACGTACCAGTTTTTTGGCGGGAAACAACTACCTCATCTTGAGACAGGCCAGATTCTGGTGATCAGGACAATAGTAGCAACACAAACAAACCAAAAATGAATTTAATAACAATTTCTATAAATTAATGATCAAGTGATTTCGGTAAACTAATGTAAAATGTGCGTAAATATAAAGATAGTCGTTTGGTGACCAAGTGGGAGGATAAGGATATAGTAATTATGGAAATGAACAAGTTGGAAGTTCCTGTACGACTCCCATTACAATTATGTGCTAGCAAAATTCGGCAATTGAAGATGGGGACAATGGCCTTATCATGAAGGAATTTGTGGGCTTTCATGCGTATACTTATTCAGTTGACGGGGCGAAAATAAAAAATAATAATGGTGCTACTTGGAAAATGTTTAAAGCAAAAACCACCTAAACTGAATTCAACGATACATTAAATTTATTGTATAGTCATGAATTAAAAAAATATGCATAAGAAAGTGTAATAAAACGATTAAGCTTACAGTATGTGGGTTTTTATTTACATAATACTACTACTGTCCTGACCACCTGGATCTGGCTTGTCTCAGGATGAGGTAGCTGTTTCGCCCCAAGACTGGTACCAGTTTTCCAAATACAGATAACCGTTTCCTAAAAACAGATCACAACAGCTCAAAACACGTAAAAAACGAAATTCCGTTTCCCAAATACAGGTCAAACATGGGAATCTGTTTCCCAACACAGGTAGCCGTTTCCCACAAACGGGCAGCCCCTTCCCAGAAAAACAGATTAAAGTAGCTCATTTATCCTAGCTGACTGCTGAAGACCATAGAAACAGTGTGCGGATCGTGGGAACTTTTAACAGGACACTGGATCCTGAATGTGGGAGAATATGTAATTGGGTGATCAAGCTCAGGGCCCTCTTGTCCACATTAAGTAATTTAAATGGTTATATAGTACTTTGCATTTACTGTATAAGATTAATGGAATTTTAGTAAAATATAAATAATATCAATCTATTCCAAGAAAATAGTCATTTGTTCTGGTAACAGCTCTTGGGAAACCGATTCCCGTTTTTTCCCTGTTTCGACCGGCCACAACTTTTGACGACTAGTGGGAGTAGGCGAAGACTGAGTATAATTAAAGCAGATTGGGCGTCAAGTACACCCCCCCCCTCCACGATGTACATGTTAGAAGAAAGTTTCTTAACAACAAATGATCATTCCCTTGGAACAGGTAGTTTTAAATGGCATGCAAAAAATCCACTTACTAGATTCATGATGCTCTTTGTGGGATGAAACTCTTTACATGGTCGGTATTACTTGTTTAATGTCTAAGAATATGAGCTGGAATGAAATTCCTCAATAGAATTGAGTGAAAGGCTACCATAATCTTCCGGTTTTATAAGTTGGAGAGTGACTCATTTAACAGTTATTTGAATTCCGGGTTCTCTAAATTTATTAGTGTTAAGCATGGCATGGTGTACTATTACAAAACAAAATACGAATGACTACAACGTGTCGGATGGGAAAAAAGCGTATGTACTCAAGTCAAGGACACATTTTTCATTAACGAGTGATGATTTTGATGTAAAAATTTATTAATGACGTATTTTTTGTTATTCTAGAGACAATGCATTTAAAGTTATAAATTTTGTGGTTTACTATGTTTACATACAGGTCATGTTAAAATGATTTTCGGGCAACGCCTTTTCGTTAAATTTGCCAAACTTAATGCTAAAACTTATTCATGTTTTATTCTTTTTAAGAAGGCAAAGCGTAGAAAATCCTAAGAATGATAAAGAAAATGATAAGAACATAAATAAAAATGTAACGCGTTTTGGTAGAATAATTAATAAACCTAAGTACCAGGAAAATTAGCGTTTACTTTCAACCATTATGTTTATTTGCTACAAAGTATAATGTTTAATCCTTAGTGATGATGTTTAATGCATGTTTACCTAAAAATAATGTGATTTACAAATAATAGGTTTGAAGGAATAGTGTTACATTACAGAAAAAAATATAATCCGAACGTGAAGGTATACACTTGTAGTTGAATGACCGAGCGTTTTGTATTACGCTTTAGATGCATCCTATTCCACACACATACCGAGCTGGTAGCGTAGTGGTGAAACAACCTGCTTAGCATTCGGGAGGTAATGGGTTCCATTCCCGTTACCGTCTACCTTATATGAGGTTTTTTCAGGGGGTTTTCCTCATACACATGTAGCGGCATGGTCACTGCGCATATGCACACCATGTGCGACTACTTAGGCGAATGCTGCGGTAATATTTTCCCCCTCAGAACCCTAACTCCGTCATTTACGATCCTATCCTTACCACACCCATCCTTAATCCCACCATGCATGTATACGTAATGTATGTATGTATGCTGGGAATCCATGATTGTGGCTGAAGGAGCTGGGAAAGCTCGAGCAGCCCGCCCTCCCCCTTGGGGTGGAAATGAAATACGTGGTCTTTTCCTTCCACACACATATTACTTACATTAAACGGAATTTTTCCCACGTGAACAAATCAAATTTGTTCATTACTGCACTTAAAACTGAATGTTTTCAAAATTTGCTTGAGATGAGAATTATATTCATAATAAACACGATATCAATGTATTATTTTTAATTTTACGTTCAAATTCATTAATATATTTGAAATAAAAAATTTTGATGTAAAAATTTATTAGTGTCACATTTTGTTACCTCTAGAGCATTTAAAATTATACATTTTTGTTATTTATTATGTTTACAAGTTCAAATAATTTTCGGGCAACGCCTTTTCGCTAAATTTGCATTTCATTTTTAAACATCAAGACATTAACAGTTTATATTAATACTTAATGCAAACATATATAGCTTATTCCTTTCAAACACTTTTAAATCCAGCGTCAGTTCCATAATTATTTTACTAAATACACATTTTTGTAAATAAGCACTACTTCTCTATACAGCTCATTTTAAAAATAAAGGCTACCTTTATTATTTATACATAATATATGTGTAAGGATTATCGGCAATTAATCGTGAATATGCATCAAGCTTTGATTTTAGTTTGATCTAGAAGCGATAGAAACTTAAATAAAATTCATGGTAAAGTACAGCACTTAACACAAAACACACACATACACGCACACACGGACGAACGCACGGAAGCACACAAACACAGGCACACACACAGACACACACGCACGCACCCACACACACAAGCGCACGCACACAGGCACACACATACAGATACACACACATGCACACACAGACACACACTCACGAACCCCCCCCCCCCCCCCACACACACACAGACACACACACACACAGACACACACACACACACGCCCGCACGCACCCGAATTTTTTTGTTCTACGTAAGTATATGAGAAAGCAATACATTTTTCTTGTTTTTTTATATTTTATTATTCCCATCGTATAGAGTATGACTCTCGGCTATTAATTGTAAAAAGTTAAATGATATAAATCATGGATGTGTTTCAACATTTACGTTAATCAATTTAAAAAAGTTAAGTGACAATAGTTCATAATTAAATTTAGAAGTTGTTAGTAAATTCAATCTTTAAAGTAAAATAAAATAAAAGTATAATCTGAAATCTTCACCAAAAGGACGGTAATTAATAACTTGTATAAATTTTTCATAGAAACATACCAAATTGTAGAATTCAAGAAATTCCAATCGATCGCTTATTATAACCTTTAAAATGAATAGCTCTTCTACACTATAAACATTGAATGTGCAAGAACAGCAGTTTTAGTTTGCTGTCATAACAGTTTTTAAAATTGTCATATCCTTTAATCAATTCCCAACTGTAATAAATAGCAAGATTGATAGATAGACATTCACAATGCTGATCATGGACTATATCTTCTTTTTCATTTACATTTGACCAATCAATTTGGTTTTCAATTTCTTGAAATCGAAAGAATTGTAATTGTACGCACTACTGGTGCAAAGTTAAGCTGTGTGCTGAATCTAATTTCCACATGTTTTGCATGATGAGTATCATTCGACAGTCTATAATAAGTATTCCTTAGCTGCTTGTTTGTACACCCCTCATAAATCATCATCATTCTGTTGAAATGACGGCCAGTCAGTATTGTTAGAAGAATAACCTTCATCTTGTTTTTCTTCGTTTTTATTACTACTACCATCACTATTTTGACAGCACCAACAACACAATGTTAAATTATTATTCATATTGTTTCTGCAACTATCCATATAAAACGGTGAACTTCTGAGTGTTGATCGTTCCAGAAATGATTTTCTCTTGCTTCCATTATAATTATATAACGACTCTACTTGCTCACCACTTCACTACGACTAAACACACTCTGGTTAATTTACATATAGTGGGGATGTAACACTACTATTATTAAAAACAAAATGTCATGTTTGTTGTTTTTCCAGCTGCACCTAAACTACTTATGAACACATACTTCGTGGTTAGTAACGCTTTAGATTTTTCTATGCGGGTTTCTTCTGTGAAATACTCATAAAAGCGCTGAGGTAATATACATTTAAAATCAACCGTTTCCATCACTACTATTAATTACAGCCACATCTATAACTTTATACTTTTTAGATATCTCGCGGTCACACACATTTTTAAAAGGTTTGCAATAGGTGCTTTGATTTAACCCTGCTAATTACATGTTCAATAATTACAAGTTGCTAATTGACTGATTTCAACACATCACCTGCGGTTTACATAAGAAAAATGTAGCAATGGCCTACCAGAACAAGTTTCGTCAAATGCTCACCTTGACGTACTTTTAGACAACTATTTGAATTTGACTCAATTTAGCCAATACAAGGACCATCTAACCTTGACCTACTTTTTAGCATAGACAACAACCCATCATTCTTCTTGCTTTCACGAACTAATTCTATTTTTAGATTTCTAAGAACTGAGCATGTGCAAAGCCAGTGATATGAATCATTGATTATGATTACTCATTTTGCTAGAACTGCTTATATTTTCAAGAATTTGACTTTGACTCAATTTAACCAATACAAGAACCATCTAACCTTGCGCTACTTTTTAGCATAGACAACAACCCATCATTCTTCTTGTTTCCACGAACTGATTCTATTTTTAGATTTCTAAGAACCGAGCATACGCAAAGCCAGTTACACGAGTCATTGATTAGGAATGTTTATTTTGCTATTTCCAAGAATTTGACCTTCAAGGCTCTCTCCCTCATGTTTCCACTAAACGATTTTTTTTTGGATTTTTAAGAATTGTAATGACACCCATAGAGGTTAATGAACTTTGACCTTGAAAGTGTCAATGAACTTTAAGGAAATGTTCTATTTTTAGATTTCTAGGAATTGTAATATGACACGACTAGAGGCCAATGAACTTTGACCTTCAAACGGGCAATGAACTTTATGAAATTGTTCTATGTTTAGATTTCTAAGAATTGTAATATGACACCACCTTAGAGGGCAATGGACTTTAACCATGAAGAGATCAATGAACTTTGATTCTAAGAATTATAGTGTGATGCAATGTAATCTGGCTAAATCTGGCAACACCGCATGACCTTGAGACATGGCAACGCTGTAGAATGGCCTAGGAATTGTAATATGATACCCCCAACAAGCTATGACATTGAAAAGGTCAATGAACTTGTCGTGATCTTGACTTTGTTTTCAAATTTCCCGCCATCACATGACCTTGAAGTTTCCCTCCAAGACATGGCCTTGAAATTTAAATTTCCCGCCAACACATGACATTGAAATTTAAATTTCCCGCCAAAAGTGGCCTAGAACCGACATGGACTACTGATATACATAGAGCATTAGTTTTAATAACTATGCTATCTTTTTGTAATGAGTATTGAGTACATTTTCGATATTTTTTTGTTGTTTCTTAATACTTCATTCTTATTTTCATTTGCTTGACAGGCGTTTGGGTGCTCTATTCCCCAGTCATTGCTTTTACGACCTTCCATATATTGGTGGTTAATACGTATTTTCAGCTTGCGATTGGAAGTGTTAGTTTTTGGTTTGTCTTACTATTGTTGGTAGCCTGTTTTGTAGCACTTGTACTCCCCTTGCTGCAGCATTCCAGAATTCCTTCTTTTGATTACTTTGATAAAAGAACATACAGGTACAGAAAAAGACACTTTGATTGGATCGCTAGAACTAAATGGTTATAAGCGATATTTTAAAAATACCGTAAAACAAGTCAATTACCTAAGATAAAAAAAGAACTGTAGAAGAAAATCATATTTTTCCGAATTTTACCATACTCCAAACCAATTACTACAAAATTAAAAAAAACTTAAGCAAACTCAAGACCATATCTAAAAACCTTGAAAAAATCCATATCAAAATAAAATCACTTGGTGGATATCAAACATGATAAAACATAAAGGTGATTACAAGAAATGTATATATCAGGAGTAGCAAAACATGCTATGCAGCTAACCACATTCTTAATTTTAAAAATGTGCTATATTCAAGAAGTGTTGTTTGTTACTTTATTTTTCCTTGCCACCATCACTATGGATACAAAGTACTTATACTACACCCCCTTTTTTTTACAGTAACTATAGATACTTGTACAAGTCCAGATATAAAATAATATAAACCTTCTTAAGTTGGGTGTAGTTACAAACCTCCAGGTCAATTATATCAGTGGTAGCACTAGTGTCATAAGGAATATTTTAAAGAAAACCACATCATTCTACATCAAGCCATTCGGCTTAAAAACCACACACGAACAAATATTCCCATAATGTGTTTACATACATAATAAAAAACATGTTTTGAAATAATGAAAATAACCTTGTATTTTTTTTATATTCTCCTCTCCGTAGGACTCTTATGTTGGTTTGTTAGTGCATTAGAATTCACTTTCAATGTATGTACTTTGGTCTTCCACATGTAATAAAATTTCCTTTTCCGATAATGACCGTGAATATATATATTTCTTCTAAAATTGCCCTTTTCTGTTTGAAAATGATCGAGGTTCTAATGAAGGTACATTACACCCCTTTTCTTTTCATATTTGTTACCCAAACTTTATTTCCATTTTCATTCATATTTTACTCAACACAATACTTATTATCGTTACCTATGTTTCTTTTATTGTTCCTGAGCTTGTTACATTTGTTTTTAATATTTTTATAATTAGGAAGTATGTATATAATTTACTTTCCAAACATGGTAATCTTGCTGGTACACTCCTAGCAAATAACAAAATGAGGACTTTTTACATTTACTGACAAATAAATGGTGTTATAATTATTATAAATCCTTTTGTTTGGGTTCAGAAGGACAAGGGCAATCTCCCAACTAACAAGATTTAGGAAAATTATATTCATGATCATACAGTATGCTGGATTTACTGCTCAGACTCTATATATGCAAAATTACTGGTAATTAAGGGAGAGTGAAACATGAAAGCATGTCTCATGTCAAGTAACAAGTATTAGGAAAAGTAGATTGGTGATCCGTATAGTATTTATTATAAAAACAAATTATTAAAATTCATTGATGTTTTATTACAAATGTGACTATAGCTTTTTACAGGGTTTGTCTGTTAATATTGGGTGACTAAACAAACAACTGGAATATGCAAATTGGAAATTATGTTACCAATGGATTGTGAAATACAAATGCTAGTTTAGACATTAAAACACACATCAAATGAAAAGGAACAATTAACATTATACATAATATACAGATTAATGGTAATATCAAAAAGGTATAACAGTAACATTCACAATACACATATATATATCAGAAATTTGAATACTATTACACAAAAATGTCATCTCACTACATTATATTGACATAGCTGCTATATCAAAGTGGCAGTAGTAATCAATCACTGTCATTAGCTTTTTAACATTTACAATGAAGTTTTGTTAGTATTAAGTAACCTTATTGGCATTAGTTAATACATCACAAAAATAAATAACGAGGTTACCGAACTTTTATTTGCGAATACAGATACATTTATTAAATTAAATATCGTCAAGCTAAATTTATTCAATATATTTTTTTGTACAAATCTATCTAAATTGATACTAACCCCACCCATTCTCCAGACTATTCGTTTTAAAAATAAGAGCAATTATTGCAATTTTTCAACTTATGCTATTTGTGGTCTTCAATGGCAGCTGAAGCCAAATTGGTCATTTTAGGATATTTCGTGCTCTTCTTATCTAATTTCTCTTGTGCCCATAATATCAGCTTTAATAATGTTGATAATTTGGGTAACGTGGACTCTTGATGCTCCATTTTTAGAATAGCAGCATTTACTTCACTTGCAACCTTTTGCCTATGAGCAGGTTGTAGTAAATCACCGAATGGACTATTCAAAGGATCTTCAAATGCTAATAAAGCAATCGTACGCTCTAACTCGGATAATACAGATGTATTAGATTCACCTGCTTCGCTTAAATGTGATTGAGCAAATGCTAAAGCTTCTTCAACTTGATTATTACGGATTAATTCGATTAAATGTAATTGCTACAAAACATAGTGTAATTACCCATTAACTGAAGGTTAATACACAAACCTGAAGATGAAAATATAAATAACGATCATTATCTAAAAGCTCAGGGTGTAGTTGATTGACAAGAGCAGTTGCTTCTTGTATGCGACCATTTATTATTGCATCTCGTATATGTATTCGATTATCTAAAGAATTTAAATCCACTGTTGGATTAACACCTGATTCCAATTGAAACTTTTCAGCAGCCTCTTTAAATCCCTCTACAAATTTAAATTGAATCATGTGTACTTTTATAATAAATTGACTAACCTGTAACTAAGTAGTTCATGATCAATTTATTCATACATGTTCGACTGATATCTTTAATGTCTAATTTTTTTAACCACTCTTCTTTAGTTGTTATTTCTTGTTTATCTGTGTAACTCATTGTGTTTAAATATGTGAATTAGTAGTTTTTGTTTATAATAGTAAATGAAGTAGCGAACTCATCTAAAAACACATCAATAAAACTGTAATGCTACCAATTTAAGCAAAAAAGGTTACTAGATCTGTGACATTACACTCACTTTTTGTTGCCAATACTGCCTAGTTACAAAACGTACGGTTGCGTTCGACTAACAATAAAACTTGTTGCCTATACATAACTAATTTAATTTATTAATTGCATAAAAATGTATAAAACAAATCATTCTTTCATAATCTTAAGTAATACCATAAGGTGTCATCGAAATAAATTAATTCTTCTACGTTTGAAAATCATTAATTAATTCTTTTCTTTACTTTTTAGTCTTTCAAATCTATTACAATTGAAGGGACAAATGACTGAATGTGTTATGTTATATTTAGTTCATTTGTCACAAACTCGATTTTAAGTTTCTGAATTTTGTCTCTGTGACCCTGGGAACCTCGGTATATTTTGTATAAACCTTCTGAATGCCAGAATTCTGACGAATTTAAAAGGAAATTTTTGTTGTGGTCCGTTGGCGAGTACTCCAAGGAACCACTAGAGTACTAGTGGGGTGGATGGGGATAAGGGGGTTATACGCCCCTCCCCCAAGCGCCAAACCATCCACTCTATTTTACATTTATTCTTATTAATCATTAAAAAACCAACGTCTTACTTAAATGTATAATGCACCCCTATTTTGGTGTCAAATTTATATTGCGCCCTTCTGGTTTGGTAACCCAACGCGGTTTTATTTTGCCTCGGCTTTGCTCAATCGGGTTTATTTTATAAACGGGGTGTGGTTCGTAGTAAGTACTGGATGGACTTAACACTGTAACCTTAAATAAAAACCGTAAAGCATTTTTAAAATGTATATTAACCAAATATTTACAATAAATAAAATAAGAAGGTAATTAACAAAATGTATAGGAGAACTTCTCAGTCCGGGTCCTAGCGTCACTGGGTGCGACGTCGCTTCTGTGAACAAAAGATGGTCTTGTTAATCTATTCCTTACCTAAGAGGCAAAGTTTAGGTTACGGTCCTGCACGTATAGTAGCGAGAGCGTCAGCCTTGATACCGTTGTTGGTCGGGGCGCCAGCGCAATGAACTCGAATCGTTTGAGAAAATCGATATCGTGTTTATACGTTAGTAACTCTGGATTGCTGAAGCAAGGATGTCTTACTCCCGGGAAATAATACACGCGAAATGCACGTATACAAACGCGAGGTCTTGTGACGGTCTTTTTCCAATTATAACCGGTTTTAATGCAGGCAATTAGATTATTTATCTAACTAAATTAATTACCGATCTCTATACTAAGTTTAATTATTTATAATTAATCAAGGGAACAAAATACTTAATATTAAAACTACTCTAATAGGTTTACGTAAAGATAGAATACTCTACGTAATCTCTAATTTGTATACAAACGTTCTCGCACCAGGTATTTATAAAGGTGCATCTGTAGGCGGCTTCGCGGCTACCGTGCGGGGAATACCGTTACGTGATTTGTTAAAATCGTTCTGACGTGCAGAAACTTACGGTTTCTTAGAAATACACGTCAGCGGTGATGAATAAATTATTTGTTGTGCAATATCGCGTAAACTTATGAAATCTTACATACAGGATGGTCCGCACATAATTTATTCTAAAACATATAAGTACAGGACGCTGGTTCTTTACAAATGTACGAAGAAAAAACAGACTTATTTCGTTGAATAAACGTGTTTTGTTTTCTCTGATTTTGTTTTGTTAATTAATGTATTATGCGCGAAGCCTTGTAGGGGACTTCAGAATAAAAGCAAATCCAATATGTTATTAATTGAACAAAACAGTTAAAAGTTCTATTCAAATTTGGCGTGCTTCTGAGTACGGGGGATTAGTTTTTTTTTCGGTTCAGTGAAGGTAAACAAAAATTAACTATTGTGTTAAATACAGATTAAGAAGCCGATTTTTCTTCAATCAGCACAAGGCTAAATTGAAAATCTTCAGTTTCACTTATTGAACCCCGAATTTCCCGATAAGACGGTATACGATAATAAATTTGTCAGAGTGGACTTATACTTCAAAACCGCATAAAGCGAACTAATACATAGCAACGATACTGTACTATCCCGATGAAACTATGAAGAGCTTCACTTAACCATAATAACACGACGGGAAAGCGCGTATGGCCCACAATGACTACAACTCGCACTATATCTTAGTTTGTTTTCTTGTACAACTTTCAAGATCCAAACCTCAACTCCAACTCAACGAAAAAGGGAAGCAATCCTCTGCCCCCACTACAAAAGTACCTAGATTCCGTAAAATAACAACTCATCACTTCACATGGTAACTCAACGATAAAAAAACAAGAATGTAGGAAACATAATACTACCCACGACCGTAAACTCAGTCAAATAAGTTTTCAACAATATTTACAAAGGCCTGAACTGACCAGTCTATCACTATTACATACGATCGGATTTATCTAAACAACTTAATGGAAAGAAAGAGCCTGAACGATAATTTATGATATCAGAACGCCACAGGATGTGAAAATAACCGTCATTAAATTTAGCAACTAAACAATCTAACGCGTTCATACAATTGTACTAAAAAATTTAAAAAATATCTTTTCCTAAAGTCCTACAATGTACTGAATTAATTTGTATACTGTTAATAATATAACTGTGCTTAGTATAAATATAAAATTTGTCGTAAAACGGGAGATTTATTTGCAATTTAAAAATAAATGCCAATGTACAATCACCAACCTTTAAATTTTTTGTTTTGTGGGAAATTCAAACTGTCATCAGTATTAAAGGATCACCCGGTAATTACGAGCCTTGAAGATCTTCAAATATGTACAACTGTAATTGTAATAGCTAGCAATGATGTGACTTTCCAGATGTTTAAATAAATTTTAATGCAATTAATTAGTATATATTTGTGAAATACATAATTATGGTGTAGTAACACATTGATTAAATACTACGATTAATCTGTTTCCGAACTATCACAATCACTTGCAACGTTAATAATCATTTCGTCTACTGTAAAATCTAGCACTTCCTCACGTTTATACCACTGTTTTATAATCTCCTCTGTATGGCGTACACAATTGGCCCAAATATGTTGATTACATTGTTGTAAAGCTTTGTTCCACATAGTAATTAAATTTTCGGCTTTGAAACCATCTTCTTATGTGCTTGATAGTATCCTTTAGCATGTCATGTTAGTTCAATTGCATTGAATTCACAATGATACGGTGGCAATCTTAATACGTCATATCCGTAACTTATTATTTCATCGAGCTCATATCGTTTTACTATTTGTTGTGATTTTATTAATGAATAGAGCTCGATTTTGAATGAGGTGGAATCAAGGAGTATATAATAAGATTTTGTGTAATATGCGTATTTTAGGTTGCCTAATCGAATTTTCTCTAATAAATCATAAACGGGTGGTTACGGAAAATACATAGTTTGATTTAACAGGTAGTTGAAAAACAAGATTTGGTTCACCTGCTGGGTGTTTGATTGTTGCTATGTTGCCACATATGCTTTCTGCCCAGACAGCAAGATGACGTACTTATGACTTCACTATTTGGGGTACATTGGCCAGCAATTTGACGTTATTATGACATCGCCCAGAGGTTTATGTCACATCTAAATGACGTGATATTTGAGACGTCATAAAGACGTAATCTGAAACTGCACGAGTTACCTTAAAATGATGTTAAAAGGACGTCTAAATTACCCATAAAGTTACTAATTTTAAACCTGTCAATAGATAAAAAAATAAAAATATATGATACTGCAATAAAATATATTCTATTACGCCTAAAAAATACTGACAAAATAATGACAATATATTATATACAGTGCAAATGTAAAATATTGTTAGCAACATTCTCTTTCTAACTACTGAAGAATAAAATATTTGAGAATTTGCTTGCACACAAAGATTTTTATTTCACATGAAGTATATTTCTATAATTAAAAATTTACCCTAATTTCAATCCCTCACATCGGCTACTCCTTTGAAAATTTTAAATATGTTAGTGGTCAACTATGAGCTTATTTGAATTTTAATTCTGTATTCAACAGATAAATTATTTATAATTTCAAATTAACTTCATTAGTTTAATTTAGGACTTAATAACGTTTAAACTGTGAAGAACAACCTTCAGAAGTTAGGGTAACGATTTAAGTTAGCACTGTATAAAACCTCACATTATTTATTATAAAAATATGTAGGATCATTTACTGTGATTAAACTTTTTCTAATATGGGATGTATAGTAGGTAAGGAAACAAACGAATTGTCTTTATACAATAATAACAAGCATTTTGATTTCAAACTTTTTACAGAGTAATATACAAGTTCAGTAGAAAGATTTTTAACTACATTAATATTTAGTTTTCTTGAATCAATGGGATAAGTATAAAGGGGATCATAATTTGTAAATTTTTTGCAAACTAAAACAATTTGGTCTGTGGTTTGAATAATATTATAAATTTGTACGATTGTACCATTTAAGAGAAGACAATATGAATCTGGAGTCAACTTATGACACACAGTTAATACACAGCCACAACAGCGAATTTGTTGAAACTGCTCACAATTGAAAAACTGAGGTGGTAATAAACCTTGAAAGTGTTCCTGTTCACATTTGATTTCATCATAATTTACTAAAATGTTTTGCAGGGATGCAAACCTCATTTCCTTTATACATTTACAGATTTGTTGTAACGGTTTATCAGGTTTTCGGACTAGTTTTTTCAATTTACCCAAAAAGTTCTCAAACGGGAACGTGGAGAATTCATCCAATACACTATATTTTTCACAATCGTCTGACAAATGGCTCAAAATATGAACATTATAAACAAGAAACTGCATACCATAGATGTGCTGACTATGATTAACAAAAGTATTCAAAAGACTTCTAGTAAATGAGTAGCCAAATTTCAATATATGGTATTTAGACACTAAAATAAAAATTGCAGAGTGGAATAGCAAAAAATGCTCGTAATTTACTACATCAAGCACATCTTTTAACACTATGGGACCTAAATAAAGTAAGAACAATCGGAATTCTGTGGCTTTCCATCTCGCAAGTTCTGTAAGACTTCTAGGCTTTCTGTTGAACTCCAACGAGATGCAACTTTTTAGTTTTAACAATGTGTCAGAAATATGTACTTTGCAATCTGCATTTTAGGGGTCCACTTAACCACTCATTCAACAACTTTCGCATAACTCCCAAACACACACAATGCAATCGATAGGAAAACTAGAAACGAGACCTATTTGCAATTCTAATAATGGAGAAATACCAAGTGGTGATCCTCATCATGTTGTAGCTGAAAAGATGTGTCAGTTCTTTTCGGACAAGTTACATTTGGCTTTCCAAATATATGCCAGTGATAGAGCATTTATCACATGATGAAGAATGAGATTTAGTGCATTTTAGAAAAGTACGAGCAGGTGCATTGCATATAAAACTATGAATTTCAAGAGTATATTTTTTAAATTTAAACTCAAAACCATTAACCAATAATATTTTCAATTCATTTACAAACTCTTGTAAATACAGTTTTAATGGGATAGGCTTTGAAGTGCCACAATATAAACCTATAACGAAAACAAAAGTTTGTTGAATATTCTTGATAAGTCCAAGAATAGGCCACAGTTGCATATTGGAACTACGAAAAAGTGGAAGTCCGTCCACATTGAAACTAATTAATAGATTACTGTCTGTAAAATTATAACACGAGAGAAAACTTTCTAATCCTGATAATAACCCCACATGAAAATATTCCCCATTATCTAACTTTTGTGTAATTATTTTTGTTGGTGTTCTCAATAGTGTTCTCTTCTGATATAAAATTATTTTCAAACTCAGTATTACGAGAATAGAAATTGTCTTCTCTTAATGGTAAATTAATTGTTGACACATTTTGTATTTGTTCAATTAAATTTGTAAATGTTCTGTCTACTCTTCTGCGCATTTGTCGTTCACCAACAAGTGATTTTCTTTTTTTAGACCTTATTAATTAATTGAAAACAAAAATAGTAGGAATACTATTTTTTATTCTGAATCACGATTCGTTCCCTGGCTAACCTTTGGGGAGCGTGTTTTAACCACGTCTTGATGGTATTTTCTATACCTTTCTCCGTAAACTCACCAGTTCCTTTTACTGCACCTATAATATCAAAATTATCATTTATCCAACTATAAGAGTTGACACTTACGGCTTCTTTTAGTAACAAATTTGCAAAAACCAGTTTTTCTCCACATTTCCCATAGAATGAATAATGTGAAGCATACTCATTAGTAAATGTATGCTTGAGTATATTATTTGTTACACCTACTAAACCCTTACCACCAAGACTTGTTAAATATGCAGACTAAAAAAAATTAGTTACAACAAATAGTGAAACATGTAAAGCTACATACCAATTCCACTGATTTATTTTCAACCGTTATGTAATTCTCTAATGCATTAATCTCCGCCTCAGATTTGACAGATAAGACTACAGGAAAATCGCCCGGCAAATTCCGTAACATTAAATTAGAGCCAACTTGGTGCTGTAATTCTAAACGTTGAAGAATTTTGTTCTGGCGTTCAAGAATCTGCTGATTTTGTTCTTCAACATTAATTACTTTTTGCAAAATTAAATATTGAATTCCTAAAAATAGAAATTAAGCATTCATAAGGCAATAAATAAAACAATGCTTACCTTGAAGCTGCTGAGTAGAAACACCAGTTTTTGCAAAAGATTCTTCATCACATTGGAAAAAACGAGAATAATAGTTTCGAGGGGTACTTTCATTTGACTTCGAAAGTACACTTCCAGGACTTCTCGAATGTGAAGGCGTAACATTTAATAAATTAGAATTACTTGGAACTGGTGACTGATGTCTGGCAGACTTACTGGTATGTAATTCTGCAGTTGATTTTTCATTAATTACAATTTCATCACGAGTCTGATGATGATGATGGAGAATCTATCAATAATAATAGTATTTATTAAATTGTACAACTTGTTGATTAATATACTTGTAACAGTTATATTAGGAGGCCTTGGAAACCTAGCCTGTTCATTTTCATCATTACTAATACTCTGGATAAAACAACTCTTTTTAGCAACAGTATCCTCTTCTGCCGATGACTGAATATCAAAGGTAACTTCGCATTCCATCAGTTTTCGCTGGGCTTTTGTGAGATCGTCTGCCAAAATAAATATTCAAATAAACCTACTAAACGTGATCAAAGTGGAAGGAAAAACAAAACAGTAATTGCAATATTTTAATCGATTCAGATACACAATTCACTATAATTGTATGTAATACAAGCCCTAACAACTAAATATTTGGGCACTTACCACTTTGTAATATGGACCTGTGTGAAATCAATGAATAACCAATTTTTTTTCTATAGTTTGTTCATGTTATAGGAGTCCACATTGAAAAGTAAAAAGTGCCTGAACATTTACTTGTTAGGGCTTGTAGTTAAAGCAACGAACCATTTAACAATCAAAGCAATAAATGTGATTTATCCCACATACCGCTTTCGAAAAAGCACCGTTTAACAGGGTACAGCCTCCAACTATTGTCAATTGGTGCTTCACCTACTTCAAGGGATTTAATGTACTGTTTCTGGGATTTATAAGGTGGCCAGAAAACTTCGTGGAGTAAACTATAACACATTTACTAATGCAAGGCCACCACCACAAGACTGGTCGAATTCCACGCCTACAAACGACATCCCTATAGAAACAATTGATGATATTAACTTATTAAAAGTATCTAGTAGGTACTAAGTGCATTTTAATAATTCCTGTTCAGTTATAATTCATTCTAGTGTAAAAAATGTGAGGTTAAAGTTTCACATGATCTACCAAATTATAAAATATAAAGAAATTTTTATGCGACTAAAAATAAATAATATTATAGTACTTACCAGAAAATTTTGTTAAAAACGCCAACACTACACATAACCATACAACGGCCAAATAAAATAGCGCGAAAAACATCGTTTTACAACAATCAGTTTAGCACATTTGAAATGTAACAAATGGCGGAGTAGAAAAAGGATAAATGGTTTGGGTACCAGACAATAGAAAGAGAAACAAAATTGCTGTCCAAGATTGCGTTATTCAACAGCGGTGCCAGCTGTTTAACAGTATTGCCAAATGAGAAAGTTAGCTTTCTAGTGATAGTATTTTAACAATATATATTATATATATATATATATATATAATATATATATATATATATATATATATATATATATATATATATATATATATTTTAATAACTTTTGTAAGTGTATAAAAGATTTATGTTTATATTCTCTCTTTGCTGACGTTTTTATACTTAAAAAAGACTGTGACGTCTAATGAGACGTCACTAAAACGGCCAAAATATGACGTCGCATTGACGTTATTTATTGGCACAATGACGTAACTGACGAATAATCACTAAAAAATCACTCAAATGTGACGTCACCTCGCTATCTGGGGCGATACTTGTGATTTATTTCAGTCAGCTAACTAATTAAACATTTTGACGCATTGGTACAATTTAAGTGCATATTAGCACCTCGTGTTTACTTTATTATAGGTATTAAAAATATAATTGTGATTTTGCTGCTTACTGGAAAATCAATAAAAATACTTATCTATATACATTACGATTATATAATAATAAAAATAATTTATTTCCCACAAGAATACGGAATTACACGTTATAATTACTAAATGAATTTGTACAAGTACACCACTAACGAAAAATAGAAATAACAAATAAAAAACCATTGCTGTACTATTTATTAAAACTAATAAAACTAATTCTAGAAATTAGTAAAATATATAAAGACAATACGAAATATAATTATAATCTTCGTAAAAGTTTAATATAAAACAATAATTCAATACAAATGCGTACACAAGGAAAGTGTATAAAATGAACAACATATATGTATAGAAAAACCAGTTTATGCAAAATTGTTAACTACTTGAAAATTCGTTTGATAACATGTAGTTATGTTTGTACGAGCAGGTTCATTGGCGGGTTTGTCAGATTATAATTAAATTTTTTCGACTAGAATTAATTTTTAAACATATAGAAAATAAAAAAATTGAATTTCCCTTTTATTGCAACTTCATTATAAGTACACATATACATAATTGGCCATTAATTAAAATCATTCAATAACAAATGTAAAAGTAAAAGTACAGCTGGCAACAATGCTGCTTAACAATTGAAATAAGTCGTTGATGTTATCGGTACATGGTTCTTTACTTAGATTAAGGTTAGTTCGATTCCTTGATGTGTAGAGGGATCGATGAAAACATCCTAACGGCCGGGGAACTTTCTTGCTTACGCTTAAAATCGAAAGATTGGGCCTCTTCTTTATTATATACTCCTTGGTGGAATCATAATTAATGTTATTTTTTATTAATCATGAAATCATGTTACCTTTCGTCCAAGACGATGTTTGTAGTTTTTCCACTAACATGGAAAAATAAGGCGCATTATCCATTATAACTAATGAAGGTGCTTCTAAATTGTTTAGGAGATTTTCAGTGAGCTATTTTTTAAATATATCCCCATTCATTTCACCATGGTAATCTTCTTTTAATGACTTCGGCCCAAATAACAAAGAAGCATTCTGTAGAAATCCTGCGGCAGTTCCAGCATGAATAACTATAAATCTTTTACCATCATATCCTTGAGGTTTTGTACACTCTTCACATCGTCATCTTGCCATGACTTTCCCGGATTTCCTTTTGAGTAGATCCGTGTTTCGTCAATCAAAACTGCTTGCCTACGAATTGGTGCATTGATTTCTCGCATGTATTGTTTCAAAAACTGTGTTCTGATTTCAGCTATATTTCTTTTTTCTACCAAAGCTCTTCGATTACACTCTTTCTGGAACTTGAACCCCATTGCATGTAAGGCACGATTTAAACTTCTATCGCTTAACAGAATATGGGTGTTACGAATTTCTGCATTTAAAGTTGCAACTGTGACATGTTTTTCTGTAAATAATACAATTTAGACTAATGTAGAAGCTATATATAATTATAATACTCTCACTTTGTTCGTACATATTATATAAGGTATTCCTCGTGGACATTTTCGAGGTACTTGACATTTTTCACTGTTGTAACAGATATACCCAAGGCATCTGCCACACGCTGTAAATTTGAGATCACTATTAATTGAGCTTAAGACAATTTTAAAAACACCTACCTCTTGGACACTAGAAAGTGGTATTAAAGGGCCGTTATTTTGTTTCTCCTTTTCAACATATTGTAATAAATTCAGCAACTGTTGTGCTTGTGTATGCAAGGTTTTATCTTGTATAGACATTACGAGGTTTCGGAAAAACTAACAAAGATGTTGGAATAAACGTAAATGATTGAACAAAGGAAGAGTTCTGAAAAGAACTGTTTTGAAAATGTATAATGAAATATGGAAACGTAGGAAATATGAAAGAAAGTAACAAGTCGTAACAAGCAAAAGGAGGCTATGTCACAAGAATAACAAACTAGGTTAGTCAAAGGAGCATTTTCATAATCATATTAAGACAAAAATTACAAGCATTTATAGGTCATCTCTTTTGATTGTGTTTAATCAGTCGACAACATACGTCGGTTGCTCAAAATGTACTTGAAATTTTAACCATCCTTTTTTGATTTATACTTAAATGTGCGATGGCAAAATAAACGTTTTATTTAGATAGGTGCATGTATCGATGACGTAGGTCAATTTTTTGATGGCGAAGATAGTAATAAACAATCAGCAGGGTAATTCTTTACGCGGCAAGCGTCTGCGCATATCTTGGCGCACGATTCCATTTCAAGTTAGAACCTGTCGGATGCGGCATAGGTGTAGTAAGTTCTTATTGGATGTTTCCATATAATTCATCGGCGTGCGTTAAGAGTTATAATTATTTTAGAGCGTTGTGTGAAATTGTTTTAAATGTTAAGTTAAGTGTAAGTACGTGTAAGTGTTAAGTTAACATTCACAATGAAATCGGGGCACGTGTGTGCAGCGAAAAACTGTAATAACAAACGTTACAATAGCAATAAAAGCTTTTTTAGCTTTCCTAGTGATCCTGTTAGGTAAGTACAATAATTCACAATTGCACTTTGTAAACGTCTGAAATACAATGCGGCACCCACTATATTTCCTTTGCTTCGATAGATGTGCTCTTAGAGCATTCCTATTACCGAACCAAACTTGTAAATTTAGAAGAACCTCCTTCGAAGAAAATGCGCATTTTACAAGGTGTCACTCTAGTCCCAGATAATCTTTTTTAGAATACATAAAAAATAACTTTAAAGTATGTACCTATAATTCTATTATACCCATGTTCTAATTTTGCACATTTTCTTAAAGGATTTGAAATAAAGGATCACACAGAAAACTCTTTGTCAAAAACTCACGAACTGGAACCATTAAATGTGCTAGGTACGTTTCAAATTAAGTAAAATGAGATATAAAAATGAATAATATTTTTTTCTGCGACCGTCTTCTAATACCAAAAACTGTCATTGAAATTGATGTTTTTATTGCTAATAAAAAAAAGTGTTTGTTGCTCAGGCAACACTTTTAGTTCCTAGCCATAAAAAACACTTTTACTTCCTATGAATTTTTTAATTTTAATGTTTATTTAAAACAACTACAAAATTATTAAACAACTTCAAAAAAATTACGAACACAATAATTGCAAATTAATTATTTATATTAATATGAAAAGTGCAATTTGAAAATTAAATAAGCCTGCAATGTCCTTTTTAGAATAATTATTAAGTTGATTTTGACCATCTACAACTACAGATTTACTTGTTTCTTCAACTATGGTAATATTGTTAGTTGCACTAGTGCTAGGTTGATCCAGTCCCAGTATTTTTTTTTGCAGTATCACTTTTATTTTTTAAGGAATCCTCGACGTAACCTTCTGCCATAGTGTCAGATTTCCAACCCCCATGTCTTTTCAGACATGTGAGGTCACCGCCAGCATCTACTAGAAGCGTGGCAGAAGTTCGTCGTAAATTCTTTCGGATTATATAAATTTAAAAATTTAGCGACCTCTTGTGGAACACTGCTAATCTTATGAAGTCCTACTACTACCCGATGAGATTTTCCATTTTGATATTTAAAAAAAAACATGGTTCTGCAAAGTTTGTAGGGCGAAGACTTACATATTTTCTATAAATATTTAAATAACTCCATCACAGTAAATGATCTAGCCTTATTAGTTTTAGTGTAAGGAATTTTAATCAATACGGTGCCCGCTTTAAGATCTTCAATATCACTAATCTTCAAATGTACCTACTAACTCGCCGCAGCGACAGGCTCCAGCAACACCCAAAATTAATACAACCTACAAACATTTTAATGCATTATCGTAAAATACTGGATTTATAAAACTAAAACAAACCTTCATTATCAAATATGGCTCATTACTAGCATAATTCAACAATCGATTCACTTGTTCTTTACTAAAAATTCACGATTTTTTGGGAATATAGCCATTATTCTCTTTTTTTTTTAATTTCTCGATATTTATACCGTTTTTTAAACATAGCGTTGCCTTCACCATAGAATATTGCGACCAGAAGGTAGAAGCCTTCATTTTACTGGACAATTCGGAGAAGTATGTTAATAGTACGCTTTCCGTGTATGTTTTTACATTTTTCTCGCTACACCAATTTACAAATTTCTTATAGGCATATTCATATACGTCTTTAGATTTAACGGGCAGAAGATCTGATACTACTCCTTCTGCACATTGTGAAATTTCTAATGGTGTATCGCCTTCATTCTCATTCATTTCAAACATTTACAATCAGAAAATTTTCAATAAGAGTTTTTACGTGTCACTTTGACGAAATAAATAAAATGTAAAACAAAAATTCAACAGTTGATTTTATTTATTAATTTTTTTTTGTAATTTGATTTACTATTTTGAATCCGGTTCTTTCACTTGCAGAAAAAATAGTATGTATTATTCGGATTAAAAGTGACTTTTTGTGACACATTATCCTTTTCATTAGCTCGGCTATGCTGAGCTTCGCCTCGCCAATGAAAAGAATTGTTAGTCACAAAAAGTGGCACTTTTAATCCTAATAATACAATCCACTATTTTTCAGATGTCGATTTGGACAATGAAACTGAAAGTAACAGAACTTTATCTCCAGAATTATCACCACTATCATGTTCTATTCAAACATCGGCCAAATTGTCTTTCAACACACCAAGAAAAAGAAACTATCGACAAAACAACAAATCATTGGCGACCGAGAATAAAATCCTGCAAGGAAAAATTGAAAAGTTGGAGCAAAAAGTAAAAAATATTTCTGAAAACATATCCTTGGAAAAGTATCAAGGCCTCACATATAAATTTTGCAACTCTGTAGAAACTGCCAATTTTATAAATGTAGTAGTTTCCCAGACTCAAAGACAAGCCAAAGGTCGACGATACAATTTTTAATGAAAAAATTCTATCTTGCTGGACCCCAAACGCTATTAAAAGAAATACGAAGGATTTCAATAGATGCAGGCTAGACAATCCTGAATTGTTTAAGATGTCGAAAATGAAAGTAGATTGCTTCCAAGAGCAAAACAAGCATTGCGTTTTGTGTATAGACGAGATGAGCATCAAAGGTCATTTATTTTATAACTGTGCCAGTGATAGTGTGGTTGAATTGGCAGAAAATGAAAAGTACCAAAAAGCGTTTAAGCCTGCTTTAACAGTCTGTCTTAATGTTGAGAGGGATATATTCAAAGTGGAGACAGCCTTTGGCATACTATTTTTGTCATACATCCTGTTCAGCTGAATCATTAATGGCAATTCTTTCGGAGACAGTGTTAAAAATGTGCTTAAAAATTTGTGCCTTAATGACTGATATGGGATCTAATAACTTAAAATTGGTTGGTTTATTGAATGTTACTGAATATCGTCATTTTAATATAGATAATCAAAAAATAGTGCACATTTTTAATGTTTCTCATATTATAAAAGCTTTAAGAAATATGCTAATGAAATATGATTTTTATATTGAAAATCAGCTGATATCCTGGAAATTTATCAAAATGTTTTATGAGCATGATAAAAAATATCTAGTAAGAGCAGCACCAAAATTATGCGATTCTCATATTCTACGAAAAAATGAAACAGAAGTTTGTGGCCCAAATTTTTAGTTGCAGTGTATCTTCCAGCAAAAACTTATATATTAGATTTGGGTACATTACGTAGAAGCTATCAATACTTCGGAATTTGTAGAAAGAGTCGATAAGTTATTCAATATTTTAAATTGTCGCAAACATCAGCATTTAAAAAACATAATACAGCATTTAACGGGCTTGATTACCAAGTGGATTTTTTAAAAGATTGTCTAGATTTTTTCAAAAATTAGAGGTAAAAGGCAGAAACGGTATAAATATAAAAAACAAAATCAAATGTTTAAAGTCATTGCAGATTTCCATTAACAGCATATTGTGTCTATGGAATCACTTAAAAAGTGCTAATTATGATTACCTTTTTACAAGAAGGTTAAATCAAGACGTTTTACGTAAAATACGCCAGCAAAATGGAAATTGCATTAATCCAATGCCAATTCAATTCAGACGTATCTTTTAGAAAATTGCAATGTGTACATTTTTTACACTCGGGGACAAAAAATTGCGAGGCAGATTCTCAATCAAATGAAGTACCACGTACAAAGAAAGCAGTAATTATCAAAGAACCACAAAATACAAACCAACAAATTAATTTTGATTACCACAAGCAAGACACTTTGGAGAAAAACTTTATTAGGTACATATGTAGTTATTTACTGAAAAAATCTCTTCAAATTCATAGCTGTGACATATGCATTCAATATTCAAACGCTCATGTTGAGCTAGATGACTCTTCCCTTTTTTGCTTTTTTAAGGCATACAACAATGCACAAGGCGATATTTTTGGAAACTTAAAAATGCCCCATAATAACTTTGTTAAGTTAATTACAAAATGTGAAATTATATTTCAAACATTTTGAATCTTTCATTGTTAAGACAAATATGTGCAGCAGTTTTTTAGATCATTGCAATTTATTATCGTATAGCATCCTTGTCCAAAATTCCCAAAAAACATTTGTTATGACTATATCTAAGAGTTAGAATTTATTACACATTAACAAAAATAAATAAAAATGTTAAATGTATTAATAAGAATAAATTAATTATATGGCGTAATCAGTAACCAATAATATTCTTCTAAGCTAAGCTTAAGCAATACAATTATTTGAAATCAGAAACTGTCTTCTATCCTGTAATGGCGTTGCCAAGATCATCTTGTCACAATTAGAAAAGAACACAGGCGCCGTCACAGAGATACCCTGCTGATTGTTTATTATGTTGTGCGTATATTATCTGAAAGAAATAAATGAACAACTTAGAAAATATAAGAAAGACGTGGAGTTTTCCACATAAACACAAACGAGTGCGCCAAAGAGAGAAATACAGACAGTACCCTCTGTCTCTTTCAACCATAAGTGCTTCATTTCTGGGCCGCTATAAGAATTCTATTTTGTATTGAGTTCAATGATTATACGTAGAGAACGTTAGGCTTTATGTCGATAGATGGTGGTAATTGTTACTACAGTTTGCATAATTTTTACATGTTTGGTTTCACTGTAAAACCACTTAAGCCTAAAGGGTTATAGGATGGCACAAAATTTCTTATAGAACCACTACCTATTAGTTTTTGTTATTTCTTTGGATAAAGTTTCAATTAGGAAATACAAAATCATATAAAGAAACATTTTATTATCATTTATCAGCATATAATTTGGAGAACAGGAGTGCAAAATAAACAAAAATATTTACGTATTGCGAAGGCTGAATGCTTAACAATTTTTAATTAAGTACATTATTCAAAAAGTCCTACTTACAATTTATCTACCTAAGCTTCTTATTTATTGTATCAGACGTAATTGTGGTATGTGCATATATTTTGTGCAACACTATAAAAATCATGTCTCGTATGTGACTCGCAATCCTTTAATAAAAAGTAAAAAAAAATTTCACACAAACTATAAAAATAATTTACATAAATCTAACAAAAATAAATAATATTTACACAATATTAAGTACACATAACAATATCCCCAACAGCTTCGCATTTTCTTTATTACACATCAGATGGGGTTGCTAGCCAATGTCACAAAGTTTGATAATCATGTAATACGCTTCCGGGTCCTGGATATAACGGTTGACCCATGTTAGGTAAAACGTAACCCAATTGGGATGAAACACTAGGTACGGTATTTGTATATGCTAAAGGCTTCTGACTTTCACCTTCACTTTCGGATCCTGTCGATTCAACATGTTGCTTATCGGAATTACCGGGACCCCTGTAAAAAATGCAAACTTTTTAATCTCTAATGTAATTTGATTATATATACGTAGAAAATGTAATATAAACTTAGTTGGTGTGCATTGGTTGGGTACGGATGAACTTGAAGTTTACTAATATCGAATTACGGAGCCCGCAGGTGAAACCCGATATTTTCAGATATTCTAGGCAGTTTTCATGTTTAAAGCGGAATCCGGTGTAGGTGGTCTTCCCTATCATTTTTTTTTTGTATTAGCAACTGTATGTTGTCAGTTATTGTTCCTAAAATTATTTATAGAGTAGAGTAGGGTGTTAAATGGACTCATTTCTAACAAGTAACATCCTTAAGAGTGACATGATTTAATGGTCTTCGGTGGTTGACAAAAAGAAAAGGGCAAAAACCTGGCACATTAGCAGTAGTTATGGGCGGTATTCGGTAAACATGTGCGTGACACTTGTCACATTCGAAGAGTTGACGGTTGCGTATTTATATAGTAGAGCTTCCTTTCTTAAAAAAAAAGAACAAATTTCTTTGTAGCTGAATCGACTAAACTAATGAGACGAAATAAAATCCGGGTCAAATTAAAAAGTTTCGTTACGTGATGGAAATAAACGGTAACCAAATGTGGATTGTATATATAACACGAAAGCAAATTTAAGTGTTTGTTTCTATTTCAAAAACTGCGTATCGGATATATATGTGTGTGTGGTGTCGAGTGGCGGAAGTCTAAAATAGCAAAACATATAAGCTGGGCTATTCTCAGTTTCCAGGCATCACTCGACACCGACTAGAAATAGAAATGAAATAATTTTTAGATTCTCACAACTTGAAAATTTTCTACGCAAATATCCCTTTCCGAAATTACATCATCGATCGTTAACCCTCCTTGTTATATACACATTTACAAAATAATGCAGATACTGAAAGTATATAGACGAAATGGTAGCAGCCTAGCAAAGTGGTGTTTGAACAGACACTGTTGTTTTGGTGAAACCTGATAGCGGCAGCGCCCTTGTTTGTACCCTGTTAAGGGGTGGTTTTAAGGGAAACCGATGTCGGTTTTAGTTAAATACGATATACGATATTTAAGTTGACTAATTTTGATCCATTTTTAATTAGAACACATTAATTTCCATATTATCTCACCATTTAATAATAGATCTCTCCAATACAAACCTTAAACTATATATATTTAATAAATAGAAAAGTAAAATTCGAATACAAAAAATTAATTTAAATGATGCTTGCAATATAGTTCATACAAATTTCAACTGTACATAAACATTATAAGCAATATTTGCCAAACTATAGTGAAATCACAAATTAGGCATTTCTAATACTATATTTAATAACTTGCAATAAATTGTAATCGAGTTCTTGATAAATTATAAAAACGCCATTAAAACGTTTCAATATTAATTTTGAAAATTGTTCTAAAGGTAATTTGTTTTGTAGTTCTAAAAAGATCGTCAATAGTTCCGTTCAAAATCGACAGAAAAGTGAGCCCGAAACATTGAGCTATTGGAGCATTGAAAATCCCTTATATTATACCTAATTATAAAATTTCCTGCAAAACTAAACTGCTTTATCACTTGTGAGGGGCTATTCAGAATGGTGCTGTACTTCATCTTATTCTACATTAGAGCAGGCCATGATATTTTTTTTCTGTGTAGGTATTCCCATTTGTCAAAATAACAAAATGTCAATTTGATGCGTTCTGTGTTGCCTATTTAAAGTAACGCATGTGATGATCAACTCTCATGTTGAATTAATAATTTGTTGAAAAAATGTCAAATGTCATTGTAAAGAGTATAATAGTATAAAATTTGAATGTGCTATAAGTATGACATTACATACCATTGACGTCATTCCCTTGCGGGTAGGTAAAATAATCCCCGCCTCATATTTATTTTTACCTTCCAACCTTAGGTATATAGAAGGTTATGCAATCGACTTTTTTTTACCTTCCAACCTACATATACATATGCAGGTATGGAAGGTTATGAAATCGACTTTTTCACTATCGCTAAATCGACTTATTAGCTCATTTTACAACCATTGACCAAGTTTTGCCAAGGTGTGTGCGCGTGTGCACGTGTGTGCGTGCGTGCGTGCGCGGGCGGGCGGGATGTGTGTTAGTATCCACGATAACTCCAGAACAAAAATACATACGTACTTAAAATTTTGTATTTAAGCTTTTTTTTCATTTAGCTTAGAGCTGATTAGATTTTGGGAGAAATCCAGCGGTGGGGAGGGGGGGGTTTATTAGGGGTAGTTTTTGGTTTTTATCAAATATTTCTAAAACAGCTACATATTTCAAATATATAAAAATGCTTGGACCTTAAACATTTCGATTTATTATGTTCTATGCAATTTTTTGATACGCGTAATTTAGCGGCAAAAAATCCCTAAGGTAGAATTTACGTCTTAGTTCATTTTTTTTCAATATCTGAATAACGTTTAATTTTATAAGAAAAAGTGTAGACGTATTTTTTAAACAAAATTTAATATTACATACATTTTCTTTACAAAGTTTTTTAATGTAAAGCTTAATAAATGTAAAAATTAAATAAATATGATTGAAACTGCTGAAGCTGTATGTTCGATATTTTTATAGAAGTGGGCGACTTTGAAATTTTTTTTTAAGTTAACATGCTTTATGTCTATGAATCTCTATCAGACGAAGTTTTAAACGTCATTCTGACATAAATTGCTGTTTTTGTTTTTACAATGTTGCCTATTTTCGTTTTGAACGTATAAAATAGAGGTTGCATAAAAAAATTGAAATTAAAATTACTTCATTTCTTGTAAGTTAGCATCTAGATGTCTATTAACCTCTGTCTCTCATGAAGTTTTCAAAGTCTGTTTGACATAAATTATTGTTTTTGCGTTTACAGTGTTGCCTATTTTTGTAATGAGCTTCTTATAAAAGAAGTATAGTTACGCTAAACAACAATTTTTTTCATTTCTTTTAATTTTCATGTTATAGGTTGGAAGGTCGTGTGGTGTTCCACATCAGATATTATATTTACAATATTATCCATGCTTTCCTATCTCTGCACCCATACATATTTGCTTCGTTAATCTTGCGTTGTTCAATTTCTCAATGTGGTCAAACCAACGTAGTGTACTACTTCTAGTTCTTCGCCACACTCCTTCATTACACGCTCATCCATCATCTTATCCCTTCTTGTTTTACCACATGCGCTTCTCAGGAACCTCACGCTCACGGTATTTATTTTTCTTTTGTCCTTTTTTTTGATATACCCATGTCTCACTTCCATGCAGTACTGACCCGGGACAAACACGCCATTATAAATTGTCGTTTCGGAGCTAGGCTCATGCATTCATTATTCATTATCGTCAATATACTTCCAATCACTTTCCTTCCAGCATTGATCCGTCGTCCAATCTCGCCATCCATTGTACCATCTGAAATGTGAACATTCTACCCATATATAACAACTCGTCCACTTGTTCCACAATTTCATCGTGCAGGGTAAATACTCTATTCTCCTTTTCACCTTCCCAATTGAACACCACAATCTTAGTTTTGTTCACGCTTACCTTTAGGTCCATGCTCTCACAGATTACATCAAACTTCCTCAGAGCAATTCTGTGTCATCTGCATACACCAGAACTCGGACATTTACGTCACCAACCATTATACTATTTGTATCGGTACAAGCCAGGGTGACATCACACCGCCTTGCTGCACTCCTATCTCAATATTAAAGTATTCACTGACCCCTCATCTCACCCTAACACATGCCCGGCTACCTTATATGCTGCCCTTATTCCGTTTATTAGACCTTTACGTGCGCCATATTCATTTAATATTTCCCACAGTTTCTCCCTATTCACTCTGTCATATGATTTCTCCAGATCTACAAACGCACAGTACAGCTACCTTTTTACACTTAAACACCTGCTGGAGAGCAACCATCTGATCAACACATCCTCTCCCTGGCATGAAACCTCCCTGCACATCCCAAATCTTAATTTGTGTAGTTTCTCTCGTACTCTATCAATTAGTATTATTCCAAATACTTTAATAGGTACACTGAGTAGACTTATATCTCTGTAATGTTTGCAATCACTTTTGTTCCCATTACCCTTATACAGTGGTACAATCCCTCGACATTTTTCCACACTTAAGGCATAATAATTCACACAATCTTCGTACTTGCTTTACACCTCCATACTTGAGCATTTCACCAGTGATTTCATCCACGCCTGCTCCTTTACCGTTTTTCAACTTCCTTAGCGTTTTCTCTATCTCATTTAAGCCAATATCCTTCCCAGTTTCATTCACTATTCCTTCAACATTCTCCTTATTTAACTCTTCAGTCGTAGTTTCCTCACTACTACACAGCTTTTCTTGCAAGCATTTCCTCACATCACAATAGTCCCATACTATTTCTTTGCTCGTAGTCATTCCCTTCCTTCTTTAGACCCACTTTTCCACTAAACACACTCTCGATACAACTAAAAAGTGGCCCGGTCCACACTCCGATCCGCGCATTACCTTTGTAACTTTCACCAGGTTTCTAAGTTTTTCATTATACACTATTAAGTCAATCATACTTTTAGATTCACCTTTTTGCCATGTATGCATATGCACTAACTTTCCTAGGACGCGTTCAGTATGTTCTCTCTGTACACCACACACCCATTCATATCTCCCACTCTTTCGTTTGACTTACATACACTCTTGGCCTCTTTCTCTATTCACCGGTTCATAGCATGCAATTAGAAATTTTTACGAGTATTCCACTTTCATTCTAACCCACATTACCCGGGGATACCAATTCGCACTGTTTTAAGATCTTTTCGCTCTTTCATTCACGACCACTTCAACTCCTTTAACGCCATGCATTTCAGTCTGATCACAGTGGTAAACCGCCATCCTCCATCACCACGGCATCCTTTCCTTTGCGCTTTGTCTCCGATACACACATAATATCAAACTGCCTTTCATTTATTACATTCGCAATTTCAAATTCTTTACCATGCATACCTTTAACCTTTAACATTCCACGTACCAATACGTCCTATAAGCACATTAAAATAGTGCAAGGTAGAACTTATCGTAATGGTGTCGGATATATTTCAAGTACGTAAGAACTTAAATTACTTTTTCATGCGCTCATTAAGTATGTATTTGGTTTTAAGTTTAACAGAGAAGTATCCAAGACATCATAATGGCAATACCTCGAAACCTAAAGTCAACATATTGTAGTACATAAGGAAAATCTGAGTTTTAGGATTTCACCTATCGAAAAAATCTATAACGACTACTTTGGCAATTTAATTCAAAAAATAAATATGTTACTTTGGCCAAATTGTATCATCACGTTAAAACAGATTTCGTTTTGATGGGGGTCGAATGACATTATTCACAATTTTGAAATAAATGGGTTACAAACGTGTCATTGTTGATGATATTTTAATTAAACATGGGTATGAAGTTTGAAAATTTCTCCCTTATCATTGTCAATATAAACCTATTGGAATTGCATGGGGTTTTGATAAAAATTATTACAATAAGCAAATAAGTTTTTGACCTCCATCGAAAGATAGGCTTCAGAAATTATGGCTCGAGGCTTTATCCAAATGTGGTAAAATTTTTGTTTGCACACGGAAAAAATTATTTCAAATGATTGGGAAATTTTTCGATTGAAGGTATCTCACCTGTTATAACACTACGAGAATCCGATTCAGATTCATACAGTAATATGGATTCAGATTCTTCTGGTGATTTAATGCAGTTTCAATAAAACCCCACTGTTTGGCATCAAAATTGTAGTAAAAATACATTTAAATATTTTGTTTTTATCAGATCTTGTCCGCTGAAAAGAAAGCAGCAATCTTGTGGTGAATTCCATTTAGCTACGACTTAAATGGATACATTTCTAGTTGTTTACTTTCATGTGTATGTAAAACAAGAAAGGAACGACACGGCACATTTCATCACGAAAGCAAACTTTCACATTGGATTACTTATAAAAAGTGCTGTGGATATCTAGGATAGGTTAAATTAAATGGATACATATTAATGTTCTCATTGGATTAGATAAGACAAGGTGTTGCCATTTATGACCAACATAAAGAATGTACAATTTCCGTTTTATGCAGGTAAAGGACGTCCAAGGTCTGAAGACTAAAATTTACCTTTTTAATAGGCCTCTCGGATTCAACGATTTTCGTGCAAACTAAGTCTAAATAGCATGAAAAACTATGTTGCAACGCTGCATTCATTAGTTTCATTTTAAAAATATAAAGTCAATCTAGGGTAGTAACTTTTTGTTCTTTTGACAGTGCTGCCACACCCTCTCTCCATTTCCAAGGCCTGATCTAATATAAATAAGATGGAAGAGAGTATATAATCAGAACTCCAAAATTCTACTAAAACATTTTCTCAAGTATTTCCCTTATACGAATAATAAAATCACTGAAAATATAAAAAGTAACTTTGATGCTGATAAACTTTCATGGAAAATCTCATTATCGAAACTTTTAAAACTCTTGAGCGACAATGAAGAACTCTAATGAAAACTCCAAAATTCCATTAAAATATTTTTCAAATATTCGCTTATGCATGATCACTTGCAATATAAAAATCTCTCTTAATTTTTTAGATATAACTTTCCACGCAAAATCTCATTATGCAAAGTTTCAGGGGCTATCTGGAATTCTGATAAGAACTCCAAAATTCTATTAAAATATTTTCCGAAATATTTCACATACTAAAGTATTAAGAAAAAAAATAATAAATAAATAAATAAAATAAAGTATTAACCAATTGAAATATAACATTTTTTAAATATAAGCTCTCATGCAATACCTTATTATGGAAACCTCTAGAACTCTAGAGAAACCACCTAAAACTAATCAGAACTACAAAATCCCGTATAAAATATTTGCCCAAACATTTCGCTTGCATATAGTAATAACTCGAAATATAAAAATTTCAATTAATCCTTTTTCACGCAATATCTCATTATGTAAACTTTTAGAACTCTTGAGGGGCCATCAGGAATCCTAATGAAAACTATCTATTCTATCAAAATATTTTCAAAACTATCTTCCTAATGAACATGTAAAAATATTTGAAATATAAAAATTTCCATTCGTTTTTTAAATGTGAGCTTTCCTGCAAAATCTCATTAGAAAATCTCCAAACATTTTTACTTATTACTTCACTTGAAATATAAAAATTCTTCTTAGTTTTTTTTAATATACGTTTTCACGCAACATCTCATTATGCAAACTTTAGAAATCTTGATGGGCTACCTACAAAATCCTGCTAAAACACTTCCCCCATTTATTTGGTTTATGCAAACAATAATCACTCGAAATGTAAAAATTCCCTTTTTTGCACAATATCTCGTTATGTAAACTTTTACAACTCTTGATGGGTTATAGGAAATTCTAATGAAATCTTCTATTAAACTATTTCCCTTATGTACATAGTAAAGGTATCATTCGAAATATAAATATAGGTAAGCAAAATCTTATTACGCAAACTTTCAGAACTTTTGAGAGGGAACTCTAACGAAAACTTCAACGTTCATAAGAATATTTTCCCAACTATTTCCCTTATGCATATAGTAATCATTCAAAGTATAAAAATTCCTCTTAATTTTTGAAATATAAGCCTTCATGCAAAATGTAATTATGCAAATTTTTAGAACTCTCACGGGGTACTCTAATCAAATGCTCAAAAGTATATTAAAATATTTTCAAAAACATTTCGCTTCTGAATATTTAATCACTTGAAATATAAGGATTCGTCACGGTTTTTTTAATAGAAGCTTTCATGCAAAATCTTATTATGGAAACTTTTACAACTCTTGAGGGGCTATTGGGAACTCTTAATCAGAACTCCAAAATTCTATTAAAATACTTCCCTTCTGCGAATAGTAGAAAAATCATTCAAAACATATCTCCACAATTTTCTAAATGTAAGCTTTCGCGCAAAATCTCATAATGCACACTTTTGTAACTTTTGAGTGGTTATCCGGAATACTAACCAGGACTCGAAATTCTATTAAAATATTTTCCCAAATGTTTTATTTATGGTAATAGTTCGATATATATATATATATATATATATATATATATATATATATATATATATATATATATATATATATATATATATATATATATATATTAATTTTTTAATATAATAAACAAAATATTTTTCTAGAAACTCAGAACTCTTGAGGGGCCATCGGGTAGTTTAATCTGAATTCGAAGGAGTATGGGATTTTAGAAAACACTTTCTTTATTAACATAATTGAACTTCAATACAAAACTGCGCTAATATTACAAAATGTCAGGCTCCAACAGAATTCGTGAAATTCTTACAAACGCAAATAGTAATTAAATGTGCACATAATTTAAGCGAGAACGAGTGAGATATTTTTTAAGCTTAGGATATGATTATATTTAGAGATTGAGCGTGTATTTTCGGAGAATTAAAATAAATTATTAAATATTTGTGAAAAACTAATTAACTCGCGTTACATTTTATCCGTAACTAATTAAATCTTCACGCCATTCCCTTGCGGAGTAGACAAAACAATCCCTGCCTCTTATTTATTTTTCATTCACAATCTTTCTCCATGCTTTCCTATCTCCGCATACCTCCATAGCTTCCGTAAGATTCATACATAGTCTCTGACATGCCCTTTTGTTTTTAAAACTCCTTACCTTGCTTTCCTTTATCATAGATTGTACTACGTTCAACCAAGTTTCACGCGGCCTACCAGGCCCGGCCTTTCCCCTAACCTCACTCACATATATTTGTTTCGTTAATCTTGCGTTGTTCATTCTCTCAAGGTGACCAAACCAACGTAATGTACAACTTTTATATCTAGCCATCATGGTCTTTTCCTCACCACACTCCGTCATTATGCATTCATTTTTTTATCTTGTCCCTTCTCGTTTTACCACATGCGCTTCTCAGGAATCTCATACCCACGGCATTTATTTTTCTTTCGTGCTTTTTTTGACATACCCATGTCTCACTTCCATACAGTACTGATGGGACGAATACGCCATTATAGATTGCTCGTTTCGCAGCTAGGTTCATGCTTTCATTTCTCATTATCGTCCACATACTTCCAATCACTTTCCTTCCAGCATTGACCGTTCGTCCAATCTCGCTCTCAATTGTACCATCTGCAGAAAACATTCTATCGAGATATACCATTTCGTCCACTTGCTCCACAGTTTCATCTTGCAGAGTAAATACTCTACTCTCTTTTCCACCTTTCCGATTGAACACCACAATCCTAGTTTTGTTCACGTTTACCTTTAAGTCCATGCTCTCACAGACTGTATCAAACTTCGTCAGAGCGGTTTGCAGCTCATCCGCACTGTCACTTAATAAGACTGTGTCATCTGCATACACCAGAAGTCGTACATTTACGTCAGCAATCATTACACCGGTACATGCTTGTCTAAGACATTTAGTCATGTATACATTGAACAATCACGGTGACATCACACAGCCTCGTCGCACTCCTTGCTGCTCAATCTTAAAGTATTCACTCACACCTCCTGTCACCCTAACACATGCCCGACTACCGTTGTATACTGCCCTTATTCCATTTATTAGACCTTTATTTACGCCATATACATTTAATATTTCCCACAACTTCTCCCTACTCACTCTGTCATATGCTTTCTCCAGATCTACAAACGCACAGTACAACTTCCTTTTTACCTTTAAACACTTTTCGATCACGTGCTGGGGAGCAACTATCTGATCGACACATCCTCTTCCTGGCATGAAGCCACCTTGCACATCCCAAATCTTAGTTTGTGCAGTTTCTCGTACTCTATCAATCAGTATTCTTCCAAATACTTTACCAGGCACGCTGAGCAAGCTTATTCCTCTGTAGTTCTTGCAATCACTCTTGTTCCCCTTACCCTTATACAATGGTACAGTGATCGCGCTCTTCCAATCACTCGGCACTTTTCCATACATAATGCATACATTGAATAATTCACACAATCTTCGTATAACCTTTGCACCACCATACTAGAGCATTTCACCAGTGATTTCATCTACCCTGCTCCCTTGCCGTTTTTTAACCTTCCTACCGTTTTCTCTACCTCATTTATTCTAATATCCTTCTCAGTTTCATTCATCATTTCTTCTATATTCTGCTTATTTGGCCCTTCAGTCTTACTTTCCTTACTACTGTACAGCTTTTCGAAATATTCTTGCTAGCATTTCCTCACTTCACAATCGTCCCATACTATTTCGTTTCTAGCATTCACCACTCCTGCAGCGTTCTGTTTTGGCCCACGTTTTGTATTTTTGACCCATTTCCAGAAGAGTTTTTTGTTTCCCTCAAAATTTTTCGGCATTTTCTCTCCTTCCACAGCCATCACTTCCTCTTTACTTATTCTCACTGCCTCCTTCGCTTCTTTATTTCATAATCTGTACACCTCATACAATCGCTTCTTTTTCAGTCTCATTTTTTGCAGCAATCATTGCCATGTACGCATCTTTTTTCTTACATACTGCCTTTTTTACCGACTCATTCCACCAAGCACATTTTTTCTGTTTACCTACAGTCATTCTTCCACATATTCGCACGGCACAATAGACAACAGAGTTTTCAAGCTTATCCATGCACTTTCAACGTCAGTGTCTTTTATTTGTTCGTTCCACACTGTTTCAGTCACATTCAACTATTTACTCACCGCATCTGCGTATTTCATTCTCGCACCATTATCCACTAGTTTGTCAACCCTAATTTTGGACGTTCGCACTACGTTTGCTTTCCTTCTCCGATCCACACTCGGTTCCGCGCATTACTTTTGTCTTTCCCCAGGTTTCTAAGCCGTTCATCATACACTATCAAGTCTATCATACTTTTAGATTCACCTCTTTGCCATGTATACATATGCACATTTTTATGTTTAAACCACGTATTAGATACAAACAGGCTTCTCTCCACACAGATGTTCAGCAGGTGTTCACCGTTCTCATTGACTCTTTGGTCTCCGAACTTTCCTAGAACGCGCTCACTATGTACTCTCTGTACATCCACCCATCCGTTCATATCCCCCACTATAACCACTCTTTCGTTTGACTTACATATGTTCAACACGTTCTCTACTTCATTCCAGAAGCTCTCACGGTCCTGGTCTATTTCTCCATTCACCGGTGCATAGCATGCAATAAGAAAAATTCTTCGAAACTCCACTTTCATTCTAACCCATATTACCCGGGGAGATACCAATTCGTACTGTTTAACACATCTTTTCGCTCTTTCACTTGCGCCATGCACTTCCGTCTCAACTCCTGACCATAATGTTAGAATACCATCCTCCATATCCACAGCATCCTTTCTTTTGCGCTTGGTCTCCGATACACACAAAATATCAAGGTGTCTTTCGTACATTACATTTGCAATTTAAAATTCTTTACCATGCATACCTCTAACATTCCACGTACCGACTCGCCATTCATTCCTTGCACAGTCGTCAGCAACGAGGTCTGTCTGTTTCGACCTTGACCGCCGTAACTGCAACAACGCAATTAATTTTTCTTTATATACACCGCGTTGGAGAATATTTCTCAAACATAAGCTTTCATGCACTATCTCTTATGGAAACTTTTAAAACTCTTTTAAAACTGGTTATTGCGTTAACGAGTAAATCAAGAAATCATTTCCAACCCGTTAACAAGTATCTTCTACAATTGCAATAGCGACAATGTACTGTTGTTTTTTTCCTTTCTTTTTTATTTTATGCGAGAGTGGGTTTTTTCAATTTAAAAATAAAATAACTATATTTATACAATAGAATCCAATTATCACCGTTTTCAAAAATAAAGTCTTCCCCTGTACAATATTCCTTTATCCATGTAAATACTAAAGAAAGTTAACAGGACATATGCTAGACTGACGTTTCCAAGGGTTGTTATAGCAACTCTCCAAGATCTTTATTCATGTTGGTTACGCAAAACATGTTTTGAAACAATATTGTAAAAAAATGTTGTGAAGTTAAAAATAATTGAGTGAAAATAGTGATAAACTAGAAATCCGGGAAACATTTTACTAGGGCGATAAATTCAGCAAACAAAGGAACTACCTATCGAGTAAGCGCCAAAACAAGTAAACCAGCTAACAAACAAGCTCGCGCAACGAAATAAGTTACTTAAGTGTTCAAACATGCAAACAAGTAACCACTCAAAATAAGCACACCCTCAAATACCCAAACACGCAAACTAGCTAACATACATGAATACGTATACAAAGAACTTAGTAAATACCTAAACACAAAATACATAAACCCCCAAATATAAAATACAGAAATAAAGAATATTGCAACTAGACAAACAAAATACGTTACCCACAAACACACGACTCGAAAAACAAATACTGAACATGTTGCATCATAATTTAAATCCTAGTCAATTGCAAAGTATCTCGCAAGCGAGCAAATCTAATTATACTTAAATACTTAACACTAAAACATCAACTATTTATCGAGCACACAATACCCTCAAACAGGAAAATACACAAACAAAAAAACTAGCTAACATTCACTAGCTGATAAGCAGATATGGTGTTACATTTTCGAAATATAGCATGTTTTAGTGAATTCAAATCAACATATTGTTCCTGGTTATTGTACAGTTTATTACGTAGGTGGTCTCGCAAAAAAATTGTTTGGAGACATATCCGGCGATCGGGCTGGCCAATGAACAATACCACCTCTTCCTATCCACTTGTTGAGAAACGTATCCAAATAATTCCTTACAAGCAAACTATTGTGAGCAGGGCAGCCACCATCATGTGGAAACCATACATCATGGTCTATTAAGATCTTCTAAAACAAACTGGAGTTTGCAATAAATCAATGTACTTCTCAGCAGTGAGGGATCATTCAATAAAAAATGGACAGATTATTCGGTGTCCTACTATTCCTGCCCAAACATTGACTGTATGCCGGTACTGACTGCGGTGTTGAACTGTTAAATGTAAATTATCTACATTCCAGTACCCATGATTTTGAAGATTCGTCAGTAAGTAGTACTCGTGGCACAAAATTTCTATCAATATTACAAAAATTCATTATTTTTTCGCAGAACTACATTTTCTGAAATCTATTTTTTTCAAATATTTCTTGCTGTTTATGGTACTTGTATGAGTTATATCTTGGTGTTTGGTATGGTGTATTCCTAATGTTTCGTCAATTTGCCTCAGACTCACATTCTTGTTTTCCGTAACCATTGCGAACACATTGAAGTCATTCTCTCTTGCATTGTCGTCAATGTTTTTTAGCACTTAATCCAAGAACTAACGAAAATGGCATAATATTTTTTAACAATTTCAATTTGGTTTATTGACCTATACTCAAAAAAAAGTTGTTAACCTAAAATTTTCCTACACAATTTTGCACATCAGATATAGCGATACTCCATCTAAAACTTAGCTAAATAATAAACAAGCCATTTCAATTAAAAATTATTATTAATTTTATTAAATACATCAATAAAAAGTTCACCTCGAGTAGGATTTGGAACTACGACCTGTGCTTAGCCATTTCAATATTTAGAGTCATTTATTTCGAATTTTTTTATAGAAATATCCGTTCAAACAGTTTTTAGAATATGTCCATTTATTTATTATTTTATTAATTGTCTTTCGAATCATATGTCAAGCGCATAAAATAATTACAATTATTATTATGAACAAACAAAAAAATATAATATTGCATAGGAGAACAATTTAATACAAAATGATCTAGCCCTGTCAGTTAGAACTATACATATTATTATTATTTATGTTGAAGTGATATCTAACATTCTCTTACGTGGGTTTACGTCAGTATACAATTATGTCGTATCCCAAAAAGCAAGTAGGTCTTGACACCAAATTAAACAGTTTGACAGTTTCATCATTGAAACTGTTATTGTTACTATCTGCATTTCTTGTAACTTTATAAATTACTGAATACTGATACCATGGCCACTTTTTCCAATTCTGAATACGCTGATATTATCTTCCTGTATGGAAGAGCCGACGGTAATGCAGCAGCTGCTCAGCGTCTGTACCGAGATCGATTTCCTGCTAGAAAAACTCCCAATGTACAAGTTTTCATAAACACATATCGTCGTTTAACCCTAGAATGGTATCCTTCGTAAAATTTACCATCAATTTCTGATAGTACGCCCGTGTTTGTAAAGATTTTGTCTTCCCCCTCCAGCAGTGCTTCTCTAGGTCTATTACATATTACGTCATGAAATCACGTCGATTAGTTTCAGTCAGTTGCTGAGTGGGAAGCGTCGCAGCAAAAGTCAAGTCGTAAAACTTACGTGGCGATACCATTAAGCCATAAACTTTTAGTGTACATTTGACGTGACAATACCGTTTGCATATAAATTTTACTCTGCCGGTATTTTATAATTGTAATAGAATTTAGCTGACATTATGGCTTCATCCGCATGAGGTTTATCTATCGAAGAACTGGAACGATTTTTGTATGAAAGTAGTGACAGTGAACTGGAAAATAATTTAGAGATTCAAGAAGATGGTGAAGATTCCGATGATTCCGGTAATAGATCTGACCACGAATGGCTACCTGAAGGTGAATTTGAGAAACATCTAGATGAAGTGTGGAAAAAAACAGAAAGGAACAGGAAGTTTTCGTCTCTAAGGGTCGAAAAAACGAAAAGTTACCAAAAAAACTGAAGAAGATGTTTCCCAAGAAAACCATAAAGAAAATGTTTCTCAACAAAATCATGTAGATCAGGTAGGTCATTCTATGTTATTTCTATTCGTTGAAAATAATATGAGGTTCTTATAGATACCAGTCCCAGGTACAAGTTCGTCTGCTTCCATTAATAGTTACCTAATTGTTCCTGATGAAGCTGTGTTGGAAGGTAAAAATGGATACCAATGGAAAACAACTCCTCCATCGTCGACAGGTAAAACTCCTTCACGTAACATTGTTCACATAAAACCTGGACCTATTGCACCTTTGCGGAACATCATAGATCCTTTACATGCTTTCCAAGTGTTCTTACCGGAATCTATCCTAAATAAAGTAGTCGCTCACACAAACGAGCAGATAGAATTAGCTCAACAGCGCTATAAAGCTCAATCTGGAACTCAATCTAAAACTAATTTAGATGAATTGAAAGCACTACTAGGATTGTATATACTCGCTGCTGCCCTAAAAGATAACCATCTTTCATCTGAGATCATGTTTGATAATACATATTGCGGTACACGTTACAGGGCCACTATGAGTAAAAAGAGATTTGATTTTCTCTCTTCTTGCTTACGATTTGACGATAAAAGCACTAGAGGGGAAAGAAGAGAAGTAACTAAGTTTGCACCAATATCCGAAATTTGGGAAGAGTTTATTGAAATATGCAAAATATCTTATAAACCAAGCTCATACGTAACAATAGATGAACAATTGGTGGGATTTCGGGGACGGTGTCCTTTTCGCATGTATTTACCTAGTAAGCCGGCCAAGTACGGCATTAAATTTATTTTACTCTGTGATACTTCAACGAAGTATCTCATTGATGCACTTCCATATGTTGGAAAATCCACTAATACTTTTGGACAACCACTGGCGGCGTACTGCGTGGAAACTTTGACGAAATCTATCCATGGCTCTAACAGAAACGTGACAATGGATAATTGGTTTTCCAGCATCCCTTTGGCAGAAAAATTACTTCAAACTCCTTATAAGCTAACTGTACTTGGACGTTAAAAAAATAAAGCTGAAGTGCCATCCAGTTTTATTGAAAATAACAAAGACGTCTTTATTTGGATATAGTAGCAGCAATTTATCCCTGCTATCATACAAGTCAAAGCCCCAAAAATTGGTGCTCTTGTTATCATCTATGCATCAAACTAATTCTGTAAATGAATCCAATCACAAACCAGAAATGATTAATAATTATAACTCAACAAAGGGGGCAGTGGATACCTTTGATCAAATGTGTGCAAATTTGAGTTGCAACCGTAAAACAAAAAGGTGGCCTATGGGTGTCTTCTACAACATAATAAATATGGCATGTATCAATGCTTACATTTTATATTCCCATAACGTCACATCCTATGGTGGAAAGCCTATATCTAGAAATGTGTTCATGTTTGAACTACATAAGCGTCTTACATATAACTGGCAGGTTCAACGTCTAAATCGTGGGGTCGAGAGTTGAAGAATATAATTTCTGATGTTACCGGACAAGATCAAGGAGAAAATCAACCGGGCGAGAGAGAACAAAAGGGTGTAAGAACCTGTTGTAGAATATGTCCTAGCGCAAAAAAGAATGACAACCACATATTGCCTCAAGTGCAATAAAGCAACATGTGGTCAGCATCAGAAAAAATTTGTTCAGATTGTTGTCAGTAGTTTAACTTTATGTTTGTGTTACCTACTTATTTTCAGTATTTTTATAAATTCTAGAATCACGTAATATTTACGTGGCGATACCATTAACCAACCTATAAAACACGATACCGTTCTAGGGTTAAGTGAAACTGGGAACCTTCGCAATTATCCAGAATGGGCGCAGATTGTTCGTTACGGTCCTGAAGTGGATGAACAAATTTTGGAGGCCTTTAGAGCGGATCCTACCACAAACATAAGAAAAGTAGCTGTAGAATATAATGTATCCATATGGAATGTATGGTCTATTCTGAAAAGCAACAATAAACGTCCTCTTCACTTTACTCCCATCCAAGGCCTTGAAGAGGGTGATCCTATCCACATAACTATTTTTTGACGTTTTTTTACATGCAGGAGGGGTTACGAACTTCCATAATCTGATGCTGATGAAAATCCTCATATGAAAAAACAGACATTTTAACATAAATTGAGTGCATGAGCAACAGTCATCGGGAGAACATTTATTGGCCCATACTATCTTCCGGACAATCTAAATGAAAACTATTTAGAGTTTTTTTGCAATGAGATCGCAAATATCTTGGATGAAATACCTCTTAATATAAAGAGATCCATGGTTTCCCCATCGTTGGATAGGAAGAAATGGACCAATATTATGGCCTGCAAGGTCTCCAGACCTGACACCTGTCAATTTTCATGCTGTCGAAATAGTTAATCGCGACCAACTTATTAGGAGCATTAATGAAGCAGGAAAAATACTGAGGGAAGAAATGGAGCTAGGCGTCGCTACAAGCCAAATGAGAAAAAGAGGGCATAAGTGTTTAAGAAATGGCCGTTTGCATTTTGAATATCGGAAATAATTAGCTGTTTTTTTTACTGATTAAATAATTGGAAGTAAATGTAGATCCAGAGTGTTTTGTATTAAATTGGGCTCCTATACATTTTTTTTTTGTTTTCTCATAATGTTAATAATTAATAATAATATTCATTATTGTATTTATTTTATACTTTTGATACATGATTCGAAAAAGCATAAAATAGAAATATTTTTAAAACTGTTTGAAAGGATATTTCTATAGAAAAATTTCGAAATAAATGACTTTAAATATTGAAAAGTTTTAGTTGGAGCATCGCTATTTCTGTTGTGCAAAATCGTGTAGGAAAATTTTAGGTTAGCAACCTTTTCGTGAGTGTAGGTCAATAAACCAAATTTAAATTGTTAAAAAATATTATGCCATTTTCCTTAGTTCTTGGTAAATATGGTCATATAGGTTCGGGATGGCCTCACCTACCTCCCCTTTAAAACTTTCTGTGTACCAAACACCCTGTATATATATAAAAAAATTTATTGTTGAAATTTCTAAAAAACTCTATTGGCGGTTCGTTTCTGCATGTCTGAGAACAAAAAATCCATTGACATTTGTCACATGACCATAGATTTGTCGGGAATTTTGAAATATTTTAACTGCGATGCCGAAAAATGAGTCAAATTGACATGATATCGAAAAATTGTTTTAAGAAAATGTATTTAGAATGCAAAAAAGACCCGGTATACCAATTTTCAACCAAATCAGAAAAAAAATAAAAAATAACGAAACATCATAAAATATTAGGTATCTTAAACTATGAGATGCACTTTAAAGAGAAATAATTTTCATCCTTATAAGCCGAAATATTTGATTTTTCAAAGCCAACTTATTTAATAAGGATAAACAATGCGACGAGGCTAAATTGTATTTTTTAAATTTTCCTCTCACAAATTGTCTATTTTACGAATATTTGATTAATTTTGACCTAAAATTATGTAAAATATATTATTAAAACTATTTCCAGGTAAACAAGATTCTATGATGTTTCGTAATAAAAGCAGAGGGGAATAAATGGTATTTTTTATTTTTCTCTGATTTGGTCGAAAATTGGTATATGGGGTTTTCTAAATACATTTTCTTAATAAAATTTTTCGATATCTTGTCAATTTGACCCATTTTTCGGCATCACAGTTAACATTTTTCAAAATTCCCGCCAAATCTATGATCATGTGACAAATGTCACAATGGATTTTATGGTTGTCAGACATGCAGAAGCCAACCGCCAATACAGTTTTTCAGAAATTTTAATAATAAAGTTTTTCCCACATGTGGCGGTCTCTGTATATATATATATATATATATATATATATATATATATATATATATATATATATATATATATATTATTTTATTTAAAATTAACATACAGTAAAAGATTAACCCGAGTCCAGTCACAATCGATTCAAGCTTAAACTGTATGTACTTTCCTAGTTACGATGTATTATAATTTTTAATCTTTTACTGTAAGTACTTTAAAAGTTAATTTTAAAATAAAATACAATTAATGATTATTAAACTGAACTTCTGTGCGTTCATTAAAAAGCAATATACATATATATATATATATATATATATATATATATATATATATATATATATAATTTCTTTAGTTCGTCCTAGTCGACGCTGATGATGATAGCGTAGTCTATTAAAACGCGTTCGGTGCCTTGTAATTTTGTGTGGTACAAGTGTATCTTGTTTGTTTGTTGTGTTTAGCTGTTTACTAGTTTCCCTGTGTGGTTTGTGTATGTTATTTAGTTCGCTTGTTTGAATGTTTGAGGATGTCTCTTGGTAGTTTCTTTATTTCGAGGGTTACGTGTTTGCATGCTTGGACGATGAGTAACTTATTTATCTGTTTGCGTGTTTGTATATTTGGTGGTTTCCATGCTTTAGTTTCTTTGGTATGTTTTCTAAGTTGTCGCGTGGATGTTTGCGCGTTTGAGTTGGTTTCTTTGTTTTGGGCATGTGTGTTGGTATGTTTGGACGTTCAGTAACTTGTTTCTTTGTTAGTGTTTGTATCTTAACGGAATTCATGTTTTGTGTTCGAATAAACACTTGATTAGTAAGTTTTTTGGTTGCATGTTTGTATATTTGGGCTTTAAGTGTGTATTTACTTGTTTGCTAGTATCTTTGTCTGTATGTACTTGTTTGCTGGTAGATTATTGCACGTCTTGTTTGAGCACGTGTTTGGTGGCTACTTGTTTATTGCATAGTTTAGTCTCTTTTGTATGTTTTGTTCTTGGTATGTTTAGTAGTTTAATGGTTAGTTTATTTGTTTTAGGCGTTGTGTTTTGGTGTGTTTACTCGTTTCTGTGTTTGTATGAGTATGGGTTTATGTGTTTGGGCTCTTACTCGGTTGTTGCTTCCTTTGTTTATGGTGTTTACTTGTCTATTTGTTGACTACCAGTTTTCATGCATGTTTTAGTTTCTCTGGTATTTATCTTGTTTGTTTGGGGTGTTTGGTTTGTGTCTATGTATGTTGGGAAGTCGAATAAATTGTTATTGTTTGTGAATCTGTATATTTGCCGACGTAGATATTTTATTTTCGAGCGTTTAGTTGACTGGCAGTTTCCTTCTTTGTGCGTTCGTATGTTAGGGGTTTGTGTTTACTAGTTTCTTTGTTTTCGTGTGCTTATTTCTACTAGATTTTTGCATGTGGATTTGGTATGTTTTCTTGCTTATTTTTGGGCATATTTGGAACGTTTTGGAGTTTCTTGTTAATATTCTTGCTAACAAGCTTGTATTTTTGCGGGAGCTTGCTTGTTTGTTTGCAGGTTTACTTATTTGGACCGATTAATGGATAGCTAGTTTCATTGCTTTCGGGTTTGTATGTTTGCAAATTTGTCTTTTATTGGATGGTTTCGAAAGGTTGTCAGTTTTCGTGTTTGCATTTTTGGATTTTGACTTTGGACTTTAGCATGTTCGAGGGTTTACGTGTTTGGTAGTTTACTTATTTAAGAGTTTCTTTAATATGTTTTTTTGCTTGATTTGTGCATGCCTGGTGCGCTAACCTTTAAAACATACCGCAAGATGTCAACACAAACTTTTAAATTATACTAATCTTTGTCTGTTGTGATTTTCCAAGATAGTCTGTAAACAAAAAATTTGTTATTTTCCAATAATTGAAGATCTTAAAGAATGTAGTAAAACTCGTTAGAAAGTATTGCTGGCGAATGTGAGCGAAAGTTGTCTTTAATCTTTCGATTACATAATGTGTCATTACCTTATTACCCAGATTTAGTACTAATATGTCGTTAAAACTGCATCGTTGAAGCATAGCATTTTTCGTTTGATGACTGTGTGAAATAGTGGCATAATAAAGTTTTAGTAAATTAATTGTTTTAATTAGAATTTCTACGAAAAAATTAAAGAAAATTAGAAATGCGCGCGACGTCCACAAAAGAAAGTTACGTAAGCCTAGTGAAACAATAATTAAGTAAACACGTACGTAACATTTGGTTTGTGCATGCGTGGGTGTTAATTTCGGTGTGTTTCTTCGTCAGTCACATTGTGTGTGCATGTTAATTTCGGTGAGTTACATATTTAATTTTCAGGCTGATTACAACCGTTAAAAATAGTTGCATCACTCACTGTAAGATCTTGGTTCAGTTCAGTTAACATTTTTAAGGCGCCCACAAAAAGATACCTAGAAGAATCCGTGTTGAATATCATGTCAGTGGCTGTTCTCTCAAATTACTTCTAAAAACTTTTGAGATGGTTTCCAAAGAATACGAGATTCCGACAAGAGTTCGCAGTTGCAATCAGTTGTAAAACACTGGCAACGAAATCAACGAAACCTGCGAACTCAACTTGTAAAAAAGAGAAGACGGCAATACTAACAACGTCACTACTGCAAAATGGATATACATCAAAAATGTTTCAAAATAAGAAAACAGAGACCTACAGAAGAGAAGAAACCACAAGCGGCCAAGATCACGCTTCCGTATGCAAAAGGAAGAACAGGCAATATTTAGAAAATCCTCAGCAAGCACAGCGCACAAGACTACGTTCAGCATGGTCGGACAACTATCTTCAGTGCTTCCAACACCGACAACCAAAATTAACCTGGAGGAGCAAGGAGTCTACAACCATCCCTTGTGGAACGTTGGCAAGGTGTACATATGACAAGCAGGCGGATCAATGTTCGACACGAGGAAGATAAAAAGGCTACGAAGAGGAAGAAATCTACATCATCTCTAGCACCGCACGTCTGCAGTACTTTACACAGTATAGGGTTTGAAAATATCAGTATGATAGCCAACATCAAAAACGGTATAAAAAGAACCATAAGAGGCCGTCGAAATTGAGAAACAGGAAAATGAACCTAAATAACGCTTCTCAAAAATTTCCCTATACTTGGAAGTTAATAATCGCCAAGCATCGCCACACAAGGAAACCCTAACCCTCGTAAGAATGAGCTGTACCAACAGCGCCCACAATAGAAAGAACAGCAAGCAACGCTGAGAAAATGGAAAAGGGGAGAGTAGCTGAAGTGAAAAAAGTGAAGCATACAACACTAAATATAATCAGGAGACTGGACAGCAGAAAGTCTGTTCAATTCGAGGCACGGAGCAGAGTCCAGTAGTTTGAGAGAATATGAAGATTACATAAACTTACCGCACCGGTAATTCATTTCTTTCTACAGCCTTACGCTCCTTTATACGTTTCATAGACGTATTTATTTCACAATTCACAATCACTTCAACGGTGTTATTTCTCGTCTTTAATTTCCTTTCCACACTTCTGTCCCTTGACACATCTTTATCATTTTAAACTCCCTTATATCTTCTTTTCTCAGTATTTAGCGGGCTACACGTAGTCTCTTCTCCCTTTCATTTTATCTAGTGCTTCTTTATTGCTCTTCTCTGTTATGGCAAACCAATTCTTCAGAAATCTTCATAATTCCAGTCTTTTTCATCCACATCTTCATCCATTACTTACTTCTTCTTTCATCCTGTCACCAATTTCTATCTTAGCTATACTTTTTACTTTCTCATACTGTTCTCAGCCTTCAGTTTTATTCCGATCTTGGTTAGTAGCAACATATAACAATTCGCGCTGTGGTAAGCGAAATATGGTGTTTTGTTAATAGATTTTTGAATGTCTGGTATGATCTAGTAACTTATCTAAATTATAATTTAATCACCAAGCAGAACTTGCTTTCCTTCGTAAAACCATACATAATAGCTCCCCATTTTTAAATCCCTCAGGGAAGTCGAAGTGGTAAATCTTAGTGAAATGTGTTGGTAATGAAATAAAGATGAATGACTGTTTAAGCAAGACTTTGACGAATACAAACTTATGTTAATGAGAAAAGCTTCCAGTGTGAACATTAACTTATCAGTCTCGGCGTACTTGTTTCGGCCTAATGTTTTCTTAATATATCTGATCTAATTATAAATGTTTATTCCTAACTTTTTAAACCTGTTAGCAGATTGGCAACAGTGTAAAGATGTGGTTGATATATTTATAAAAAATATACGATCCTTGCAAGATGGAGCACCACTTCATTTAATCTGTTAACAAGTTTTCGGCTTTACTATACTATTTTTACTTCCGCAATGTATACTTTGTAATCATCTAATAATAGAAAATAAATCATTTAAAAAATTCACGCTCAAGTATGTACCTGTGGTAGAAATATTTGAAAGAAAAATTGGCACGTGTGTTTCAATTTCAAACCATAAACGTAATAAAAATCTAAAAATATCAACTTCTAAATAGAGCAACGACGCAAATATTATTTTAAAATAAGAATAATGTATTTTTAGCATCGAGCTTGTTGGTGCAACATAACATGTAACAAAGATATTAAAGTTTCGTTTTGAAATTAGAGAAATGGGCTAGAAGAATGACGCCAGCCGCTAGGATACGCAGATCAGACGACGACGACGGTGCTCGAAATAGCCTAAGACTGAATCATATGAGATGTTATTCGAAACTATTTCACAACGGTACATTTTAAGTACAAATTCAATCTTAATTATTACGCAAATTACGAAATAGAATACAAGTTTGGACTACAAAAAACTCATGGCAATGACTCGAGTTTATTTTTAATTACTTACAGAAAAATAAAAAGACCGATAAATATTTACAGTCTAACAAAGAGGGATCAGAAAGTGTGCGTGCGTAAGGCTTCAGTTTGTAATACAAAACCGACGCGTAACAGCCCACGAGGTACACCTATCAAGTTGCTAAAAGAGGGGTTCTTGATATTAATTAGTATTGATCAAAAAAAAAAAACCGTATACGTACGTTTCCTTATGTTCAGCGGCTCTATCGCGTTGTCTTCGATTTTTAAACCAATTCGAAACCTGTGTCGTAGTCAGTCCTGTAGCTTCTGCCAGTTCTCTTTTCTCACGTGGACTTGGATAAGGATTATGTGAATACCAATCTCTTAATACACTTCTTGATTTCTCTTTAAAACAATAACTCGTTTCCTCCCCATCCCATATTGTACGTGGTAATGGAAATTTTCTGCGTACTCTGTACTTACCAACGGCGCCAAGAGGTCTCCCTAGAAAATTGATCAATTTTAATATCTGAAATACGTCTAAAGAATTTACCATACCTCTAAGTCTTTCCGCCTCTATATAATGCGCTTTTAACCATAATGCTTGTAATTTTGAATGATTATGTGGACTGAAATTGTGACTTTCTAATATTCTATAAAGTTCTTTGAAATTACCCCTATGGAAAGCAACTATTGCTTTAGCTTTCAAAACTGATTCATTATTATGCAGTTTATCGCATGCTGGTAATGACCATAAAAAACGACCTAATCTTTCCACATTACCAGCTTGTTGTAACACCTAAAATAAACACAGATTAATATATTTAATAAAATTAAAGGGCAACTTTCTAACACATTTAGAAATAAATCATCAGCTTTTGCAGAATGTAAACTATTTATTAAAATTAAAATGAACGTCACAAATTTATTAGATTCTCGGTTTAAAAACAAAAATAGAATACATATCACTTTTTTTTATTAATAAATTGATATATGATATTAATTAATAACTGTTTCTTGTTAATTAATATCATAAGATCCAGAAAATTGTGTATTAAACACGGAGTATAAAGAGCAGTATTATATACGTCAGTGTCAGTATGAAACCAGGGTAGAAGTGTGACCCTTTATGTAGGTATCTTCACTTTCTCCTAACGATTTTTCGTTGCTTTTTTTTTATGATTGTGGACCTGAACAGGCTAAATTTGGCACTCAGCACTCAGGAACACTAAGGAGGATGGATAGAGAGATAATGAATTGCCAATAGATGCCTATGAACAGCTACCTTAAATTTTCTCATATCATAAGTGAGAGGAAAACAGGAACTAGGGAGATCATTCCAGAGTTTAGAAGCCGTGTAGAAAAATGTGGATTGCGCCCGTTTGGTACGACAAGTGGAGATTTGTACTGCATACTGATGATGTGAATGAGCGAACCGAGTGTTTCTCGCAAAGATAGCCCGAGATGGTATCAAAGAATGTAATTCACCAGCACAATAGTCGTTGTAATAACGATAATACAAAGAAAGAACTGAAACCATCCTTCTATGCTCAAGGGACTGTATGTGAGAAGTTATGGACGGGTCGTTTATAAGCCTAATCGCTCTCTTTTGAATACGATCAACGATATCGAGAGCGTATTAGGGAGCACTAACCCAGAGGTGAGAATTATATTCCAGATGAGGCCGAATTTGGGCCTTACACAGCAGAAGGAGTTGTCGAGAGGTAAAGTACTGCTTAGATCTCTGTTGGGTATGACTGTATCTTCAAATCTCTCATGGGTTGACCATCTTCTGTCAGCTACCAAAACAGCTGCTCGTAAAATAGGCTTTTGTACAGATCTAAGCAGTACTTTACCTCTCGACAACTCCTTCTGCTGTATAAGGCCCAAATTCGGCCTCATCTGGAATATAATTCTCACCTTTGGGTTAGTGCTCCAATACGCTCTCGATATCGTTGATCGTATTCAAAAGAGAGCGATTAGGCTTATAAATGACCCGTCCTTGACTTCTCACATACAGTCCCTTGAGCATAGAAGGATGGTTTCAGTTCTTTCTTTGTATTATCGTTATTACAACGGCTATTGTGCTGGTGAATTACATTCTTTGATACCATCTCCGGCTATCTTTGCGAGAAACACTCGGTTCGCTCATTCACATCATCAGTATGCAGTACAAATCTCCACTTGTCGTACCAAACGGACGCAATCCACATTTTTCCACGGCTTCTAAACTCTGGAATGATCTCCTAGTTCCTGTTTTCCTCTCAGTTATATGAGAAAATTTAAGGTAGCTGTTCATAGGCATCTATTGGCAATTCATTATCCCTCTATCCATCCTCCTAAGTGTTCCTGAGTGCTTTAGCACGATAGGCCTTATTTAGCCTCTTCAGGTCCACAATCATTAAAAAAAGATCTGTACAAAACGCCTATTTTACGAGCAGCTGTTTCGGTAGCTGACAGAAGATGGTCAACCCATGAGAGATTTGAAGATACAGTCATACCCAACAGAGTAATAGAGTCTGAAAACTTAAGAACTGAGCCATTCATACTTACAACAGGAAATGATCGATCTTTCTTGGCGGACACAAAGCAACACTGAGTTTTGTTAGCATTAAATTTAACTAGATTATTGCTTCCCCATTCGAGAATACGTTGAATGTCTTTGTTGATTGATTTTGCCATTTCAGTTTTAATTTCTTGATTTGACATAGAAGGTGGGATTATCACTATGAGTAGACTGAGATGAACTACAGTGAAGAGTGCTAACGTCAGCAAAGCGATGGATGGGGTTAGTTGTTGAATAAATAAGGTCATTTATGTACAGCAGAAAAAGTGTAGGCGCTATAACGGATCCCTGTGGTACGCCCGCGTTAATGCTAACTTCTTTTGAAAAAAAGCCATCAACTACGACACGTATTCGTCTTTTATCAAGGAAACTAGAAACCCAGTTGATGAGCTTATCATTTAACCCAAGCGAGGTGAGTTTGGCAAGTAAACACTTATGCCAAACTTGGTTAAATGCCTTTGAGATATTTAAAGCGACTACAACTGTTTCACCGGACTGCTCTACTGTATTGTTCCAAATTTGAGTCACATATGAAAGAAGATCGCCTGTTGAACGACTTTGCCTAAACCCATAATAACTAATGATTTTAATTGAATTGAATTACTTTTGAAGACCAACTGAATTAATTCACCGTTTAATTCGTACTTTCTACCCCTTTCTCTTTCTTGATCTTTAATGACCCGTCTCGGTAGCCAAACTACGTATCCTATACGAATTCATGACCGGGATCATCAATTCGGATAGGGTATAGAAATTTCCGTATCGTAACAGAATTGGTGATTTTACAAAAACATGCAAAAGATATACGCGACATCCATTTATCATTCGCAAATTAATTTCAGACCTCTAGCCTATTTCTTACGTCCCTTCCCTAATTTTCATTTTTATTTATTAAGTTTTAATTTTCAATATAAATTTAAATAAAATAAAAATGGTAAGTCTTAAAACGTAGGCTAATATACAAAATAGTGTTTTAAAATAAACGTTTTATTCTCAATATCTTAATAATAAAATAACTATTGATTGCGTCTGCACAGTTATGTGGGAGACTTTACATTTGGTTTATTTACCATTACATTTTCAATAAGGCATTTTCTTTCTTCAATGCAATTCATGGATACTGAATAGTCACAACACTACATGTGTATTCCTTTTTCTTCTTAGTGCCTCGTTGCTTGAGTTCTGGTCAAGCGATATCTTTGAAAACTGCTGCTAGTGATTTTGGTAGTGTTAATTGGATATTCATCGAAGACATACTTTGGTTGAATGTTGACGGTGATCTATTGGACGTCAATGGAGTTTGGGAAGAAACAAGTTTGAGGTTGATAAAATATCTATGTTCTATGAAGTGATGTTGAGATTTAACAATATTAGGACACGAAGAAGATTGTTGGTTGGTGCTATAGGAATAGGCCCGTCTGTATTCACTGAAGTGCAGACTTATCGGTAAAATCTGATCAGTATCATTACTGCCAGCATTCGTTCCTACCTCATCAGAGATTTTGCACCGTAACTTGAAAATGTCCGTGAAGTTGGCATATCATTTTCCAGCAGATCAAAAAAATGACAGTTCTCCTCGCATGCAGTTTAGTTCTATAGTTCTTGATACTTTTTAGCAATAGTTCTGATTTAACCCAAAAACAGTCGATTGAAAAATGATCTGCTAACTTCGCGTAGCAGATCATTTTCAGAAAATCACAAATAAACTAGAAATTCTATTGCAAACAGTCGAGTTAGACAGTTCCTGACACTTTTAATGATAGTTCTATTGATTTTACTACAAATAAAATTATTTCGAAGATTAAGATGCTCTGCTGGTTGATATTCGATAGTTCTGCCCAGCAGAGCACATTTAACGTATAGTTTTAGACGTATATATCGCAAATTGAAATAGTTTTCATCAATAAAACAATTAGAAAATTTTTAAATAATTATTTTGTTCGAAAAACTTATGATTTCGAAGATTAAGGTGCTCTGCTGGTTGATATTCGATAGTTCTATTTAGCAGAGCACATTTAACGTATAGTTTTAGACGTATATATCGCAAATTTAAATAGTTCTCATCAATAAAACAATTAGAAAATTTTTGTAATAATTATTTTGTTCGAAAAACTTATGATTTCGAAGATTAAGATGCTCTGCTAGTTGATATTGGTTTTTATTTCAATATATTTTAGCACAATGTCATGTTATATTCTCATATGATGAAATACAATAACTTATTTTAAAAACTTATGATTTCGAAGATTAAGCAAAATAATGTCATATATGTACATACTATTAAATGTAATCGATCATTGGTTCAAGCTATTGAAAGTCTCAATAGGGTTAAATACTTTTCGTCAATATTTAAATTGCATAGACGTGTTGAGAACTCGCTTCTTTTTTTTATTGAATTTTTTGTTTTGTTTTTTTTTTTAATTTTTTAATTTTTTGTTTATTTTATACATATCTTTTTACTTTTTAAAATATTTTTTATTATGTTAATCTACAAAATTGTTTAATCTTAAATGCTAATTTTAAAAAAACAAGATTCGTAAAAAAAGATTTTACTACTTATCATACTGTTTTGTCGTATATTGCGTATACAATTAGATGTGGACATATGATCGTATTTGAGTTAATTGCCAAACGTTTTTTAATCAAGTCATCGTATTTAAACCAGAACTCACCTGCTAATGCATATGCGACATAATGCTTTTTTTCTATACTATAATCAACCACACCAATTAACATATATGTTTTTCCATCGACCTGCACAATTTTTTTAAGTGAATTTAATTTGTGGACGATAATTTTATTTCTTTTCAGATAACCAGTATCTGTCACAATACAGGTATCAATTAAGAGGTGTGGCCCATATTGTGTCAAGCTCGTTATCTTCTTATTGCACTTTAAGCAAGTTCTCTCAATTTTTATGCAATCATTGATAGATGTAAACCATAGCAAAGAATCATATCAACATTCACGTCTAATAATTGGGATTTTCTATCATTAGCGTATCCGCAAGAACATTCAACCCGATACGAATAACTTGGTTCTTTTCAAAAGAAACTGAGCTAGATGAGCAGCATTGCATTCAGCAACAAGACGTTTTATGTTCCTTGTATAACTTGTAACAGTATTTTTAAAATAGCAGTCCTTAATAATATGTTGGCCCTTTGAACATAATTTTCTTTTGTAATTTTTTTGTTGCTGATATTTTGAGCCAGATTTAGAACTGGACAATCAGATGACTCTACATTTTTGTAGTAAACTTTATTTCTTAAAAACCCGCTGACAACTTGAAATATTGAGTCAAAAGCACAGGTTTGCGTTACAATTAATTCATAGTTGTTTATACGCACCGGTCCCGATATATTTCCATTTAAAAACTGAGATTTGACCGATCTTTGAATTTTTATGTAATCCCATTCGGGGCAGTTGTCTAAACACGTTAGTTTAGCACGTTTTTGTTTTGGTGGATCTTCGCAATGGTGTTTGCGTTTTATATTTTATGCAAACCCATCCATTCTTGAACATTCCATTCATTGTCAGCGGAATATTTTCGTCCATTGTAGACATATTTTTTTATAAGTTACATCATTTGATTTTGATAAATCGGTAACATCGTTTATAGAGTTCTGAGTATTATTCTGTAAGCTACATGAAGAGTCGATTATTTATTTTTTTATTGGAGAAATAAATGTTACAGACGATTTGTTTGATATTAAGCTGTCTGATCTATCTCTCGTATTCTCATCTGGAGTACTACATACCATTTTTGTTATATCTGATGAGATTTCATCACTTATTACATTTTTAGTTATTGTGTGCTGAGAATCATTTACCTCTATTGTATCTTGCAGTTCTGTAGTTTCAGAATTACGTTTAGCTTTTAGGAATTCGTGAACATCTATGATGTTTTGTTTTTTCAGTTTGTTGTCTACGTCATTTGTTAGTATGTCCGATTCTTTGCAACGTTCCTTTAATTTATCGTCAATGCGTTGTAAATGTTGTAACACGAACCTGTCTATCCGCATCGGAATCTCACCCCTAAAACCGCGATTTTTTAAATCAGAAAATTCTGATTCGACTGCAGCTGAGGTAGCGGTTACCGAGCCTCTTTGGAAACTTGGCACCATAATGCTAGTCCATAGTGGTACATATGGAAGTAAGTATCTTTTTAACTTTTTCGCAAAGTCTACATTATAACACGCATTAATCATATCGCCATCAGTCGATTAATCAGCAATATCCAGTGCTGCGTTATATAACTGGTCACTCCACAATTTCCATCCTACTTTCCGACTTCATCTTCTTCAGGATTCTTTCCTATATCGAATTCTATTTCTACATCGGTTTTGGTATTAGTCTCAACATTATCATCTTCACTGTTATTATTATCTTCATTCTCATTTCTTAATTGCACTCCTTTTATTTTATCGTTTAAAAACTTTAATCGTTCAACAGAAGGCAAAGACTCGTTATTTACACTCGATACGATACATTTGCTAAGAGAAACAACAAGAATCGATTCCATGAAGTATGACAAATGTTTAAAATTTGAAATTTGACAGGCTTTCCCGATGCATTGTTTAAAAAATCGTCGTACTAAGCATTTTTCTTTTTCTTTTAAACTTGGCCATCGCGCAATCATTGCTGAGAGGTGACATATGTCTAACCGCATAAAAGTCGATGGCAAAGATATTGATTTGTTCACAATCACATTGTAACATTTGTTTAGGTAATCATTGAAGCTTGAACATCTGCCAAATATTTCTGCTACAGCAATTAACAATGACCAACTAAAGTCAGTGACAACAATTGGTGGGATTGGTGCGTTGGTAGCAAGAATTAGGCGCAAAAAATTAGCTACAATAAGAGACCGTTGATCAGCTGAAGCCATTTGGAATGTGGGCACGCTACCTTCTTTTGTCACGAGTACACACTGATAAAGGAAAATATGGGGTTTATATGATTTATCACGTTTTGCAATACCTCCCGTTGCATCAATAGCGAATATCGCATTGGGATCTTTACGACATCGAGATACATATATCTGCAATTGTTCGGGTCGCCAATAGACACAATTAAATTTTAGTAATGCCACATGATGTATGCATCCAACAAACATACCGTGTTCAGCGCTTTTCAACAAATTTAATGCAGGATTTGCGAACTTTAAACCATATTTATCTAGCAGTCGTTGCTCTTTCGCTTTTCGGACAACTTGATTAGTAGGTAAGATCGGTGGGTTTTTATCTCCAAAGTTTTTTATGCGCCCAGCTTTTTTTCGTCTCCAAGTCACAGTATCTGTACGCGTATTAATAACAAAGTCTGTAACTTGACGACGACGTGCGCCTCTTAATTGTCTTCGTTTCTTACCAGAATGCGCTTTAGATCCAATGCCATCAATGTAAAATTTTAAAATAACGTCAACATTTTTTGCCGGTTTCTTTATCAAGTTGCCGCAGATTTTCGCGCTACATTCACGGCAAAATCCCTCAAATGTCAAAAATATTTTGCTATTGCACTTCGATAGACATTATGATTTTTAGAAACAAACACACAATCCAGGTGATGCTGTATCCACATGGCTTCAGCAACTACATCTGCCCACCTTCTCATAATTTCCAATATATACGTTTGCCATATATTTTCTTGTAAGGTTGAATGGCTTGCCATTTTTCTGCCGATATTACAAGATTAATGTCCATCGATGTACAACTACTCTGAGTATCTGTACTCTGATTTACACAATCTGTTACTTTAAAGTCGCTATCATTTATAGAGATGGTCTTATCTTCTTCTTGAATATTAAATGTTTTTAAAACGAAATCTTTGAAACCATGACGCTTGTTGTTCATAATTGTATGGACATGCTTTGGTGTAATCACTGATCCTTTATCTGCCATCAATTTCGAAATAATCTGATAGACTTCACTGGAAGGTGGAAGAACGCGCCCTTCATCACTAATAGTACGACAATTTATATCTGATAAAATTTCTTCAAAATAGTTTTATCGTATTTCAATTTGCGCGCCATTTTTAAAAATAATTTTAGGATTACAAATGTACAAAAAAAACTGACAAATATAATACAAAAGTGCACTTCAAATCTTTAATAAATATTTATATTCGAAATCAGTAGTAATGCTTCTGCTTCACATCAAGCGATAAACACTACTCAGTTTCACAGAGTATAATAACTAAGGAGCCGCTGAGTCGCATGCTACCTATGCTTATAGACCTGTGGTGCACGGAGTTGCTAGAAGGACGTACTAGCGCGTTTAAATAACAGCTTTCTAGATTAAGTATCAATTTTCAAGATATTGCCAACTGCATTATATATTTTTAATATCTTCTAAATGAAATAAACTACTTGACAAATGTAATGTTAATAGAACTCTGTAAAACAGGCTTTAATGCGTTGAAATATTTTCAAACAAAAATCTAAAATCATTAAATTTCACTTTCACTTTTTCAAAATGTAAGGCTCTTTGAATTTGTATTAAAACAATTAACATTAAAAAGGCGATGTATACACAACACTGTGTAAAATTATGTTATATTAAACGGAAATATCGAAAATCGCCCAGCATATCACCTTAATCGTCAAAATCGTGTTTTTCGAGCAATATACAGGGTGTATCTAAATATCATCAAAAAAATTTAAGAGGTGATTCTCCAAATGAAAATTAAGGGGTTTCCGGTATACAATTTTTTGAAAACACCACCAAAAATTCTAAAAAAAAATTGTTTTTCTTTTTTCTCTTCCCTGTATATTAAAGCTAAAGAAACGAAACTTGGTGAACAGTATCTGTTAATAAAACTACACTTTCTAAAATTTTTTCACCCTTAGTATTTTCTAAGGGGTTGAAATAATCAACCCCTAAGATGTTTTTTCTTATAACTTCTTTTCGACAAAACTTTTTACATTTAAAAAGTATATCTAAACAGTCCCATTCATTTACTAACTTTTGATCTCTTCAAGTTTTTTCGAAAAGTTAAAGATTAACGAGAAAACAAAGTAAATGTATTGCAATGCATTTTCAAAAAGTCGAGCTGTTTAACGCGAGCGTATTTTGCCGTAAGATCTAGTTGCCGGTTGTTTACAATGGAATGCATAGAAAAAATTGAAAGAATATGAATGTTACTTAGATTTGTGAAGAACATAGTTGGTAAACCGAAAATATGGTTAACTATTCGAATTTTGAAATGGCAGATATGCATTTTACATATGGGTGTGCTAACGGTAATGCATTGAAGGCGCAAAGAATTTATGCTGAACAATACCCAGAACGTAGATTACCCCATCATACTACGTTCACAAATATTCACCAACGCTTGCAGGAATTTGGTAAATTTGAAAGAGAAGTCATGACTCTGGCCGTACCGAAAAGTCAGAACTGAAGCTCTGGAAGAAGACCTACTTAATTTGATCGACGAATCCCCAAGACTAGTTCAGGAGAATAGGTCGTGCCTAAATGTAAGACATTCGGTAGTTTTAGAATTGTAAAAGAACAATAGTTATATCCCTACCATTCCCATTCAAATTAGGCAACAGTTATGGTTTATGCACGACGGAGCACCAGCCCATTTTAGTATACGTGCAAGAAGTCACTTGGATGAGGTGTATGCCAATCGATGGATTGGTCGAAGAGGACCTGTAAACTGGCCAGCCCGCTCCCCTGACCTCAATCCTTTGGATTTTTGCATATGGGGATATCTGAAATCCTTGGTCTATTCAAGCCCAGTTGGAAATATCGATGATTTGCGAAATCGTATTATAGCAGGTTGTGAAACGATAAGAAATTCACCAGGAATATTTCAAAACATACGCAATTCTATGAGAAATAGAGTAGATGCTTGTATTAGAGCTGAAGGCAATCATTTTCAACATTTTTTGTAGATAGTATTGTCGATATTTGACAGATTTTTGTTTTTTGTTAAATTATTATAACATTAAATTATTCATTCATTTTATTCATGTTCACTTCTGTTCTTAGTTCCAAACTTCTTAGCCTAGTAGAATCATAGGTGAACTATTTGGTTGACTGTTGTTTAATAAAATGTTATAATAAAATATTATTTAATCCTAATGTTTCCCAACTTATCCCAGTCATTTGTCTCTTCAAGTTAATTTGAAATTAACTAACCCAACTTAAACTAACCTAACCAAGTAATAAATCGAATGTTAAATAATTTCAAAACAATAAATTTGAAGATAGGCCACTTCTTAAACAACCTTTGCGTTAAACAGCTCGTCTTTTTGAAAATGCATTGCAATACATTTACTTTGTTTTCTCATTAATCTCTAACTTTTCTAAAAACTTGAAGAGATCAAAAAGTTAGTAAATGAATGGGACTTTTTAGATATACTTTTTAAATGTAAAAGTTTGTCGAAAAAAGTTATAAGAAAAACATCTTAGGGTTGACTATTTCAACCCTTAGAAAAATCCTACAGGGTGAAAAATTTCAGAAAGTGTAGTTTTATTAACAGATGCTGTTCACCAAGTTTCGTTTCTTTACCTTAACGTACAGGGAAGATAAAAAGAAAAACAGTTTTTTTAGAATTGTTAGAGGGTGTTTTCAAAAATTGTATACCGATAACCACTTAATTTTCATCGGAGAATCACCACTTAAATTTTTTCGGTGTTATTTAGACACACCCTGTATATTGTTTTAAAAATTTGTAATTATTTTAATAATCCTAACTATATCGAGAAACAAGGTACATACTGGAAACTATACGAGAATTGTGTAATGTTGCGTTGCACTCTTGTATTACATATCGTCTAGCATAGCACTTTAATTCTCGAAAATATATGTTGTTCGGGCAATATAACAATTAAAAAATGTTTTTAATATTGATTCAATAATAAAACTATTTGATATAACTATGTCTACAAATATACAAAAATTGTGTAAAGCTAAGCAGAACTATCAAAAATCGTCCAGCATACTAAATCCTCGAAAATACGTTTTTCGGTCAATATAACTGCATAAAATTGTTTTTAATTGATACAATGAGAAGAACTAATTGAAAAAGTAATGTACACCTCTAGAAGTATACCAGAATTGTGTGACACTAAGCAGAACTATCGAAAATTGTTTAGCATATTGCCATTATCTTCGAAAATACAAGTTTTCGAGCAAAATAAGTATTAAAAATTTTCTAATTGTTTTATTGATGAGAACTATTTAAATTTGCGATATATACGTCTAAAACTATACGTTAAATGTGCTCTGCTAAATAGAACTATCGAATATCAACCAGCAGAGCACCTTAATCTTCGAAATCATAAGTTTTCGAACAAAATAATTATTTAAAATACTTTCTAATTGTTTTATTGATGAGAACTATTTAAATTTGCGATATATACGTCTAAAACTATACGTTAAATGTGCTCTGCTAAATAGAACTATCGAATATCAACCAGCAGAGCACCTTAATCTTCGAAATCATAAGTTTTCGAACAAAATAATTATTTAAAATATTTTCTAATTGTTTTATTGATGAGAACTATTTAAATTTGCGATATATACGTCTAAAACTATACGTTAAATGTGCTCTGCTAAATAGAACTATCGAATATCAACAGCAGAGCACCTTAATGTTCGAAATCATAAGTTTTTCGAACAAAATAATTATTTAAAAATTTTCTAATTGTTTTATTGATGAGAACTATTTAAATTTGCGATATATACGTCTAAAACTGTACGTTAAATGTGCTCTGCTAAATAGAACTATCGAATATCAACCAGCAGAGCACCTTAATCTTCGAAATCATAAGTTTTCGAACAAAATAATTATTTCAAAAATTTTCTAATTGTTTTATTGATGAGAACTATTCAATTTGCGATATATACGTCTAAAACTATACGTTAAATGTGCTCTGCTAAATAGAACTATCGAATATCAACCAGCAGAGAACTTAATCTTCGAAATAATTTTATTTGTAGTAAAATCAATAGAACTATCATTAAAAGTGTCAGGAACTGTCTTAACTCGACTGTTTGCAATAGAATTTCTAGTTTATATGTGATTTTCTGAAAAATGATCTGCTACGGGAAGTTAGCAGATCATTTTTCAATCGACTTTTTTTGGGTTAAATCATCAGAACTATTGCTAAAAGTATCAAGAACTATAGAACTAAACTGCACAGGAGAACTGTCATTTTTTTGATCTGCTGGAAAATTATATGCCAACTTCACGGACATAACTTGAAAAGTAATAATGTCTCTGGATTGCCTTACCTGTGATGATTCCTTCCGTGGATATTTTATATTCGTCCAGAAGAACAGCATCAATGTCTTGTCATAATCTGTATTGCCTACATAAATAGAAATAGACCGGTTGCTGTTGATCCTGTATGAATATTCAACACCATATTGGGTTCTAAAATAATTTAAAAAAAACCAGCTGGTTTTTTGAGATTTCAGTGCCGTTATTGTCAAAACAATATTTCTCCACATTTTCTTCATTTTTTTTATTATTTGGGCAATTTAGTACATTCGCCAACATTTGTTTTTGTTTTTCATAGTTCCTATTGCATATCTATTTTATTGTTACAGCGATAGGTGAATGAGATGTCCAGTTAACGTTATGAATTAAACCTAACTGATATTCATACAAAAAATATCAGTAATAAAGAGTTTAGTGAATACAAACATCAAGCTAACTTAATATATGGCCATATGCACGGCTATAATAGGAAACCAACACTAAAAGTGGACCTATTAGTATCCATACAATTTAGTTAATTTATTTTTACGTTAAATCACATTTAGCTTATAAGAATTAAACATGTATCAACAAAGAAATGTTCCTATACCCAATAGAACAGCTCCTTTCAGGTATTTACAGTGTACTAAGGTAAGATCGACTGGGATTCAGAAGAAACTAAAATATTCACCAATTACATCAAAGTGCCATAAGTGAGGTAGCAAATTTGTTGAAGATCATCAATATAGCAAAAGACGGAGGCGTTAATGGTAATTTGCTAAAAAGATTTAATAGCATTGCAGATAATTTAACAACGGCTACTAATTTAAATAATTTTTTATTTAAATGTACAAATAATAATGATACAGTTCATCGCGTCAAGAAGATAGAGGTTCAACCAACAGCAATTGCACGTCGTCAAAGTAAGTATAAAGGCGTGAATTAGGTTTTACTTTGATACGGGGTTTTTCAAAATATAGCATAATCTTAACCCTCCTATTGTGTTAACATTTTGGTTTCACTTATTGTGTTCGTAATTTTATTCATGTCCACTCCTGTTCTTAGTTCCAAACTTCTTAGTCTAGTAAAATCATGGGTGAACTATTTGATTGACAGTTGTTTAATAAAATGCTATAATAAAATATTATTTAATCCTAATGTTTCCCAACTTATCCCAGTCGTTTGTCTGTTCAAGTTACTTTGAAATTAACTAACCCAACTTAAACTAACCTAACCAAGTAAATAATAAATCGAATGTTAAAAATTTCAAAACATTAAATTTGAAGATAGGCCACTTCTTAAACAACCTTTGCGTTAAACAGCTCGTCTTTTTGGAAATGCATTGCAATAGATTTACTTTGTTTTCTCATTAATCTCTAACTTTTCGACAAAACTTAGAGATCAATAAGTTAGTAAATGAATGGGACGTTTTAGATATATTTTTAAATGTAAAAGTTTGTCGAAAAAAGTTATAAGAAAAAACATCTTAGGGGTTGACTATTTCAACCCTTAGAAAAATCCTACAGGGTGAAAAATTTCAGAAAGTGTAGTTTTATTAACAGATGCTGTTCACCAAGTTTCGTTTCTTTACCTTAACGTACAGGGAAGATAAAAAGAAAAACAGTTTTTTAGAATTGTTAGAGGGGTGTTTTCAAAAAATTGTATACCGATAACCCCCCTTAATTTTCATCGGAGAATCACCACTTAAATTTTTTCGGTGTTATTTAGACACACCCTGTATATTGTTTTAAAAATTTGTAATTATTTTAATAATCCTAACTATATCGAGAAACAAGGTACATACTGGAAACTATACGAGAATTGTGTAATGTTGCGTTGCACTCTTGTATTACATATCGTCTAGCATAGCACTTTAATTCTCGAAAATATATGTTGTTCGGGCAATATAACAATTAAAAAATGTTTTTAATATTGATTCAATAATAAAACTATTTGATATAACTATGTCTACAAATATACAAAAATTTGTAAAGCTAAGCAGAACTATCAAAATCGTCCAGCATACTAAATCCTCGAAAATATGTTTTTCGGTCAATATAACTGCATAAAATTGTTTTTAATTGATACAATGAGAAGAACTAATTGAAAAAGTAATGTACACCTCTAGAAGTATACCAGAATTGTGTGACACTAAGCAGAACTATCGAAAATTGTTTAGCATATTGCCATTATCTTCGAAAATACAAGTTTTCGAGCAAAATAAGTATTAAAAATTTTCTAATTGTTTTATTGATGAGAACTATTTAAATTTGCGATATATACGTCTAAAACTATACGTTAAATGTGCTCTGCTAAATAGAACTATCGAATATCAACCAGCAGAGCACCTTAATCTTCGAAATCATAAGTTTTTCGAACAAAATAATTATTTAAAAAATTTTCTAATTGTTTTATTGATGAGAACTATTTAAATTTGCGATATATACGTCTAAAACTATACGTTAAATGTGCTCTGCTAAATCGAACTATCGAATATCAATCAGCAGAGCACCTTAATGTTCGAAATCATAAGTTTTCGAACAAAATAATTATTTAAAAAATTTTCTAATTGTTTTATTGATGAGAACTATTCAATTTGCGATATATACGTCTAAAACTATACGTTAAATGTGCTCTGCTAAATAGAACTATCGAATATCAACCAGCAGAGCAACTTAATCTTCGAAATAATTTTATTCGTAGTAAAATCAATAGAACTATCATTAAAAGTGTCAGGAACTGTCTAACTCGACTGTTTGCAATAGAATTTCTAGTTTATATGTGATTTTCTGAAAAATGATCTGCTCGGAAGTTAGCAGATCATTTTTCAATCGACTGTTTTGGGTTAAATCATCAGAACTATTGCTAAAAGTATCAAGAACTATAGAACTAAACTGCGCGAGGAGAACTGTCATTTTTTTGATCTGCTGGAAAATTATATGCCAACTTCACGGACATAACTTGAAAAGTAATAATGTCTCTGGATTGCCTTACCTGTGATGATTCCTTCCCGTGGATATTTTATATTCGTCCAGAAGAACAGCATCAATGTCTTGTCATAATCTGTATTGCCTACATAAATAGAAATAGACCGGTTGCTGTTAATCCTGTATGAATATTCAACACCATATTGGGTTCTAAAATAATTAAAAAAAAAAAACCAGCTGGTACATCAGTTTTTGAGATTTCAGTGCCGTTATTGTCAAAACAATATTTCTCCACATTTTCTTCATTTTTTTTATTATTTGGGCAATTTAGTACATTCGCCAACATTTGTTTTTGTTTTTCATAGTTCCTATTGCATATCTATTTTATTGTTACAGCGATAGGTGAATGAGATGTCCAGTTAACGTTATGAATTAAACCTAACTGATATTCATACAAAAAATATCAGTAATAAAGAGTTTAGTGAATACAAACATCAAGCTAACTTAATATATGGCCATATGCACGGCTATAATAGGAAACCAACACTAAAAGTGGACCTATTAGTATCCATACAATTTAGTTAATTTATTTTTACGTTAAATCACATTTAGCTTATAAGAATTAAACATGTATCAACAAAGAAATGTTCCTATACCCAATAGAACAGCTCCTTTCAGGTATTTACAGTGTACTAAGGTAAGATCGACTGGGATTCAGAAGAAACTAAAATATTCACCAATTACATCAAAGTGCCATAAGTGAGGTAGCAAATTTGTTGAAGATCATCAATATAGCAAAAGACGGAGGCGTTAATGGTTAATTTGCTAAAAGATTTAATAGCATTGCAGATAATTTAACAACGGCTACTAATTTAAATAATTTTTTATTTAAATGTACAAATAATAATGATACAGTTCATCGCGTCAAGAAGATAGAGGTTCAACCAACAGCAATTGCACGTCGTCAAAGTAAGTATAAAGGCGTGAATTAGGTTTTACTTTGATACGGGGTTTTTCAAAATATAGCATAATCTTAACCCTCCTATTGTGTTAACATTTTGGTTTCACTTATTGTGTTCGTAATAATAACAAATAAGATGTAGTATTTATTATTTATTACATTTTATTACGTTATTTTGTTTTTATTACTTATTATTATAAATGTTATGTAAAGAAAGGAAGAAAACGTAGTAGTTAGGTATATACATTATTTGTTACAATCTTGATAGTAGTAATATACACTGTGTCCGTAAAGTATGGAACAAATTAATTTTTAGCTAAACAGACCATTTTAAGAAATAATCCTGAAACACGTCGATTTTTGATTTTAATTTACCGTATTTTAAAATAATAATCTAATATACAGGTGAATTACTTCGAGTAATGACGTCACCGCCATTTTTTTAAATGAAACACCCCATTTTGTTTCAATTTTCGGATTGCTCTAGCCGAGCTGATTCCAAAATGTATCACATGTTGATTCCAATTGGTACAGGTGGACAAAATTCAATAGTTTTGTGTGTGCTCATAAAGTAACGCATAACATTCTTTATTAGTTAAATTAACAATATTATCAAAAATACTTGTGTAGCGGCAATTGGTTTAAATGTAGTTTGTAATGTTTTGTTACATTATTAGATTAATAAAAATGAGCTGTTTTCAAACATGTTTGGTACATGTGGTCTAGCAGACAGAATATGAAAGAAATTAATTCTTATCAATTTAAAAAAACATAGTCGTCTAGTTTTTGTGAAATGTCATTATTTGTTTAGCAATTTATTGATGTTCAGTGACAGTTTAGTACTACAATATTTATGGTATTCGTGACTGTTTTAATTATTGCTTGGATTTAATTTAAAGTAGAAATGAACTTAAGTGTAAAACAAAAATTGAAATACTTATGATGATTGGGTATGGAGACAGATCGCGAACTCAGATGGAAGTGTGCAATTTGTTTAATGATAAATATCTAGAAAGACCTATAACGCGTTCAACAGTCAGTAAGATTGAAAAGAAATTTCGAGAAACTGGTACGGTTGAAAATGCACGCAAATCAGGTCGTCCATCTGCAAATGCAGATACAGCATTAGATGTTTTACTTAGTTTTGAAGAAGATGCACACTTCTGTGCGTAAAGTTAATCGCGATATCGGTGTTAGCAAAACAACGGTACACAAACTATTAAAACTTGAAAAATGACATCCTTATAAAATCAAACTTGTGCAGGAATTAAACGAAGATGATCCCGATAGAAGAATACAATTTTCCGAAGAAATGATGGATAAATGTCACCGAGACCTCTCTTGATACAAAACATTATTTTTTCTGATGAGGCCACTTTCACGTTAATTGGCGAGGTCAACCGTCAGAATTTTAGATACTGGGCAAAGAAAACCCCACTGGATGCGTGAGCATCATACAATACCCGCAAAGGTAAATATATGGGTTGGAATTGTAAGAAATCTAATCATCGGACCCTACTTTATCGAAGGTAATTTAAACGGGGCAACGTACCTTGATTTTTAAGGGGTATCTCGTACCTAATTTACGTAATTTGTTTCCCAGCAGACGTAATCTTGGAGGTTTTGATGAAAGTTTATGGTTTCAACAGGATGGTGCACCTCCATTATGCTGTAGATGTTAGAAGGTACCTAGACGAAATTTTTCCGAACAGGTGGATTGGTAGACGTGGATATATTGAATGGCCAGCGAGGTCACCAGATTTCAATCCTTTGGATTATTTTATGTGGGTATCTAAAGAATGTTGTGTATCAAACGAAACCAGCAAATATTCAAGAATTAAAAGAGAAATTCGGACAGCAATAAACAATATTTCTCAAGACACAATAAACAAGGTTCAACAAGAATTTGTACACCGTTTGGGTTACTGTCAAATACAGCAAGGGCTGCAAGTTCGAATATTTATAAAGTCATGTCTTTCATCATGCTGTCCGCTAGACAACAAGTATTTTGATAGTATTGTTAATTTAACTAATAAAGAATGTTATGCGTTACTTTATGAGCACACACAAAACTATTGTATTTTGTCCACCTGTACCAATTGGAATCAACATGTGATACATTTTGGAATCAGCTCAGCTAGAGCAATCCGAAAATTGAAACAAAATGTGTTCCATTTAAAAAATGGCGGTGACGTCATTACTCAATAATTCACCCTGTATATTAGATTATTATTTTAAAATACGGTAAATTAAAATCAAAATCGACGTGTTTCAGGATTATTTCTTAAAATGGTCTGTTTAGCTAAAAATTAATTTGTTCCATACTTTACGGACACAGTGTATATGAGCTTCCGTTATCGTGGTGCATGGTGCTCATGAGCGTAACATTTTTATTCCGTTTCGAAATATAAGAAACTATGAACGTGTCCTTGGTAAAGTAAAATTTTGAAGGAAGAATTTATTTCCTGTTGCAGACTAATGCGGCTGGAAATTTAGGCATATTTTTGCGAATAGTGCCAAGCATGGTTATTTTTGTTTTCAATGGCATCTGCCCCAGATCGTACGAGGTAAAAAAATTATCACCTGTTGTAACCTTTTAGACCATAAGTAAGATCTAGCACAACTCTTTTACATTGACCTCTCCCTGGAGGTTTCCCTCCTTTTTTCCCGAGGTAAACTTGCATGTTATATGCATAAGCAGTTACAGAATCGCATAAAGTCGAAATCTTGACTCCGTATTTAGTAGGTTTATTCGCGACGTACCTCTAAAAGGTACCAGCTGCTCATCTACTGTTTTCGTGAACATTATAAAGCTTAGGTAGAATTGCTACCCATCCATACCACAACTCCCGCATGGGAGCTAATTTATCAGTTTGGCGTCGTTGTGGTCGAGTTTTTTAGTCAAAGCGAATTATTCGTGCAATTACATGAAATCATTGTAGGGACATCGTTGCTATTGGACAACCTACATTTCCATCCCACAGACTGGCTGTTGCCTCTCCATGAGATTTATACACTCCAGCTAGAAGCAGTAGGCCAAAACATGCTTCTAGCTCAACTAATGTTAGTTCTTGAAACGTGTCGCCACAAAGTCTTTTCATTCCATACTATATTGCCATCTTTTGAAGTTACGTGATTATCCGTATCAGCTTCATCTGAAATCGTAGCTTCCACTTCATTGTCCGATTCGCTATTATATATCTCGGTTTCGGACAAATGATCTTCTTCTTCAGAAGCATTAGAATCACTATCAGAAACACAAAAGTTTCTCAAGTTCACTATCCGTAAGCACTCTCTCACTACACATTTTCAATAATCAATTTCAATTGTTATGTATTTCTTATTAGAGTACAGCATCAAGTTTGATATTTACTACGAAATTAACACACAGATGCTCACTGGCTGTATTTATACGCGGAGCTACAGACAAGTCTCAACAGGAATAAACTTGTTTACCGGTACGCAAATAACCCATGCAATATACGCAATAATGTGGCTATATCATGTAATTATATTTATAAAATAAAACGAAACTAATAAAATCATTCGTGTATGATAATAATCTCGTTCTTCTAATTTGAACCACTAAATCACCGGATCATACAGGCCCAAACACAGTGAGTGTAACAAATGGATTTAGAAAAAAACTAATTATAATTTTCTAATATCAATCTAGGTAGACCGTTGTTAAGAGTAAAGAAATAAAAGTCATACAGTGGCAACGAAATATCTAAATAAATTAACACATTAGCACATTTTGCACATTAGCGATTTTGGTCATATTGACCCGAACACAATAGGAGGGTTAAAAGAAAGGTGAAAAGTGTAGGGGTTTTTCAAACTCGTTAAAAAAACAAAAAAAATTTAAGTCCCAAGAAGTATGAGTGAAAGAGGGATAGTGCATGAACTGTCCCACTTCTAGGTTATCATTTCATGTTGCTTTTGATAGGTGAATTGTTGCAAGACGAACATTGTGGAAAACACCAATACAAGAATTCTACAATAGACGGAAAGTTCGGATAATTAAATACAAATTAATCGCATTAATTAAAAATGTATGGTTCTTGTAAAGTTTTGGCTGGATTTAGAAACCAAAATAATTGCTCAAGAATTGATTAATTACAGAACAGTCATAAAAGTATTCCCAATTAAATGCGTCAACTGATAAAAATAGAGTAGAAAATACACAATAATTATGGAATACGAATTAACATTCCAGTAATTAATTGAATCAATTAAAAATGCAATGCTCTTTTTTTAAGTCATATGTTCTTCTAGCTCCAAACAAAATTTAAAAGTTATTAATTGCTTTAATGAGGTCTTGGCATTTTACCAAGGCAACTTACGTCATTAATGGGTCTTCACTTCACAATTTATTGAAATTTCCCTAATGCGTTTTTGTTATTGCCATGGAATTTCACAGGAATCACGAGTGTTCCGTAATGTGACTTAAAACAAACATTAATTAAAAAAAGTGTAAGTTAATTCTCTGAATACCTTTGCGTGAATTCTACGTTTATTAATTTTCGAACCACTGTTCCGTTAAATTGTTCTGCGTGTGACTTTAAACAATTAAGAAATGATTATATTTTTAATTGGAGTAGAATCTGTTCATCCATACTTTTGGTTTTGTTCTGAAACCCTTTGTAATTGATTTTTAATGGCATTAATGTTTTGTTTTGCTTGGAATTTCCCCCCGTGCCATTTACATTACTAATAGCATAACTTCCTAGTATCTCCAATGAGTTCTTAATTTCCTTTTAATTAGGTACATACTTGAATATTTTAAATATCATTCACATCTCTAATGGATTTTTAAGGACTTAAAATTTCCCTAATGAGTTGTAATGTTTTCTGGGAATGTCCCCAAGGTCACTTCAACAATAATGGGTCTGAATTGTTTCTTAGTGCCATGGAATTTAGGTTTCACCACCTTGAAATTGAATGTACCACTTGAAATAAAATTCTTTCCACACAATTCATAATATTGAAATTAATTCAGCGTCTTGGGCATATTAAAAACAGTTTGGCAAAATGTTGTAATTAATTTCATGTCACGTTACATTTTTTTTTCTTCGGATATTACTATTTGGGTGTCGTATGTGGGGTGGGGTATAAAAGAACATCATCTTTTCGTGAATATTAGTTTTGTTATTTTGGTTTTCGATAAGAAGTAGGCAGGATTGTTCGTGAGAATACATTTTAACAGGGGATTCTAAGAAATATAATTATAAAGTTGTTGTAATACTGCCTTGGTAAGATTACACATGTCATTGTGAATTGAAGGTTGAAGATTGCGTGTGGAATTCGAGTAAATTTCCGTAGTACATGCTGAGTTTGCATTTTGATACGGAAAAGTTTAATAACGGGTAGTTAGATTTGACGTGATGAGTTGTTATGGAGTGAAGCAAGATGATTTTTTTAGTTAGTTCCGAGCTTGAGTTTGAGTTTTGATGTAACAACGCAGTGCGCGCAGAATACCTCCTAGACTCGGCGGCTTCCTGACGATATCGTTAGGGAATTTACCTTTTTAATAAATCTGGAATATATAGATAGGGTTCAATCACCCCGGGGAAATTTTTGTGTATGTGTTTCGTCAATTGTTCATAACGTCCATGTTTCCATCGAGGAGAGAAAGTGTTTCTCATTAGTGCTTCCCTATATCGAGAAATAATTTACGCTTTAACGTGGCTTTACATGTTATTTGGGTATTTGTTTATTGAAAATTTCGCAGCGAGTTGCTGTTAATAATAAACGCACAGCTGTTTAAGAAGGTTTATGGGTAATTAAGTAGTTCAGTTTGTGATAATGAAACCAAGTGACTCAGTAAATAAAGGACACCTGGACTAGGATTAAACATCTCGCAGTTAGTTTGCGAATGTATATCGGATAGGTATAATTAAAAGAACTTCCGATCATTTCAACTGCCGTGATTGAAAGTTTACGTTCACTGCGGGGGTTATATATAAAGAAGAGGTCGAACTGATTATTGTTCCTGATCGATAATAAGTATCAGTATAATTGAACGTTGGATAATACCATTTTTGTACCCTGTAGATGTGACTTGGGAAGAAAAGATCGTCCGTGAGTCTGTTAGAACTACCTACGGATTTATTTTATTTCAGTTTGTGTATGCATTTACGTTGAACAGGTGGAAGCGCACGCGTTTAGTAAGTTGGAACGATTGTCCTTCAAACATGTTAATGTAAATTCACCGATAAGAGAAATTCTATTTACCGAATCATCCTGTCTTGTTTTTTTTTTGTGTATTCGTATTTACGTTCTAAACTTTGGCGAGTTTATTTTAAATGTCCATTATTATGTTAATTTCAAAAACGTACATATACATAGTTTCAGCTTAAATATCAAACTAAAAATGGACAAAAGTTGTAAAAATTAAAAATCTGTAACAATTTAATAATATGCTAAACGTAAAACATAAATAGAGCATTGGTCTAGCTGTCGAATTATCGAACTAGCAATGTAACCAGTGGGAATTCAAACCCCCATCGTGGAAAATCCTTTTTTTTTTGTTAAAATTTTTTTAAATTTATTTTAATATGAAGTAAATTTTATAATCGCGTACTTATTCAAGACGTTGTACAAGCGTTAAACATTAGAAATTGTATTTTGACCTTTTGTTTTAAAAAGGCATTTTGGACATTATCTAAAAAAGTGAAAATCCTTAAGGAACTTATTGTAATTTTTGTTTTAGAGAGAGTAGAATAAAAGTATTGAGGGACATGTAAAACATGAACTCAAAAAGTTTCAGTTTCATTTTTGCATTGTTCGTAGAGTTTGATTATGCAATTACATAAATCCGCTAGTATTTCTATTGTATAAATACGGGAATGTTTCTTGGAGTCACTCTAGATTTTTAATTATTGTACTCCTGAAAAGGCTAAGTTTAGCCTAACGGAATAAACCCTCACAATCATTTAGGAGGATGCTTAGGGAGATTTTGAATTGCCCAGAGATGCCCATGGACGCTTATGAACTTTTTCATATCATAAGTGAGAGAAAAACAGGAACCAGAAAGATCATTCTAGAGTTTAGAAGTCGTGTAGAAGAATCTGGATTGCGCTTGTTTGGTACGACAAGTGGAGATTTGTACTGCATACTGATGATGTGAATGAGCAAACCGATTATTCCTAGCAAAGGTAGATCGAGATGATATCAAAAAATATAATTCAACAGCACAACAGTTATTGTAATACCAATAGTACAAAGAAAGAATTGAAATAATTCTTTTATGCTCAGGGGACTGTTTGTCAGAAGCTAAGAACGGGTCATTTATCGGCCTCATCACTTTTGTTTAAATACGATCAACGATATCGAGAGCGCATTGGTGAGCACCAACCCAGAGGTGAAAATTATGTGCTAGAAGTACTGTTTAAATCTATACAAAAAGCCCATTTTACGAGCAGCTGCTTTAGTAGCTAACGGAAGAAGGCCGAAGATGCTACATTTGAAGACACAGTCATTCCCAACATAGTAATAGAGTCTGAAAACTTAAGATCAGAGCTATTCATACTTACAACAGGAAATGACCAATCGGTTTTGGTGGATACAAGACAACACTAGTTTTGTTAGCACTAAATTTAACTAGATTACTACTTTTCTATTCTTGATTAGACATACCGTAGAAGGTGTATTGGCAGAAGAAGATTTTGCTGATGGCTTTAGCTAAAGACCAAAATTTACGGCTGCTCAAAGCAGATGTAACTACAATAGTTCATTGCATTTTCGTTGTTCAAACAACTTTTTAGCTTTAGAAATGAACACTTTTGAACTTATTTCTAGCACCAACTTAGTTTGCATGACTCTTGGTCGTTTTATTGGATTTCCATTTTCTATAAGATTTTTTTTTCAAAAGATCAGCACAAGCCCAATTGAACCCGGGCTGGGAACAAGAATCACCTATACGATTTTGTTTTTTGGGAATGTATAACTCCTCCTATGAGGATATGGCTTGAGATACTGAAAGAACAATGTTCGAAGTCTTAAAATAATATTCACGCCTGGGGAAGGTTGCGAAAAAATTTCGTAAATCATTACATTTTAGCCGACTTAAAAAACTACAAGGTTCTATCAGTGTTGTATCAAAGGAATTAGCAACACTAGAAGTTATTTCTATTAAACAATGGTCAGATAGACCTTGTGAGAGAAAAACTGAAGTAACAGGTGGGTTGGATGTAAGAAAAAAGGTTGTGGAGTACGGTTAGAGTTATCAGGGATTCTTGTGGGTTCGCAAATCTTTTGTGTCAGATCACATGAAATAGCAAATATTTCTCCAGTATGACCAGCAGGATTAGTAGTACATGAAAAAGGAGGCCAATTAGAGTTACGAACATTGAAATCAGAATTAAGATATTGCAAGATGGAAACTGAGGCAGGAGATGATCACCTTATATATATATATATATATATATATATATATATATATATATATATAGGCTGTTTCATTACTAATTGGAAATATTTTAACTGTATAATCCTGCCCTCAAAATATGAAGTTTTAACCCAAATCACCCAGATAGAATGTGTCTCCTGCCCGAGTTACAGAGTGTTTTATTTAAAAATTTAAAAATTATTTGTGCCTAGTACTTTAAAACTATTTGACGTTCAATTGTCATACTTGGTATGAAGTGTAAGTAAGTACTATACACCCCACTAAGTTATGTTAAACACACGTTTCTGGCTACTACCAGAGGCGTACGACAGAGGCTTGTGACTGCTTGATCCGTTGCAAATTCTACGCCACTGATTGAAATCAGCTAAACTGAATGCCCTTCAGCATAATTTGTTTAACCTGCTGGAGCAGTTTCCTTAAGCGTTCGTCGTGAGATGTGGTTCCTTACGACGGTGCACTAACATTATCCTCTCGCGGTGCAAAATCGCTTAAATAATGCATCATAATTAAATACCTGTTTAATGTTTTATAGTTTTTTAGTTGTTTGTAAATATGCAAGTGAAATATGTACATTCTGCAAAGTTAACTTTATGCATTTTCCGCTGAAGAACAATTCAACAATATACAATAAGAGTACTTTTTAATGAAAATCAAATGACCTTTCAGAAATGTTAATAAGTCTTAGATGAGTAATGTGTTGGTGGCGCCCTCTATCTTTAATGTTGAAAGTAAATAAATATTCCTGTTTGTCCACCCTAAAAACGTCCCTGTGCCCAGTTTAAACAAGATATCTAGAAAAATGCAACAGTTATCGAAAAAAAGTGAAATAAAGAATGCATCTTTGAAAGGTCATAACTTTTTAAGGAAGCAGAATTGGACTAAGGTAAGTTGGACTAAATTTATATATATATATATATATATATATATATATATATATATATATATATATATATATATATATATATACTATATATATGTATATATAAGGTGTTTAAAAAAGATGCAATATTAAAGGGGGTGATTGCCCAGGTCATTTTATACAATAAAGTTCCTATAAACATAGGTCCGCAAACGCTTCGTTACCGTTCTACAGCGTGTTGAAGTTTAATTTTAAAAAACAGTCAAAATTAGATTTTTCCAAAACGGCTTGAGATATCATAATGAAATTTTACGCGTGTCAATAGCTGTTGGAGACGCATACTTTGCAATACAACACGATGTTTCAGTCGTACCATTGGCGCGCGTATTGGCACGTCACAGGTTATTTTTCAAGAAAAAGTAGGATGCCGTTGATTTTCTAAAAATAAAAAGATATTTTTAATTCTTTGTTCAATTGTGAAGAAAAAGCTCTCTTGACTTTTTATCGTACGACGTACCGTTTTTGAGTAAAAAACCAAAAATGTTACCAACCAAAAATTATAAAACTGTTCAAAGTGACCACCTCGAGCTCGGATGCAAGAATCCAATCTTCTCATTGACTGGCGAACTCTCTCAAAAACACCAGGATCAGTTTTAATTGAGTTGCAACCAGCAATGATTCGATTTCTTAAGTCTTCTACGTTTTCCAATGGAGTAGCGTACACCAAGGACTTCAAATGGCCCCACAGGAAAAATCAAGGATTTAAATCCGGGGATCGTGCAGGCCATAAGTGAGGTCCACGCCAATCAACGATTTCCGTATGCTTGTGTTAAGAAATCACGAGCTACTTGACTAAAGTGGGCTGGTGCGCCATCGTGCATATACCACATTGCATCTCTAATTGCTAATGGTACGTACCAGAAATCCAGGGAGCGTTTTTTCCAAAAAGTTGCATACACCTCTCCGGTAAGTCTCTCGGGTAGAAATACCGGTCCAATTAGGAAGTCACCCATAATCCCAATCCAAACGTTCAAAGAAAACTGATGTTGAAAACGATTTTCAACAATGTCATTTGGATTTTCTTCACACCATACATGGTTATTATGGAAATTCCGTATTGCATTTCTTGAAAAACTCGTTTCATCGGTGAACAAAATCAACATCAGGAGTTGAGGGATTTGAGCCATTTTGTGCAAAAGCCATTGACAGAATGCAATGCGAGGAGGAAAATCAGCAGGAAGAAGTGCTTGAACGCGTTGTATATGGAATGGATACAATAAATTTTCCTTAAGAATCTACCAAATAGTCCCATTCCTTGCATCCAAAGCGTCAGCAATTTTTCGAGTAGAAGTACCTCGATGTTCTTTAATCATGTCCAGCACATCCTCTTCCAGCTCTACCGTTCTTGCTGTCCTTGGCCTTCCTGCTCCTCCATTTCGTCTTAATGTGCCTGTTTCATAAAGACGCCGATGAATACATTCGAAAGTTTTTCTATCAGGAGCAATAAGGCCCGGAAATCTTTCAGTATACAACCGCCTAGCTTCTAATGCATTCCCATCAGCAAGTCCATAAATGCAGTACATGTCGGTCATCTCGGCATTCGTAGAGCGATTCATGATAAGGAACTTCAACAAATTCGACACATACAAAATTATTAATCCCGAGACTCATTCAATATGTCAGTGATATGTCAGTGAATAATACAGGAATGTTTAAAAATATTTTTGTACGTATGATAAATGGACATGCACTAAAATGTTTTTGTTACTCAAAAACGGTACGTCCGTACGATAAAAAGTCAAGAGAGCTTTTCTCTTCAGAATTGAACAAAGAATTAAAAAAATTTTTTATTTTTAGAAAAATCAGCGGCCTCCTACTTTTTTCTTGAAAAATAGCCTGTGAGGTGCCAATACGCGCGCCAATGGTACGACTGAAACATCGTGTTGTATTGCAAAGTATGCGTCTACCACAGCTATTGACACGCGTAAAATTTCATTATGATATCTCAAGCCGTTTTGGGGAAAAATCTAATTTTGACTGTTTTTTTAAATTAAACTTCAAGACGCTGTAGATCGGTAACGAAGCGTTTTCGGACCTATGTTTATAGGAGCCTTATTGTATAAAATGACCTGGGCAATCACCCCCTTTAATATTGCCGCATCTTTTTTAAACACCCGGTATATATATATATATATATATATATATATATATATATATATATATATATATATAATACAAATGATTTATTCTCCAAACAAGAAATCCTCTTGCAAGTTGCCTGCACACACTCCTACTTTGTATCGAAGGTTTGAGTGAAGGTTGTAGATTGCACTAGAAGAAATTGCAGATCGGGTGAATTAATTAATATATGTAATAATAGCTATACTATTACGTATATCACAATACAATCAAACCTTTAAAAATTTTTTCTTTTTTCAAAATTGATAGTCTTTTTAAAATTAGTACATTATTTTATTGATTCTAGTTCAACCAATGTTTGGTTGTGGAATGTGTACCCAGACACAATTTATTACTTAAAAATTCATATCCATGTCTATTGGGTGACGTAAATATTGGTATTGAGATATTCACGAAAAGTTACATACAAATTAACAGTAGATGACCTACTCTGGCAAACATAATTCACTTAATCAACTGAATAAATACGATAAATTAAAAAATAATAATAAAAATAGCACAACCCAATAAGAAAAAAAAACAGAAAACAAGACTAACTAAAAGATAAACCTAAATTCTCAGCGGGCCGAACATTCAGCCTTATTTTACATTTCAACAGAATAATCGGTTCGGAATAATTTTTACATAAACGCCAAATATTCGTCGATTATTCGGTGTGTCGTAAAATATTGTTAGGAAATGAGTTTCCCACAAAGAAAATAAAATGGTAGTTTATTATACTTAATCCAATAGAAAAAAAGACATGAGATAGGTGAAGACACTAGCGTTTATGTTTCTGTTTTGGTAAATTACGATGTAAAAACAAGGATGTTTTATTTAGCGAAACTATTCATGAACGTTACCTGCTTCATAAAACATTTGCTTAGTTCAATCAACGAAATTTTGTCCACCCGCAATCACGAGCTAGTTATTAAGTTGCTTATTATATTCATTTTATGTTTCAGTTAATTCCGTTTACACAAAGCGTAATTTATGTCAGTTATCGAAAAGTGTAACGTGAACTACATTTACATCTAAAAATTATTATTAATTTTATACATTTACATCTGTAGCATATCGGTTAAAAGCATTGTGAACCATAAGCAAAGCTTTAACTAATAAAAGTAAATAAATTTTTGTTGTCTTATATTTGACAATATTCACCTATTTAAACCTAATTGTTCCGAATTATACATTTAAATAACTAATTCGTAAAGGTGGTGCCAAGCTCAACATAGCGAGTCGTCGTTGAATATTCGGCAAACTATTCCGCCAATTATTCGATAAACTTTTCGGCGACTAGTTTTAATTATTATTCGGTAGCGGACTTAGGTGCCCGAATATTCTTTATTCGGTCAGTGACCAAAAACACTATTCGTTGCATTGCGACATAAAACATGTTTTTTATTATAAGAATTTTCCCGATGATACAGGAATAGCATTCCCTGTACTGTCGCACTGAGAACAGAGTTGTTTTGTTTACCGCACTCTTCTGTAGCTACAGTTTGTATTTTCTCGCAATCAAATTTATTCTAAGTAAAATCAAGAAATACGCTAATTAATAGAAACATGTGAATTCCTGTTTCTAAAATTCTTTTGCAGGGAAACGAATGTTATCTATTTGACCCTATCAAAGATTTACAAAAACGATCACCTACATATTGAAGTTTAGTTATCCCTGTTTTTCGAGTTTTCAGCTTTTTTTTTATAACGTGGAATCTAGGTTTTACGAACCAAATAACTAAGCTTGTCGATATTGTTATACAGGGTGTCCGAAGTGCGTGTACAACGTAAGACAAGAGATTCCTCAGCTTGAACTAACTCGATATAAACTAACATACCTTAGTCCAAAATTGAATCGTACGTGATATAGAATGTTTAAGTAAAAAACTGAATATTTTTTCTTTAATAATCACTTGATCGTATGACGGGGTTTTGGAAGAAGAAGAGTATGGTATTATTTTTCACGTACCATATAGGGGGCGTCACCTATCGGAAGATTCGTGTAATTAACACGCCACGTCTTTTTGGCCATAGCTCGTATACACATTTTTGTAAACAAATATTAAACATCTTTTCGCTCAAAGAAGGTGTCCTTGATGAAAGTTGATCAAGTTAATCGTTAAAACGATATTCGCTAATTTATATTTTATAACTAATGTTAGTGTAATTTTGATAGAATTAATAGAGTATAAAATTGTAGATTAATTTGTAACATCCCTTCTCTCTAACAAATAAACAATAATTCATAGTAAATGTTCAAATGGGCATCATTTTATTGACTAGGAAAGGGAAGTTGTAAAAGTATGTACTATAACTTTATACTCAATTGATTTTATCAAAATTACCTAAACATTAGTTAATAAATTAGCGAGTATCTCTTAAACGGTCCACTGAAGCAACTTTCAACAAGGATACCTTTTGTTTATTAAAATTTGTATACGAGGTATGGTCCAAAAATTTCGGCACTTTAATTACATAAAACTTACGATGAGTGGCGCGCCAGTGCGATACGTGCAAAATAATACCAGATTCCAACTGTTCCTCTTCCAAAACACCGTTATGCAAAATTTTGGGGTGATGCCATTATTAAAGGAAAACTTTTACAATTTTTACTTTATCACCTTGTAACTCTCGTACTATTCAATTTTGAACTATGGTATGTTAGCGTCATATTTAGTTATTTTAAGTTGAAGAATCTCTGATCTTACGTTGTACACGCAACTTCTGGACACCCTGTACAAATATAGTTTGATAGTTCCTATATTTGTTAAATGTATAACTTCTATGAATATAAATTATTCATTCGTTACTATTCAATACCGTAGCTATATTATCCACTTCCAGTCAAATCCTACTCGAGGTGAATTTTTTATTTATGTATTTAATAAAATTAATAATAATATTTAATTATACTGACACTCTACTAGGTACTCATTTTGTACCAAATATGGAGTATCTGTTATCCCGTCGTAACAACGGGTTAAAATGTCAAATAACAGAAATATAAGAAAATGTAAACTTTCACCATTATTACACATATTAAAATACGTATCTCTTTTGGGTTTAAAAAAACCCAAAAAAGATAAGTATTTCAACAGAAGTATAAATTTATTTTTAAAATAAGCAAATGACTGATGTAAATGTTACATACACATGCTTAACGGATAAGGGTGGCCAACTAAGAATGCGAGGTACTGTATCTGGGAAACTATCCATCGTAGAGGCTTGCGCAAAAAAAAGTCATTACTAAAACGGCCAATACAAAAACCGGGAAAATATTTTCAAGTTTCTGAAATGGCCGCTAGGGGGCGTAACTGCAATCTTGAATCTAAAAAAGTGATGTTTCTGTGAATGCTGCTATATTAACGTAATAAAAAAATAACTGATCTTTAAAGTCGAGGATAATCTGAACTTTTTTTGTTTGGCACTTTTTGTCGTATCTATAAAAATAAAGTGGTGGGGGGTATTCAAATGTTTCCTTAAATCGCCCCCCATATCATCGAAACGGCCAATCCGATTTTAACAAACTTGGGCACGTTGAAATGAGCTATTCTTGAGCTACAAATGTTATAATATTTGAAGTTTTGTTAGTTTCACAAGTCGTCGCTAGAGGGCTTTGTTCGGCATTCCGACAGAAACGGTTAATTTTCGCAAAAAAATTAAATGCATTGGTATGACTTTTTTTCATGAACAAGCAGCTAAATGATGCCTAAACAAGCTCGCGAAAACCGCATCTCGATATCTTGTTCCTAACCTAAAATATCGACCAAAGAAAACTTTATAGGAAAATCCTTACATATTAATTTTTTTTTACTATATTTTTCTGGAATTGTTTCTATTATGTAAATTGTGGCCCTAAAAGGACCGATTTAAAGAGGAAGGTTTTAATGCCCCGTAAATGCTCGAAATGCTGACCATCACGCTCTATGCATTGCTGAAGCCTCTCATGACTAGACAAAACTGCAGCTTCAATTTCGGCTCTCGGTATGTTACGTATTGCGTTACGAATCCGGTTTTTCATATCTTCTCTAGTAGTAGGTTGAGTCCTTAAATAAAAATCGAGGCAAGTTAGGTCTGGCGATCGCGGAGGCCATGGAAACAGACTTCCTCTTCCAATCCACCGCTGTTGAAATACTGCATTAATATGCTATCGCACATTAGTAGCAAAATGTGCTGGGCAACCATCCAACTGCAAAACAATTTTGCCTTGTTTCCAGAGGCACATCTTCCAACAACAACGGTAATTGATTGGCCAAAAGTCAAAAATACATTGCCATTTAGGGGTTGCTCGAAAAATATGGCCCAATAATTCTGCCTCTCAGTATGCCACACCATACATTTAAACTCTAACGTCCTTGGCGCTGAACTTCACGCAACCAATGGGGATTTTCTGCAGACCAATAATGCATATTGTGCATATTGACTCTCCGTCACTACTGAAGGTGGCTTCATCGGTCCAAAGAATTTGAAATAAAATTTATTTTCGCGTATCATGGCTAACATCCAATGGCAATAGTCTAACCTTCGATCAAAATCTTCCTCTTTCAAGGCCTGATGCAAAACGACATGATATGGGTGCATTCTTATAGTAATTAAAAAAAAAAGTTTAAACGAATACCTATATATTTTGATGGCCATTAGAACTTACCTATGGTCCTTCAAAATAGTTTGAACCGTTGTCCGTGAAATGCCCAACTCAGTGGATAATGCTCTTGTGCTAACATAACGATTTCCTTCAATATAGCCCAGTACATAGTTAATATTTTCTTGTGTTCTTCCAATTCTTTGACGTTGAAACGTAGGCCGAAAACTACCATTGACTCGTAAGCTCGCCACTAATCGGGGAAAAACTCTTACAGCGCAAGGCGACGATTTGGATATCGAGCCACGTAAACTCTTTTAGCTACTGCAGCATTCTGAAGACATTCAAAATAAACCGCAAGCATATCAACAGCTTCATTTTTCGTAAAACGCATTTTGAAAGCACAAAAATTGCTCAAAGTAACGCGAAAGTATTGACAACTATTGACAATTTGAGGATTATGTAAATTTTGTTTAGGTATCTGTTTCCATTGCCTGCTTCTATTAATTGTATTTTTCGTATATATCCATAGTGAATATGCATTTAAACAAACAAAAAACAGGCCTTTCGTATAACTTTTAGCAATGCTTACTTGCCCATAGTAATTTCAAAAAGGGTGATTTTATTCTGGTGTATAAATTTACAAACATTTAAAATCGCAATTTCTAGGTAACCTATTCAGAGCCGAAATTGAAGCTGCAGTTTTGTCTACCCATAAGAGGCCTCAGCAATGCACAGAGTGATGGTCAGCATTTCGAGCATTTACAGGGGCATTAAAAACCTTCCTCCTTTAAATCGGTCCTTTTTAGAGCCACAACTTACATAATAGAAACAATTCCAGAAAAATATAGTTAAAAAAATAAAAATTTAAGGGATTTTCGTATAAAGTTTTCTTTGGCCGATATTTTAGGTTAGGAACAAGATATCGAGATGCGGTTTTCGCGAGCTTGTTTAGGCATCATTTAGCTACTTGTTCATGAAAAAAAGTCATACCAATGCATTTAATTTTTTTGCGAAAATTAACCGTTTCTGTCGGAATGTCGAACAAAGCCCTCTAGCGACGACATCTGAAACTAACAAAACTTCAATTATTTTAACATTTGTAGCCCAAGAAAAGCTCTTTTCAACGCGCCCAAGTTTGTTAAAATCGGATTAGCCGTTTCGACGATATGGGGGATTTAAGGAAACTTTGAATACCCCCACCACTTTATTTTTATAGATACGTCAAAAGTGACAAACAAAAAAAGTTCAGATTTTCCTCGACTTCAAAGATCAGTTATTTTTTTATTAGGTTAATATAACAGAATTCACGGAAACATCACTTTTTTAGATTCAAGATTGCAGTTACGCCCCCTAGCGGCCATTTCAGAAATATGAAAATATTTTCCAGGTTTTTGTATTGGCCGTTTTAGTAATAACTTTTTTTTGCACAAGCCTGTACAATGGATAGTTCCCCAGATACAGTACCTCGCATTCTTAGTTGGCCACCCTGTACATAAACACAGACATTTTTCACAGTCGAGGACATTTCAAGCCCGGAGGTCTCATACCTGGGACCATTAACATCCATGACGATTCATACTTAATAAGACTATTCATATCCACGACGATCCATCCAGTACCATTCATACCCGTGGCGATTCATACCCAGGACAACTCATAACATACCTGGGTCATTCCATAACCAGACCATTCATATTTAGTACCAATCGTATCCAGATGAACACAAATCATCTTTAATCATGTTAGACGGAACTTATGCTTAGCAAGTTTCACTGATTATATCTAGACTAATTCCAGTGTTTTATCATGTACCCGCCTTCGCGTCTCGGAATCGCCAGAATTTAGTTGGTGTGAAATTCGAATTTTATAAGCATAATACTTTGGCATTTCAATATCTTGGATACCCTTGTTTCTGAAACTCCAATTTCTGCCTCAACTTCTCTACAGGAAACTCTTGGATTTGCTTCAACAATCGCCAAAACCGTTAATTTCTTGGTTTTATATTTCATTTATTTTACCCTTGGGTTTACCAAAGGACCAGCAATTAATGACATTGTTTTGTAATCTTGAAAATATTACTTTATTTAACTGACGCCGTTCAGGATACCTACAATAAGCAATATCTTAAATAAACTTCTTTACTTTCTATAAATGCTGTATTATAAGTGTTTTGTAACTGTGGTTTCATATTAGTTGAGTTGATCCGCCTATTAGCACAGTTTTTGCTTTTTGAGTGCGTTTCGGAAGCGGACTCCGATTCCGTCATCAGGCCTAGTCCTGAGCAGGACTGTTTTCGCACTTGAGTCGAATTCAAATATGATTTTTTCCCAAGCACTTGACTACTCTCAGATTCGAACTGGGTACTAGCCTGACACCTTTACCGCTGATCCACTGAATAATCCAATATATATTTTTTTAAAACACACTAACTTGACTTATTGAATTTTCTGCTAGTGCGAGTTTTCGTCTCGTCCTTTGCCACTATCTGTATGTTATCCCATTGGATGCGGTGGTCTTCGTTTCAGACATGTTCGGCGATTCTAGATTTTTCTGTTTCGCCCTTGCGGACGTTTGTATAAATGCTTTTACCATATATCATCTTTTTCAAAATTTTCGTAGCTCACCATATTTGCCCATTATAGTTACAGCAATAATAAATTTGCCACGATGTTAAATTCCCAGCAATATGTTATCAACATACTTTGAACGTCAGGTTCCAGAAAAGCGTTGTTATACCTGCCAGTTTTAAAAATAAATATCTCGATGTTTATATTTTTGAAAAGCTAAGAAATAACTGCAGCTGATCTTTGCCTAGCCAACTATGATTCCCATTTTAAAAATGCAAGTTTATTTTATTACTTAAAAATCGCACCATCCAGAAAAATTCTAATCACGTCACTAAATTCGGCACTTCGCAATATATAAGTACTGTGTACGAAATATATCAGTATAATAGTATTAAGCAAGGTATAAGAAAGAACTTTTGGTTTATTTGTGGTGTGCGTGTTTGTGTTTGTTTGTGCATGTTTGTCTGTGTGGCCATCTTTAAAAAACCTTTTCATTATTTCATATGCGAAACGGGGTAGGCATATGGAGATCGTCAGTACCAGCATCTTATCTCATAATAACCTTCATCTGATTTAACAATTGGTGAAAGATTGTTATTTGGGTATCCTTTTTTTTTCTTTCAATCATCTGCAATGATAGTGGGTGCCCGGACAGTACGTCTATATTTACACGTCTATAAATTAGATCTTGCGATCACTACTTACATGGTACAGATCTACTTAAAAGGTATGTTCCTTTACATCCTTTGTGAAAAACTATAGTCCAAACATCCCGATCCTTTAAAGTAACTGTCTTTGAAATGCAAATGGCCTAAAATTATAGATCCGATGGTACGCCCGGTGCTTTTGTAAATCGGTTTTTTTCACAAAAGACCTGACAACCGGGTTAATACTCATATTAGTAAACTTAAATCAATAAACGTTTTCCACGTGAATATTCAGTGCTTAAAAAAAGCTATGCCTCTTTCAGTCTTTTATAGTTCATAAATATTTTTAATTTTATATGTGTGGGTGAACAATAGTTCACAGATTCGGATCTGCTAGATACACTTAAGTTAGGGAAATACAGGGTAGCTAGCTACCCGTATTTGTAGGAATACCATGATCCACGGTGGTGTTTTGATTCTGGCAAGGATCCAAAAATACTTCCATTTATAAACCAAGCCGTGATTGAAGTCCAGTTTGAAATTTGTGGAATCTAGTTGTAATTGTTTGTTTATGCACATCTCCTCTCCACTCTATAAACGGTTTGGAATCGATTTTCGATCGGTTAACATATATTAATACTATTATATTGAGAGATTCTAATGTAATCTCTGGAGAAAGAAGCAATAAGTCTCAAATGTCTCAAATGAACCATTACTAAGGTATGGATTTATACAATCAAATTGTACTCCTACACGCAGTAAAAATTGCAATGATAATACAAGGTGATTTACGTAGACTGTGCTGCCGTAATCGATCATGTCCGTTCTAAGTGAAATATGTTTATTCCTCCAGCTATACTGGGTGTGCCAAAAGTCCGTACCAACTTTTTTGTTTTTAATGAAAACCTACATTTTTTTCTTACACAGTTCGATTCGCCTTTTAATTCCGAGTTTAGACAACCTAAGTTATGTTAATTTATCTATCATAGTTTTTGACATATGTCGATTTTTTTGTAAAAAATGATCGCCGTAGTAGTTTTCGAAAAAAATTGTATCTCGCAAACCGTTCTAAGTTAGGAAACCAAATTTGTAGAGCAGGAGATTTTCAAATGTTGCATTCAAAAATTTAAAAAAAGGCTATGCCTGCCTGTACCTTTATCGAGTTATTCAATAAAAATGAAGAAATGTCTTCCATCGCCAAGAGATGATTTGCTTTTTTGAGTACGCCATGGACACAATAGACAATTATAATAATTTAATAAAAGATGTGGATTATTTTTGATTAAACAAGGCAAATTATTAATAACAAACAAGAACTGTTAACATAACTCTAACGTAAATGTTCAATATGACTACCATTGTTGTTCAAACATTGTATTACTTATTCAACTTGCAATAGATTGCGTATAACTTCTGATTTCGTTGGGATCGAGACTGTCAAAAGTTGATATTCTCAAATCATCTATAATGCGAACTAGTGGACAAGAGACTAAATCTTTTACCCTACCCCAAATATAAAAGTCTAAAGGTGTAAGATCTGGAGATCTTATAGGCAACAGAAGTGGTCCTCGATTTCCCCATCAATGTTCAACGAACAAGGATGTCAATTTTCCACGGTTCTTATATTGTGCTGTGGAGTCCCATCCATCTGGTACCATGAACTTGCAGCACTAGCCAGTGGCAAATTTTCTAAGTATCTTTCACCATTCAAATTTCTATCGTACATAAAACATAGCGTACCTCTTGGTGCATTACCAGACGAAACATATTTGTTCGAAATTGTACTTGATTTTCAACTTCGAGTACCATATGTGGATTTTAATTGTAAACTCTGCAGACAAAACGCATCAATTATGGTTTATAAGAATTCGGGGAGCTCTTGTATTTTGAATCATCGCTGGAGGATATGCTTGAGAATATCTGAGAATGGTACCTAATTTGATTATCTTCATTGCCAATTAGTGGTTTTACTCTCGTAATGGGTCTGACAACTCTCCCAAAATTTATAAAATTATTTCTCAATCGTGAGAACTTTCCCCGTGTCATGCTTGGTAGGTTAGGATATTTTAAATTAAACTCACGGACAGATAGCTGAATAACTTATTGTCACACGCAATGTACTACACAGGGTCTAGGACAAGTCAGTGCCGCCGACTCATTGCGGCCGATTCATCGGGGCCATCCCATCGCCAAGCTATCTCATGGCCGGCCAACTCATTGACGAGACATCTCATCGCCGAGGCTGACCGAGAAATGGTGCAACAATCGCGCGTAAATAATGTATGTATGATGTCGTAGTATTCATTCCTTAACTTTTGTATTTTCTTTGCATCAAGGTATAAACACAATATAAACATTCGACAGAAACAAAATGCTGTCGAATAAATTTATTTATTAAAATTAAAAATTATTAGTAGTGGAACAATAAAACAGAAAAAAATCAATCCATCCGTCAAATTTTTCATAGGCAGTTAGAAAGCACAACTATTACAATCAATAGCTCACTAACGATTGATTAAGATGTAAGTGGATGTTAAGTATTCATATATAATACCACTAGTGCGTCCAATCCGGGAAAAAGCGGTGTTGCCTAGAATCTGCATGAGTTTTCTCTCTTGGTTAAAAGCTCTTCTTTTAACCAACAGAGAAAATCAACGAATGCGGTTTCCTTAAGGAAACAACGCTTTTTCCAGGATTATATGATTAATTTTGATGCACGCGTGGTATTCGGTAGAATATTTCAGAATAGAATATATATATATATATATATATATATATATATATATATATATATATATATATATATAAGCAAACGTACAAAACCTTTATTTAATTAAAATTAAAATTTAAAAACGATAGAACTTAAACTTAACTTAAATTTTTTCACAAATGCTTCTTGTTCATGACAAGAATAGCTCTGTGACTATGGTAGTTGAGTATAACGCCATTGCAGTTAAATTACCGCTGTAATTCATAACATTCATAGACTGTTAACTATATTATCGATTTAAAGCTCATTATCAATTGATTACGATTTAAGGGAATATTAATGTTATTAAGTATAATATCTAGTAAATTAATATTTACTATTATTATGGATTCAACTTAGGATTAAAGTTCCAAGATTACAATACTTACCTACATCCGTAGTATATTCAAAATTAACATTTAAGTAAACTGATGATCGGTATCGGTATTTATACAAGCAAGTAAAAGAGGGTGACAATTTCGTGATTTATCGAAAACATAATCGGCCATGAGTTGGCCGGCGATGAGATGGCTCGGAAATAAGATCGTTCGGCGATGAGATGGCCCCGATGAGTAGGCGGCGCTAACTTGTACCATTCCCATTACAAACGAGTCTAACACAACTTCGTTTGGATAATTTTGCATTTTCAAATCATTTCTATTTATGAATGAGCACAATTCGTTATCACTGTGACAGATTATGAACAACTGTTTTTTTGTTTCCATTGCATACTCGAAGAAGCATAGAATCTCTTGGCAATGTAAGGCATTTCTTGATTTTTATTGAATAGCTCGATAGAGGTTGAAGTTAGATATAGGGAGTGCTTACGTAACTCGCCCTAAAATTAATTTTTCTTGTGAAATAGGTAGGTGCCATTTAAAAAAATGGAGTTTTTGACAATTTTTGAATGCGACGTTTGACAGTCGCCTCAGCCCATATGGTACAAAGTGGAATCATCGACTGGAGATCAGGAGTTAGCCTGGACTTCCAGCTAACTTGCTCCACAAATTTGGTGTCCTAACTTAGAATGGTTTTTCCCGTAAACTACTACGGCGATAATGTTTTACAGAAAATCGACATCTGTCAAAAACTGTAATAGATAAGTGAACATAACTTAGGTTATTTAAACTCAGAATTAGAAGGCAAATCAAACTGTGAGAGAAAAAATGTAGGTTTTCATTTAAAATAAAAAAGTTGATACGGACTTTTGGTACACCCGGTATATTTTAAGTAGAACGGACATGATGGATAATCGCAGCATACCTAATTTCAAGTTCATAATTCAACTGAAAGTTGAAAAACCTGTATGCACGGTCTACGTAAATCACCCTGTATATTTATAAATTTTTCAATATCTAAGCTTACTTCTTCAATACTTGATTGTAGCATATCAGATAATAACTGTAAACGTTAATAACGAGCCATGAAATAAAATACTTATCGTCCATTATCAAAAATGGGCCACAATAATTTGTTTACACTTTCTCCAATAATAATTAGAAGGAACTGTTAAAAAATGACCAATGTGGTAATTCCGCATTTGAAATTTTTTTTAGTGAATTCCATATTTGGAGTGCTTTCCAATTAAGATCAGAATTAGGACGTAATAAATTGAACTCGTTTTACGTAAATCTAAAGAAATTAAGAGAAACATTATTATTATTCATCAGCAGCCTGTAATAGATATCATTTTCTTAACTTATGAAAAATTAAAAAGTACATTTACAATACAATAAAAGTGCAATCAAGACTGTCAAAATTGAAGCAAACAATAATTTACATCATAAATTTGCATTGCAATTTCAATTCTCAAATACAATCTTTTCTATCAGAATTGCATCATTTTCCCCTTATCATTATCTATAGAACTCTAGTGGTGTTACCCAGAACTCTCAAGAAAACTAACATTTTCAAAAAAAATTTACGTTCACTACTTTAAAGAATTTTGATGAGGAAAATGAAATTTCGATAGAACTACGATAATAGAGAGCCATGTATATTAATAATTAGTATTAGAACTCTTGTGGAACTACTTAAAGCTTTCAAAAAAAGTTTTTAATGTAACTTTTTTGAGAGTACTACCACAACAATTCTAACAATAACTCTTAACAAACATAGCTTACAAACCATTATTATCACAGTTCTACAGAAATTTCGTTTTCCCAAGTCCAGGTGGGGGTAAAATTTTTTTTGAAAGAGTAACTTTCCAGAGAGTTCTGGGTAGCGCCACAAGAGTTCCGTAGATAATAAGGGAAAAACGATGTAATTATGATAGAAAGTAGTTATCGCACTTTATGAATTTATTACCCCAGAATTTGCATGCTGATTATTTGGATTCATTTAGCAGAGCTATTTCGACCTTTATAATAGAACTCTAAAACTATAAGGAGTGCGGTAAGAACTCCATTAAATTAAATTTTCTTTTTAAATGAGGTGGGTGCTACCTTCACATGCGTAATGATTTCCCATTACGGTTGCATTATAATGTTACTTGCATTCTTTATGCGGATGCGGCTTATCTCCACTCATCGAGACGCTGACACTGTCTTTAATTATTCTAATAATCGCTTAAATTCAATTAATCAATGGTGCTTGGTCAATAAATTAAAACCAAATGCCTCTAAAACAGCATTTTACTTTAAAAAAACATTTGTAAGGGCGGAAATTTTGCGATAACATTATTTATTGAAGATATAATTATAATTATTGAGAATTCAGTTAAACCTTTACTTTTTGATGTTGCGAATAAAATTAGATATAAAACTGTTAACATATTGTGTACAACTAAACCTCAAAAGAGCCACTTATCCTTCCATCAGCGCCGTGCTTTATTTGATCTTAAACGCAATGAAAATATAATAATATTACAATCAGATAAAGGTAATGGAACTGTTATCTAATACATAAAAATGAATATTTGTTAGTTACTATACTACGCCATTCATACGAATGCCATAAAAATTTGAGGTGTTGAGTATACTCCCGCGAAGGTTTCTGGAATGAAAAAAATTTGTAATACCCCCCCCCCAGGGGGACCTTATATGTATAATACAACGTTCATTCGATTTCCATGTAACTTTGGGAAGTAGTGAAGTACACTCCCGCGAAGGTTTCTGACATAAAAATTTTGAAATGTCGCCCCATACGCATAGTACTTTATCCCATCGCCTTGAAAGAGAGCGGGAGAGGAGGAATGTTTTCATATTTGAGCGCAGTAAAACGCGCCGGGTACTGTTAGTATTAAATATAAACCACTATAACATTAAAGTAGAACCACAGACTTACAGATCCTTAAAAAAAAGTTTCTTTTGAAAACTAAAGAATTTATTAAATTATCATCTATTCCTGAAGAAATAAAGAAACTAATTCTGAAGCTCTTTCACCAAAATTGTATGGTCTACCAAAAATCCATAAAACTAATGTTTCTTTAAAGCCTATTGTTAGTGCAATTGGTTCTCCTATATACAATCTTGCAAAACATCTTACATTTTTATTACAAACTAGTATAGATAAAACGCCCCATTGTATTAGTATAATAGTCAGTTTTGACGTCAGTTAAAAACGTATTTGTTCATAAAAAATAAAACCTTGATGCATTTTTATGTGGTAATATTTATTATTTGTTATATTAATCGAAAAGAAATTCAGTATTCAGCTGCTTTTTACAAAAATAAAACTATTAAAAAATGTTTTTAATACAAAAAAGAGAACTATGAAAAAACTAAATATTGCTGAACGTCTATAACCAGTGTTATAATGCTTAAATAGAAATACTAGTTCAGCTGCTTTGCCACTGCGTAGTCTGTTCCTTATATCTGAATGTATGAATCCATAGGTAGAAAATATCATCTCGATATCAGCAAAGGATGCACAGGCACACAAAACAGAAATCACTATAGGCAGCAGATGCTTAATTTCTGGAACATCTTCTTGGATCTCCACCAGTGTACTACTGTTACATTTTTTGTTATTTCATCCGAAAACATAGTTTTGTGAAAAGGGTCTGACTTGGCTTCCAACTTAATTAGTAATGGTAATAATCCTGTGTTTGCAAAATATTGGGAAACAATACCTAAAGCATACCTCTTTTCTTCAGCTAATAATGGATGTTCTTTGTTTATATTTATTATAGGATCCAACATATATGCCAAAAAGTGAAAGGGGGTTAGAGCTTGAACGTATCTTTTATTATATATTTGATACGCAAGCTTCTTCCTTCTACAAAACTGTCAATGTACGTCAAGCCATACAACAGAAAACTTCTTAAAACATTTAAATTTTTCATCCTCAAATATTTCATTGACGATAACAGATCTAGATGAAGGAACAAATGACCGCTACTTCCAATATTTTCACTTCCACCTACACTTCTCTTTTCACAGTTCTCGCTTCTCTGTTTCTTTTGCAACTGTATAATTTCATTCTGGCTAGTTTCAGGCTGTGACTGATAATCACCATGAAGAGTTTCAACATCAATGTTTTACTTTCATAGATTTCCCAGTGACTTTTGGTCTGTCCACTAGACCTCGCAACTTTTCACCACAATTCTTACACACTGCTCTACAACCTAGTTTGCCAACCACTTTCTTTTTGTTTTATTTTACTAAAAAGTAGAAACGTTTACCCGCGTTTAAACGCCTATCAAATAAAAATTTGTGCGATTCTTAAATATCTGCTAATAAGACTAGGAGAAGCATAAAATCTGCAAAAATCATGATGTATAAAGGTATTTAAAATTTTATTAAATATATAAAAAAAAAGTTTACCTCGAGTAGGATTTGAACCTACGATCTGTACTTTGCTAGAGTACCGCGCTAACCAACTGCGCCATCAAGGTTCAAGTCCCAATCGATGTAAATTTTGTATTTATGTATGTAGAACTGACGTAAATTCTAAATACAATGAGATTACAATCAAATTACTTATATTAATGGAATGTGAGCCTGCAATATCGCAAGGATTCACACATACCAAAGCAACTTGACTAATATTAAATTATAAGTTTTTCTTATGAACGATTAAGTTCAAAGATAACTATGTAATTAAAAATTAATAATAATTTTTTATTACATATTCACCTTTGAACTTATTCGTTCATAACAAAATATAAAGGTATTTCGTTACGTAAATGATAGTTTTTATTACAAGTGAAACTATCCTAAACTACTAAATGCTTCAAAATAAAAACACATTTTCATTGTTGTATATTCAATAGAAATAAGATTTATGACCCCACATGCAGTAAATAAAAAATCTGACCTAAATTTGTAAGGTGGGTATAGATAAAGACTTCTGCTAAATTAAATATAACTATTTGAATCATCACAATTTCAAGAGTAAAGAATAAAGATTATTCTAATTTAATAACTTATATTCTGAATAAAAATGCATCAGCACAATGAATGAATGATGTTTCTTTACCTTATCTTGTTTGTTGCAGTTCTAGTAATTTTATAGTGGGTTTAATACTCCCATTGTATGGCTTGAAAAAATGCTGACATTAAAAGGTTTTAACGGTTAAACGCGAACTTATAAAACAATTCTTTTTCAGACCTGTCTTACTACCACTTATTTTCAGTGGAATAAATAAATGCTATGAACAACTTGATGGTATAGCAGTGGGTAGCCCTCTTAGTCCGGTTATAACTAGTTTTTAAATGGAAAAATGTAAAACATATGAATTTGAAATTTTTATAAATGGTGTACATCCTAGCATTCAGTTTACCATGGAAGTTTGACATAACTAATATCTAAAATTATTAATTCACTATCTTTTAAGGTTTACTGAAAGTCGACACAGACCGATAGATACCTTCATAAATTATCAAACCGCCATCCACGTGAAGAAAGTTGGTGTATTTAAATCTTTAGTGGATCAAGCTAAACGAATTTGTGATCCTGAAATTTTGAAACATGAATATAAATATTTAACAAAATCACTACAACTTAAGGATACTCACATAAAGAGATTAATAATACTATACCTGCTAGACATAACAACAAAGAAAAACTAGTGGTTAATATTGGTACATCTTTTCTTCCTTTTATAACTAATGTTACAGATAGAATTGAAAAAAACCCGAAATTAAGCATGGCATTAGGACTGTTTTTAAACGTACAAGAAAAATTAAAGAACATTTAAGGTCATGATATGGCAATTTCTGACCAATCACATTTAATAAAAAACATGAAAGCGAAGATGAAATTGAATTCGTAGTAGCGTACGAATATTTATATGGCAAATTGTAAGATTACCATGTTAACAAAACAGGACACGGCGGCCGCGTTGAAGATTGAGGTTGCCCTGAGAAATAAACTTAGTATTCCATGTTCTGTTATAGAACGTTTTCTTCAGTGCTGCAAAAGCTGCAATGAAAAGAAACATGGCAGACAAAAAATTGTAGTACGCCCCATTGTAAGAAAGGATTTTAATGAAAGACAGCAAGTGGACTTGATGGAGTTCCAGTCGCTTCCCGACAAAATGGATAATGAATTACAAAGATCATGCCACAACATTCTTATTCTTACTACCAATGGAAACTAAGCGTGCCGAGGAAGTTGCTTCGAACTTACTAGTAAGTATTTTCCTTTTAATAGGAGCCCCTAAAATTGTTTAGAGCGACATCGGTCGAAAGTTTCTAAATAAAGTTAAACCTGAACTGAAAGATTTATTGCCTGACACGGTCGTTTTAGACACCTGCAGAGTGGAGGCAGCATTAAACGATCGAACCAAGACGTCGGTAGGGCTTCAGTTTGAGTGATGGGAAAAAATATCTCATTTCATAGAACAATAGGACGGTCCCCGTATAAAGCACTTTTAAGTTGTGAACCTACAATTGGTCTATTTTCTATAATATTCCCTCAGCGCTTGCAAAAACATTGAGTACGGAAGAAGATCCAGCAATCGAAATGCCTGATGCACATGAAAGTCTGGCTGATGAAAACGCTGGTATTACCAATCTTATTCCTCGGTCGGAGAAGGAAAATGTAAACAGATCTCAAGAATCAATATGTAAAAAATGTTTATGCGTTGTTAATATTGAAGAAGTTTGTGAAAAAGGCGTGAAGAACGCGGCAAAGCTAGAAATAAAACTGAAGAAGCAGCTAAGAAAGTGTTAATTAATTCGGCAAAAAAATGCCGACTTTTAATGTGCTAGAAAAGGATGATTTGGTGCTGAAAGCCTCACAATTGCGAGTTCAGTATTTCTTAATAAAGAAGACATCCCCTTGAAAAAATCACTCAGCTTAAGAGATGCTGTTTCATTGGAATCCGGGGGTCAAGGCAATGTTCCTGTAAGCCAGGCAAACAACAGTGTACTAGGAATAAGTGCATCTGAAAAAAAATAAGTACTTTGTAACAGCCGTTGCTTGCAGTGCTTTAATAAGTAACGTATCGTTATCGAAAAAAAACGATGTTACTTACTAATTAACATATCTTTTTTTCTTAAATGAGAATTTTATTTCCGTTCGTATTGTTATTAATTTTGTACTGTAACTAACCTGTATTAATACCTTATTTGTAATAAACGTTATTTTCATAGTAAATTCAGTATATGCAAAGTAAATTCGGAGCGTAAAACTCTAATAAAGTCACTTAGCGTAATCTGGCAGGTTTTCATCGAGAGGCGGAAACACGGTGACGTTTCACGTAACGTCTAAAATTTGTAGCCTTTCGGCATAACACTTATTTATTTCAGTGTTTGGCAGCGTTTCATGAAATGCCAAGACTTTCCATGAAAGGGCTAATTACAGGAGAAATCTACGACATATACATTTGAAGAGAACCACATAACGTAGTTTCGATACAAGACGTAAAGAACATATGCCAATTTATAAATTACATCAACCAGAGAAATCTGCAGTAGCTAAGCATACCTTAAATAATTTAAATCATGACATTCAATTTGATAATATGGAAATATTGTCAAGACAAACTCATTATTATTTTAGTTTACAACGTGAAGCTGTTGAGATATATAAATATCCTAATAACTTCAATAGGCAAAAGAAAATCTCCGTTAAAATAGGATTTGGCTTCTTATAATTAAAAAAAGGCATAAATAATGATACGTCTTGATTTTGATTTTAGCTTTGGTATGTCTAGTTTTTTCTTGCTGTTTCTTTCTAGATCTTAAAGTGAATGCTTTACCAATTGGACATGTTAAGTTGCCAAGCGTGAAGATAGCGATTTAACATTGTATTGAACGTTTTTGCTGATTACTGCTCGCCGCCTTATTTTAAGGAAAGAGAAAATTATTGCGCACCCAACGACATTAACTATAAAATGCTAATTTATTCTTTCATATGAGTTGCCTTGGTTAAAATGCGTCAACATCAGTAAAATCAAGACAGGAAATTTCTGTTTTACAATTTGCTTTTTTATCAGTAAAAATTTGACGTTTAGGCTAGGTCAAGGTTTATTTAGGAAAACAATGAATAATTATATTAACGAAGAATGGTAAAAACCTTTTATAGTGGCGCTAGTTTACGAAAAGTTCGAGATTTGTTTGCCGTTAAGTTTAATACGAAACAAAAATTTGAAAACTATGCAAATATTTCGCTTGAATTAGAAAATTTTATTGAAAAAATAAAATGTTCTAAAATAACGGGTATGGAAGATATTAAAGAAATACAAGTATTATCCCAATAAACTGCTATGTTATCAAGAGATTTTTGATGTTGACGAAGAAAGTAGGGGTGCATTTTGTTATGAAATACAAGATCACGATTTTCTATGGTCCATATGCTTCACACGGCATTGGGCCAGGAAAACCCTAGATTTAATATTTCAATCAGAACTCAGCATCCTCAAAAAATTAACATCTGGGCTGGGATTTTTAATTATAAAATTGAAGAAAACTTAAATTTAGAAACTTATTTGGATCTTTTAGGTAGGTAGCATTGGGACACGTTGTAAGAGAAAATCAGGAGGTCTGCTGTGCTGCGCATTTTGGTTTAGATATTTTTTAAATAATTCATTTCCAAATCATTGGATTGGTAGAGGTGGTACTATAAATTGGCCAGCGAGATCTCCAGATTTGACACCTTGCGACTTCCTCTTGTGAATACCTTAAAAGTAAAATTTACAAAAGACGCCACCCACATATTAATTCCTTGAGAGAAGCGCGTTAATTACCGACATGCCGTTAGCTAATGAATGAAATAGTTTTTACAACACACTAGGGTATTGCTTAGCTCAAAACGGGGGGTTATTTGAATATTTACTATAATTGTTTGTTTTTTGCTTTTACTGAAACATTTACTTTCTGCTATTTTTATATAAAAATCATTTTAAGCCTTTTAAACTTAATATTTATGTATTTTCTTGTAATTGTAGATATGAATTGGTACATTTAAGTACATAAGTCTGATTATGTTACCCAGATACAAGTTTTAAAGTTTTATGATCCATTTTTTTAATTTTATTAGTCAACTGGAAAACAAAACCGAAACAATCTGTCATTTGGAATGTCCTGTTGGAAAATCTTCGTTCATATTTAACGCAGCTCTCGATTTCCATCACAAAATCCATAAATGTAAATGATGTCAGCATACTCTTCGTTAGAAAATTGAAAGCATTTTAAATTTAAATTACACTTAATTTACACAATCCACTTTGTCATTATTAGAACACAAACGAATAAATGACAGATTGTTTCAATTGTTTTCAGTTGACTAATAATAATTACTTTTGACAAAATATGTGATCATTTATAAACTTTAAAGCTTGTATCTGGGTACTGCAATCAGACCTATGTTTATGCTTTTTTAAATTGAAAAATACCATTTAGTTTGTACAGTTTATGATCTGTAGAAAGAATTGCCAAAAGCCTACGAATTGAATACACACGTTGATTGCCTATGTTCGACTTTGAGAGTGGACACTCGGCATAGTTAAAATTAAATATCATATTAAATGTACCAAATTGTGTTTTGACTATACAATAACGATTACAAAAAACTATTTTGTTTGTTGGATTTGACTCGATCTTTAATTGGTAAGTCAAGCATCTATTTGTGAATCAATTTGTGATCAATTTCATATTATTAAAGTTTTTCATTTTACACTTACATCGTAATTTGATTAAATTTTGTTAAATTTGTTCTTTGATAACCACATTTTTAACTGTTAGCCCACGACCGTTAGAGGATGCTCTGATTTGTCATCTTCAAGGCATTGAGTATTTAATTTACTAAAAATCTAGTTATTCTTTACGAAAATTACATTCCATAGTTGGTTTTATACGTTTAATAGCAGGCTTAAGGCAGAAACGTACTTAGCTGATGCGACCCGACGCTACGCTATGCGATTCAGACCCAACACCGAATTTCTTGTAAGAATATGTACGTTTCGAATACACTTACCCAACCCGATGCGATGCGATGCAGCCCGACGCCACACAACGCGACGAAGATGCTTGCTATTAGATTTTCGTCGCGTGACGTTGCGTTAGGCAGGTCGACAAGTGTGAACGTTAGCGGATATTATTTTATATTATTAATATGATTTATTAATAATCGATCATGTTAGAGAACACTCTTGCTTATATGACATGAAAAGTAAATTTTACAGGGATCAAACAATGAGACAAGAGGCATGGGAAGAAATTATGTGGAAATAAATTCAACAGGTACGTACTTAAGATTTTATTAATCGAGTTAAATTTCCTGTCTATTTTCAAAACATTTATTTTTACAGATTTTTAAGCCAAGACTAAAATATCATAAAAATAGGTTATTTTACGTACCGGGTGATACAAGATGTAGTTACCCCCCTACTTTTTTCTACAGTTTAAAAACTATTGTATGTCTAAAAACTATAATACAAAAAATAACTATACCTTGTGTCACCCGGTACGTATCTATGTATAAAAGCTAATAAATGAAACTGACGTAATGGCCTTAAATAAACAAAACAAAAATAATTAATATGTGACTTAACACAATATTGATTGCCATGAAGTATTTAAAAATGTTTTTCTATAAAAATAAAACAAATAATTTATTCTAAATACTAACAACTAAATACTGACACAAAGTAATCTCTAAATTTATCTCTAACATTCAAAGCAATCTGCGTGTAGTTTTGTCTTGGTGGTGTCAAATTCGTTAGTCATCCCTCGGGTACATCTGAGTAATATTTTTCGGGCTCAAAATCATTACTGCCACATAACATATTATGAAGGCAACACGCTGCCCTAATAACAGAATCTGCCATATCTGATTGAACTTCCATGTAGCGCAAAAATATTCTCCATCTAGCAGTTAAAATTCCAAAAACATTCTCTACTACCCTACGAGCTCTAGAAAGCCTATAATTAAATATTTTATTGGACTCGTTTCCCGTTAAATGTTGTCTACTATAAGGTCGAAGAAGATACGGTTTCAAAGGAAAAGCTTCGTCGCCTACTATTACCGTTGGAAGTTTTTCCCCTTCTTCTACTAATGGCTTACCGGACGGTATATTCACAGAGTTATCAGATAATGACTTTCCAAGTTCAGAGTTGCTAAATACAGCTCAGTCACTATTTCTGCCATAAAAACCTACATCAATCGAAATAAATTTGTAGTTGGCATCCACCAGCGCCAGAAGAATGACCGAGTAGGTCCCTTCATAGTTATAAAAATAAGATCCACTATTTATAAGACATCGAGTATTCACGAGTTTTCCATCAAGGGCGATTAGGAAAATTCCACGTAATTTAGTAACCTTCTTCAACATTTCTTCTGTAGGAGGTGGCATCACAGTAGGGCTCATTGTCTCCATAATGGCTTGAGATACATCCTGAACAATTACTCGAACGGTACTAAATCCTATTAACTAAATCCCAATGAACGAAAAGAATCTCCAGTAACCAAAACTCTGAAAAAAGAAATGTTGCTGTTAAGTTGATATAGAGGAATCACTTCATTTATTTGAAACAAAAAATTGAAATAGGTCATATTGCATATACTATCTTTTATGGTTTTTTTTGTTTAAGTGAATACAGTAAAAGAAACATGGGCAATATTAACGAATGCATTATTTTATAGTAGCAAAAAAAAGACGACGGCTATGCAGCAAAAAAAAAATCCAGTCTGGGAACTTGAAAACGAGATGTCGTTTCTAATACCATATCTTGAAATGATAAACACTCAGAGTAACTTAGAGAAAAGGCCACTTGAAGAAGAACAAGAGCAAGATAATACAGAAAATGTAGAAGAACAATCCCAAGAAGAGGAAAATTAAAATCACAACCAAGAGTCAGCGCCAAGTTCAGTGTTTTCAAAAACCGCTTCCTTCTTCCACACAGTCTCGCAGAAATCAAAACCCTGCACAAGAAATGGTGCAAATAATGAAGGAGAATGCAGCGATCCGTATGAAGCGTTATCAAAAACAACCAAAAACGGATTTAGACGAGACAGTGATGTTTTACCTAAGTATGGGAAAAACAGTAAAACGACTTCCTCCGATAGAACAGGCTAACATACGTATGCAGTTTTGTGAACTTGTGTCGAAAGCCGAAATTCGAACTCTTCAAGGGTCAAGTTGAAGCTGCTCCGTTTCTTCGGTAGGATCTCCTCCCATAGCTTTTTCTCCACGAATCTCAAACATCACTTCTAGGATCCCATTCTTCATTTATTCCACCTTCAGTACAAGCAGTGCCCGAACCAACATTTCCACCATGTTCCCAGCTTTTGCCGTATATACCTGATTATCCAGGGCAACAATCTTAGTTGTATACTAACATATACCTAACTTTTTTGCTTTGTGTTTATTTTACATTAAGCTTATTCATATGCAACGCGTGTAAGAAATAAATAAATAAATAAAAATGTTTATTGAGTATTTTGATTACTTGCCTTAAACAAACTGCTAATCTTTCTCTTTTTCATACGAAAATACATATAAAATCCGTCACTATTTTCTTCCTTTTCCAAAATTTTGATAAGAGTGTGGAATTCACGCTCTCTATTGAGGTTAATTTCGTGAACCCAAACTTTTCTGTTCATGTGTTTTTCAGAACATACAAAAACTACGGCGATTTCTTCTTCTTCGTATTCTTCATCCGAACTATCCATTCTATGCTTTACATAATTCCTATTCTTCACAAACTCTAACAAAATAGATAAATTTAACAATAAACTGACCAACTAGCACCACGCGTCATATCCAGTTGGAAAAATATGCCCACAATGCATAACGTCGAGTAACGTAGCGTAGCATTGCATCGGTCCGCATCAGATAAGTATGTTTCTGCCTTTATGTTTGCGTTTTCATCTTTTTCATATTTCATAAATTTGTTCTAACATCTTAAGACATTCTTACAGATATTACCTCTTGCTGAGGACGATAACTGTAATTGTTATCGAAACGTATCGATTTATATAAAATATACATATAGGTATAAGTACACTATTAAAAAAAGCAAAAGTATTTTAATTTAACACGTTAATCGCCACGTGAATCGGAGTTAGGTTCACAACTGGAATGCCCATTCAGGCTCCGTGAACCGACCTATGGGCTTCAGCACTTGCTTTCCCTGTACGCATTGTGAACAGTCGTATGCATCACGCTAAGTATTGCTTCTTATGGGGTATTGTAAGTGGGGACCTATGGTGCCAATTAGCGTTTGAGCCCCGGGGCAAGAATAATGTAGGTAGGGAAAAATCATGTTATTTATTTATATAACAATACTTTCTTTTCTTATTATGGTACTAAACAGTTATAATAAAAACAAAAACAGTTGTAATATCATAAACCAAGCAGATAATACTAAAGTTAATATTTTTCAAATTTATGAACATGGAAAAAACAGTTCAAACAGTAAAATTGCAAAATTCACAGTGAAACCTGGATTTAGGAGCTTACAACTGTGCTTTTTTTTTCCTTCATTGCTGCTAATTCTCTCGTAGCAAAGAAACCATCTACGTCGATCATTAGAAGTTGCTACTTCTTGTAACACATGTTGCTCTTCTACATTTCTAGCTGGTGCTATATCAGTCATCATATGTTCAATAATGCTTTCCCTAAAGGCAGTTATAGATATATTATCTTTGGTCGTCTTCTTGTACAGAATGTAGGCATTTACTAGGGAAGTTCCCAAATGTAATTCCATGACAAGCTTCCGATACCATTTTACACCTCTTCTTAGGGGTGTTGAATAAATCTATGAAATACAAATCAAGTTTGGTTTATCAATTTCTTCACCTCGTCTTGTTATTTTCGTTGTTGCTGCGGTGTGGCATGTACTAAGAGAAATCACTTCTCTCTTATCTTGCCATTTCAGAACAACTATTTCATCGTGTTCCCTCGACATTATTTGTCCTTTTTTTAGTTTTTTCTTTGTATATCAGTGGGATTCAGTTTACGATTTTTTCGGATAGTTCCCACCAAATGCGTTTTTCGACTAAGAAGTTCCCTAGCAAGTGCAACACTTGTGTAAAAATTGTCAGTAAATAAAATCTCCCTTCACGTAGTAGATAATCCATTAGTTGTAGTGCAATTTATGTAGACGCACTAACGTTCGGTTCTTTGTCACTTCCACAATACACTTTTAGGTCGTACGTATAACCTCCTTTACAAAAAAGTTTGTATAACTTTATTCCGAACTTGTGTCATTTATTTTTTATATATTCCTTTAAGAGAAGCCGCCCTCAAAATGGTACTATTGTTTCATCGATGCAGACTTCTCTTTCTGGAATATATGCTTTCTTGAACTCATCAGTCAGTAACGTCAACAATGGGCTTAGTTTAGCCAAACGGTCATTAGTATTAGCGTCTTCATTGTTACTAAAGTGGAGCATTCGTGTTAGTAACTCAAATCGATTTCTTGATATTTTTTTGCGTATATTGTTAGAATATATATTCTTGCAGCTCCAGTAGTCTACAATTTTAGGCAACCTTACTAACTCCATCCATAAACAAATAGCAAAAAACTTGCTTATTTCTTCAGCATTAGTTTCCTTCCATCTATGGAGTCGGGATTTTTCTTCAGTCCCTTCTCGGATTTTTTGGTGGGCATATCTATTAGTTTCTAAAACGATGAGATCTTCGTCAAAAAATATGGTGAACAAATCTATCGGATTTTTGGTCAAATAGATTTCTTTGATCTCATATATTGGATCCACAGGATCAACCGTAAAATTAATTTTTTTTAGCGAAGTTCCTGAAACTGACAACTAAGTTATTTCTCTACATCATCATTATCACTCGAATCTACATCTTCCGTGCAGCATCTGGCAAGTACTGCTTCTATAGTGTTGTCTACCGATCCGGCCGCCAAGGTTTCCAGCTGACGTAACTGCTCGGGTGACTGTCTGGACGCAATTGAAAAATTATCTTGGCTGCTTACAGCTTCTTTTGGAATATTGGTTGACCTAAAAAATGAGTACTTATATACATACACACTGACATTTATTGAAATAAACATTATAGTACGTAGAGTACCAACAAACTAATCTAAAAAAGTAAACAAGAAAAGTAAATTTACTATTAAGTCATACATACATATAAAATGACATATTATATAAATGTGCTACGCGGGCATAAAGTGCATTTGGAATTTGTACGCTCATTTTGAACAAAATAAATTAACACTAAATTCCTAGATACCCAACTCACAAACTGCGCGATATAAATGACATAATTTTATAACAAAATTAAATTATTTTTTAGGGAAAGAAATCTGCATGACATAAAATTTTGTATTATGCATTCTTAATTATTATAATCGTAAGGGTAATAATAAAGAAGAAACAAATAAGAATAATTACCTACCGTCAGATTCTGATGGGTTGCATTCATCAGATGAACCTGCCGCAAAAGGCAGAGTCAGAGAAAATTTCGTTCCAAATTTTCTGTAATCCACTTTGTTCCTTTTCGTAATTTCCACTCATTTTGTTTACTGCCACTTACTACGATATACAATAACGCACTGAACGCTCTCAATTAGCGCATAACAGCACAAACAGAGAAAAGCGTGCCATACCAGCTTCAACTTGTCAGAAAGGCGGGAATTAACGTGCGAGTCTCACACCCAGTGTTATGGCAGGGCGCTGTGACCCAAATGCCAGTTCTTTTTATTGCACAAATCTAACTCGAATATTTTTTTAAGAGTTTAAATTTGTTTTAACGTCCATAACAACGAGTGTTATGAAAAAAAAATGGGACTCCAGGGAATTTTTTTTTGTGCTATACGGTGGAGATTAACGTGTTAATTAAATTAGTTACAAGCCATCTTTCGAGTGTAGTGCGATTTACAAAAAAAGGTCTTTTGATTTAAATAAACGGGAGATGATGTCAAAATAATACACTAAAGTACTTTGCGCCATTTGATTTGGAGGTCTTCCACCATTTTTTTCATAATCTGTCAGCGCTTGTTGTAGTCTCTGTATTTAATTTGGTTTTGCGAAATAATGAATCTTTTTAGTTAAGAACCTTAAGATAAGGTATTCTAAAATGAATATGCAGAACAATAACATTAAGTCAAAGTTAATTTGATGTACATTTTCCTAATTATACCCTATACTTTAGTTAGTTGAAGACATATTCTTAGACAAAATCCACCAATAGAAAAAGGTTGTCTCGCAACGAACGACAAACGAAATTTCATGATTGGCCCTCGTTATGTTTTGGTTATCGAAAGGAAGCGTATAAATTCATTCTTTCTATTTTGCATAATAAATGCATTATGAAACTCAACTAGCTTTCGTAATGGTCTGTTTTATTAAACATACAGTTGATAACATTTTCTCATTCAATATTATTAAGATTGGACGATACATATTTTTAAAGATAACATGGTGAGTTGGGATAGCGAGAAACGGTTCTTGACAGAAAATCCAGACCTTTTGATACCGGTCTGGGGTAAAGCCGCTGACTTAACACTCCAAGGGTATCCTCCACAATAAACACACTCAGAGAAATTTGTCATTTTAAAAAGCATAAAAAAATCGTTTTAATTGAAAAAAATTAGTCCACTTAATTTGAAAAATAAAAAGAAAACTATCTAAATTTAACATTTAATAAAAATACCCAAAATCTGCTCCACCAAATTTTATATTTATTAAATGTTATCAAACAACTCCACTTTGAGGATCAAAAATGGATCAATTTAATTATCTATCTAAGTTTATTTAGTTTATAGCTTAACACCGATTACTAAACACATTAAAATGTTAGTCACTTGAATATATACAGGGTGCGGCATTAGTGCGTCGAAGTACGATATATCCGTTTTTAAAGGAGATATCAAAAAAAGTTATGCACAACAATTATAGGCAACTTCAAACTTCCACTTTATAAAATTATTGTCGTATTTACAGGGAGTTACATATTATCAGGGTGAACCAAACATACTTTTTCTTAAATGGGACACCCTATACATTATTTCAAATTTAGATTAAGCTCCATACTTCCAATATAGGGTTTCCTTACGTTATAAAGGGTATTTCAAAAGTTATGGTCAATTGTACTTGAAAATCATTCTCATTTCAACGTCCTTTATACCCTAGACAGAACAACCTAACAATAATTTTTCCAGGCATAACTTTTTGACATTGGTATAGTGTCATTAGAAAGTGCTATTTCTAATATAAGGCGAGCCAAAACTCGAACACATGATTTTGTCAATTTTTTCAAATGAATCACCTTGTATTTTATTTTGAAAAGTGGAAATACACTTTATGTTCGTTTAATAACAGAAAGAGATTTTTTTTTTAAATTTCTATTATAAAAAGTTAGCCGTGAACAAATAAAATTGTGACAAATTATTACAAAAAAAATCAAAAAACATCGGTTATTAAGACAAAATTCTTATAAAATTAATTAATTTCATAATAAATGTTCAAAATGTCCACCGAGAACATCACTACAGCATTGCAATCGATCTTCAAATTCTCGGTTGACCTTTCTACATTAATACTCTAGAATGCTTCTTGTATTCTATTCTTCATATCATCTTGTGTGGTTGGAGGTATTTGATATACACGGTTTTTCACAGGACCTCACTTGAAGAAGTCAATTTTACTTAACTCTGGTGAACGAGCTGCCATGCTACAGGTCCTCCTCTTCCCACCCATGTTCCAGGAAAATGGCTATGAAGATGATTATGAATTAATCTAGTGTGATGTACCGGAGCTCCATCGCGTAACAACCACATTCTTTGACGAATATTAATAGGAACGTTTGCCAACAGTGATGGTAAATAATCTTCTAAAAATTCCAAATAAATGTGACCATTCACTGTTCCATGGAAAAAATGTGGTCCAATTACGTGATCTCCAACTATACCACCCCAAACATTCAAAGACCATCTAGTTTAATAATAATAATAATAACCTTTATTGCCCAACAGCAAAAGCCAATTACAGAGCAAACTATATAATATTACACATATACAAAGATTTATATAAATATATACTCAACCCATCAACGTGAGTAGTAACTAATTATGTGTACTACCAATGATAATAATAATAATATATAATAATTATAATGATAACAATAATAACAATAATGCCCACAGAGTTAAGTGACTGTAAACACTAAAAACAAAAATGATTTACAAGAAGGACACATAGTTGACAATAGGACAGTTCCTTGAACACCTTTAAGCCCTATTACTGTAGTTAACATAACAGTCAGTTTGACTATGAGTTGCTATAAGATGGGGATTACTTGTCGAGTAATAATGGAAATTGTGTCTATTCACAGTTCCATTTTTATGAAACGTGGCTTCGTATCCAAAGAGGACAAAACCAAAGAAATCCGTCTGATTGTGAATTTGTTGTTGAGCCCATTCAAATCTGAATTTAGGTAAACATGTATTGATATTCTTATTTAAAGAAACTCTTAAACACCATGTAAGAACATATTGTCACTCATCACGAAATTGTAATTTTAGATAAGGGTTATAATAAAATAATAATAATTACTTATCTTTTGGGTTGAAATGGTGTATCCTCTTATGAGTATCACTTTCGGATTTATGGATTTTTTCAAGTAATTTTGATGTATCAATTTTTATTCTAGATCCAATATTGACTAAATGAGAGCTACATATGAACTTATACTTTTGACTTCAAGGGGCTCGACAAAGGGGCCGAAGGCCCTAACACAAGTTGCTATACCTGGCTTGCGAGATAGTATGAGGACCCCCATAACATTTTAAATTTCCCACCAAAACAAAATGGCCGAGGGATTTGATTGATACTCATAATTAAAATAATTGCACTTTAATCTCCCCACGCCTTCCCCCGCACGACCACCCCCTCAGCAATTTAATTATGACTTATATTTTTTAACACAAAATGGCGTAGGAATTTGATTATGACTCATAATTAAAAACAAAATGGCAGAGGGCTTTGATTAACACTCATAATTAAAAACAAAATGGCGTATGAATTTGATTATGACATGATTAAAAACAAAATGGCAGAGGATTTTGATTATGACTCATAATTAAAATAATTGTAAACCCTCCCCTTCCCCCCACAGCATCCGCGTTTGCCAGGACTCCAGGGGCTGGACTGTCAAACAGGCATAAACGACGATAATTAGGGCTGAAAGTTCCATCAAGGGGTTGAAAACGAGGACGGAAACGACACCGTAATTTAAAAAAAATGTCGGAGGGATTTGATTATGACTCATAATCGACAACAAAATGGCGCCGGAATTTAATTACGGCTCATAATTAAAAACAAAATGGCGGAGGAATTTGATTATGACTCATAATTAAAATGATTGGACTTTGCCCACTCTTCCCTCCGGTCGTGACTACTCCATGCCCCTCCCCAAGGGCCATGTGACTATCCCTACCCGACCCCCTGCGCGCATATTTGCCCACCCTCCAGGGTGGGCCCCTAATTAGGGGTGAAAATGCCCTCAAGGGGTTGAAAATTTCACCAAGGCGTTGAAAATGGCCCCCGACAAGAAGTCGACCCCACCCTCACCCCCACTCCACCACACCGGCCACTCCTTTCTGCCACCACTTTTAATTAATCGTCTCGGTCTCTATGCTGCTACCCTTCTACTATTCTAAAAAACGAAATTGAGTATAAATATTTAAAACTAGTTTAATATTAAACGTAAAGATGGTACTTTTCTTTTAAAACGGCCAACTATGGTAATATTTAATAATATTTCAATTATATCCTTTTAAATGAAGGTCTTTTCTTTATATTGCATAAAGCAAATAACAATATTCTATAAGGAATACCCACCAAATTAAAATGGTTATGGGTAAAGGGATTTAAAAGGAACGTTTCTAAAAAGCAAACAGATGATATTATTTTAATATAGCGCTTCTTAAATCAAAAGCTCAGTAATTAATGTAACTGGAAACAACCCATGAGGTAAATTCATATTTGTTTTTTTTAATCATTATTACTTCCACATCCAACGGCTTGGAAGTACTGTATCGTTAAAAAAAATTTTCAAAAATTTTTATTTGCTCAATCGCTTTAAAATGTTCGATAACGTCCAAAAACAAAATTTTAGCAAAAAAACAATCGCGTGTGCGCGCGCGCGTGCGTGTGTGTGCGTGCGTGTGCGCGCGTGCATGCGTGCGCGTGTTTGTGCGTGTGTGCGTGCGCGTGTTTGTGCGTGTGTGCGTGCGCGTGCTTGTGTGTTTGCGTGCGTGCGTGTGTGTTTGCGTGCGTGCGTGCGTGTCTGTGTGCCTGTGTGTGCGTGTCCCGAACCGACTGATTTTGGGGGTCAGTGGGGTATGGGGAAAGGGGTAAAATTGGGGGGTAAATACCCCTTTCGCAAATGTTTATTTTTGTCATTTTCGAAATATTTCCAAAGAACTCGATTTTGGAACCCGTCTACACGGGACGGGAAATTTTAGTATTAGATTGAAAATCAAATTTCTGAAAAGCATTCTTGTAATTTGTTTATGAAGTTAATCGCTTTTGCGCTTTTATTTTGATTTTACAATGTTTTTTCTTAGAGAGCATTTTCTTAATAAAACGTTAAAACTAATTTTTTGTGGAACTTCGTGTAATTGATGAATATAGCTAACCCTATCGTATACTAAAAATATAAATATAACAATTATGAGGTTGAAGGAGGTGACAAGTACAGATAGCTTTGATGGCGCACATTTTTTTTCATGTTTCTGTAAAAACATATTTTGACTAAAAGGCACACCCACCTTGTTTTGTACTTACGAAATTTTCAAGATAACTGGTTGATTATACTTTCAGATTTTTTTTTAAATTTTTTGTTAGAAGTGTTTTATAATTAGTAATCGAATCAGAAAAAATAAAAATGTTGCAAAGCCATCTAAGGGATGTTAATCGCCACCCTCTTTTGTAGATCTCGAAAACTACATACTATTATATATAATCGAATTTGTTGCTAATTACAAACAATAAAAAACGACGGAGAATCGATGTGCTCTCATACGGGACTTTTCTTTGTTTTAATTCGCATAAACGATTTCTTGCTCAGTTATCTGGTGAATTTGTTCTTCGCACTATAATTAACAATAATTTATACATAATCGAATTTGATGCTAATTATAAACAATGAAAAACAACGGAGAATCGATGTGCTCTCGTACAGGCCTTTTCCTTGTTTCAATTTGTATAAACAATTTGTTGCTCAAATAGACAATACGTAGAATTGTTCTTCATACTATAATTAACAATAATTTCTACATAATCGAATTTGTTGACAATTATAAACAATAAAATGAGAGCGTATCGATTCCCGTTCATTTCATTAGTAACAAATTCGTTAATCTGTAAGTTAGTATTAATTATAATGTGAAGATCAATTTAACGTAATTACTATTTAAGCAAGAAGTTAGAAGTGCAAATAAATAAAGGCAAAGAGAATAACTTGCGCGGGGTGGCGAACGCATCGTGGTTATTTTGGCGGAGTGGGCACAGGGTATGTCTAATAATTTTAATTTAGATTTTGTTAAAATGTTTGATATTTTAATAAGTAATTTTCTATCGCTATCCTTTTTTAGTGAAGCTCAAATCATGTAGGTATGGTGTTTGTCTTTTACAATTAATCATAATTATAAAATTAATTATTTTCATTTGTAAAAGGATATACATAACTTTTTTTGCAAATCTCCCAAATTAGTTATTGCTATTTTACAGCAACAAATTCGTTCGTTTTTTAGTACTCAATAATTTTTGTTGGGGGCAGTTTTACGTTAAACTGTTTTTGATTCTCCTTAACACAGCGTAAAAATATATAGGGTGTTCTATTTGAGAAGTGACATTTTTGAATTTCAAGTTTTGCAGGTTTGAACATAAATTTTGAACACCCTGTAAACATTTATCCCCAATATTTCTTCTTCAGAATATAGGTTTAAGCTTGGTTTTCGTTCGCCCAAATATACAAGTTACATAATAATAATAATAAAGTTATACCTATATACCTATACGACCTATTATTTATATCTAGCTTTTATGTCGTGACAGTAGACATAACTGTCCGGTAGTAGGACGATACCGTTAGTAGGGAATGCTACATCGTCCGGGGCACGATTTGGCCAGTAACCGGTCTGCTCGCTATGATATTACTCAAGAAAACAATACAATTGCCTCGGATCGACCTGGCTACAAGGGGCGGTCAAGGTCGAAACAGACAGGCCCCGTTGCTGACGACTGTGCAAGGAATGAATGGCGAGTCGGTACGTGGAATGTTAGAGGTATGCATGGTAAAGAATTTGAAATTGCGAATGTAATGTACGAAAGACACCTTGATATTCTGTGTGTATCAGAGACAAAGCGCAAAGGAAAGGATGCTGTGGAGATGGAGGATGGCAGCCTGGCACTATGGTCAGGAGTTGAGACGGAAGTGCATGGTGCGAAAGGAGTTGGGGTGATCATAAGTGAAAGAGCGAAAAGATGTGTTAAACAATACGAATTAGTATCTCCCCGGGTAATATGGGTTAGAATGAAAGTGGAGTTTCGAAGAATTTTTCTTATTGCATGCTATGCACCGGTGAATGGAGAAAGAGACCAGGAGCGTGAGAACTTCTGGAATGAGGTAGAGAACGTGTTGAACGTATGTAAGCCAAACGAAAGAGTGATTATATTGGGGGATATGAACGGATGGGTGGGTGTACAGAGAGAACATAATGAACGCGTTCTAGGAAAGTTCGGAGACCAAAGAACCAATGAGAACGGTGAACACCTGCTGAACATCTGTGTGGAGAGAAGCATGTTTGTATCCAATACGTGGTTTAAACATAAAAATGTGCATATGTATACATGGCAAACAGCTGAATCTAAAAGTATGATAGACTTGATAGTGTATGATGAACGGCTTAGAAACCTGGTGAAAGACACAAAAGTAATGCGCGGAGCGGAGTGTGGATCGGACCACTTTTTGGTGGTATCGAGAGTGTGTTTAGGGCAAAAGTGGGTATGGAGAAGGAAATCAAACGTAGTGCGAACGTCCAGAATTAGGATTGACAAACTAGTGGATAGTGGTGCGAGAATGAAATACGTAGATGCTGTGAATAAAGAGCTGAATGTGAATGAAACAGTGTGGAACGAGCAAATAAAAGACACTGACGTTGAGAGTGCATGGATAAGCTTGAAAAACTCCGTTGTCAATTGTGCCGTGCGAATATGTGGAAGAGTGATTGTAGGTACACAGAAAAAATGTGCTTGGTGGAATGAGTCGGTAAAAAAGGCAGTAAGTAAGAAAAAAGATGCGTACATGGCAATGATTGCTGCAAAAAATGAGACTGAGAAGAAACGATTGTATGAGGTGTACAGATTAAGAAACAAAGAAGCGAAGGAGGCAGTGAGGATAAGTAAAGAGGAAGTGATGGCTGTAGAAGGAGAGAAAATGCAGAATGATTTTGAGGGAAACAAAAACTCTTCTGGAAATGGGTCAAAATACTAAACGTGGCCCAAAACAGAACGCTGCAGGAGTGATGAATGATAGAAACGAAATAGTATGGGACGATTGTGAAGTGAGGAAATGCTGGCAAGAATATTTCGGAAAGCTGTACAGTAGTGAGGAAAGTAAGACTGAAGGGTTAAATAAGGAGAATATAGAAGAAATGATGAATGAAGCTGAGAAGGATATTGGAATAAATGAGGTAGAGAAAACGGTAGGAAGGTTGAAAAATGGCAAGGGAGCAGGCGTAGATGAAATCACTGGTGAAATGCTCAAGTATGGTGGTGCAAAGCTTATACGAAGATTGCGTGAATTATTCAATGTATGCCTTATGTGTGGAAAAGTGCCGAGTGATTGGAAGAGCGCGATCATTGTACCATTGTATAAAGGTAAGGGGAACAAGAGTGATTGTAAGAACTACAGAGGAATAAGCTTGCTCAGCGTACCTGGTAAAGTTTTTGGAAGAATACTGATTGATAAGAGTACGAGAAACTACACAATCTAAGATGTGGGATATGCAAGGTGGCTTCATGCCAGGGAGAGGATGTGTCGATCAGATGGTTGCTCTCCAGCAGGTGATCGAAAAGTGTTTAAAGGTAAAAAGGAAGTTGTACTGTGCGTTTGTAGATCTGGAGAAAGCATATGACAGAGTGAATAGAGAGAAGATGTGGGAAATATTAAATGAATATGGCGTAAATAAAGGTCTAATAAATGGAATAAGGGCAGTATACAACGGTAGTCGGGCATGTGTTAGGGTGAGAGGAGGTGTGAGTGAATACTTTAATATTGAGCAAGGGGTGCGACAAGGCTGTGTGATGTCACCGTGGTTGTTCCATATATACATGGATAAATGTCTTAGACAAGCATGTAACGATACAAATGGTGTAATGGTTGGTGACGTAAATGTACGACTCCTGGTGTATGCAGATGACACAGTCTTATTAAGTGACAGTGCGGATGAGCTGCAAACCGCTCTGAGGAGGTTTGATACAGTCTGTGAGCATGGACCTAAAGGTAAACGTGAACAAAACTAAGATTGTGGTGTTCAATCGGGAAGGTGGAAAGGAGAGTAGAGTATTTACTCTGCAAGATGAAATGGTGGAGCAAGTGGACGAGCTGGTATATCTCGGTAGAATGTTTACTGCAGATGGTACAATTGAGAGCGAGATTGGACGAAGGGTCAATGCTGGAAGGAAAGTGATTGGAAGTATGTGGACGATAATGAGAAATGAAAGCATGAGTCTAGCTGCGAAACGAGCAATCTATAATGGCGTATTCGTCCCGTCAGTACTGTATGGAAGTGAGACATGGGTATGTCAAAAAGCACGAAAGAAAAATAAATGCCGTGGGTATGAGATTTCTGAGAAGCGCATGTGGTAAAACGAGACGGGACAAGATAAAAATGAATGCATAATGAGGGAGTGTGGTGAGGAAAAGACTATGATGGATAGATATAAAAGTTGTACATTACGTTGGTTTGGTCACATTGAGAGAATGAACAACGCAAGATTAACAAAACAAATATATGTGGGTGAGGTTAGGGAAAGGCTGGTCTGGTAGGCCGCGTAAAACTTGGCTGAATGTAGTAGAATCTATGATAAAGGAAAGAAAGATAAGAAGTTTTAAAAACAAAAGGGCATGTCAGAGACTATGTATGAATCTTGCGGAAGCTAGGGAGGTATGCGGAGATAGGAAAGCATGGAGAAAGATTGTGAATGAAAAATAAATAAGAGGCAGGGATTGTTTTGCCTACCCCGCAAGGGAATGGCGTGAAGGTTAAGTTAAGTTAAGTTAAGTTAAGTTAAGTTAAGTTATACCTGCAAATGCGATTTTTTGGATAAAATTCGAATTATTTCATAAACAGTAAATTTTACATGCATGAAACCTATATAGTTTTATAATTGCACATAGAATTCAAAAATCAAATGATATACGGGGTGTTCCATTTAAAAAAATATTAACGTTGTCTTGGCCTGCTTTTTCGGAACACTATGTATAGTCAAGAATAATTTTAAAAGCAAATAGCAAATAATTAGCTACAAAGTAGTACTAAATAATATGTATGTTATGTTTGTTTCTTCAGTTTTTTTTTTTGGCGTAGGGAGTTTATATTCAAGCGTGCACAGTCATTCGTTTATTATTAAACAGATAAGCGACAATATTCGCAATGGGGCCAAAAATTTGCAAAATAACTTGCTTATTCTATATTGTTGTTTATTTGGCTGTGCTACATTTAGTTTTAAGTGAGCTTATAACCACTGACTTTTTTGTAACGAAAAATCCGCAATATAGCCATAAAATTGTAATAAGTATAAGTAATTGATTTTGAATTCTTCTATTTTTCATACGGCTGTAGTGATTTTAGATTTAAGTTAGCACAACTATTGTTTTTTTTTAAATCCCGAGTGACAAAATCCATAAAAGGGGAACTAATTGGCCACAAATTAGAAGAATACGTAATTGATTTTTGTTTATTGTATTTGTTTTTCTGTATGGCTATGCTGAGTTTAGACTTAAGTCAACACAGTCATGGGTTTTCCGAAAACGACCAAAGCAATAAAATCTGCAATAAAGTAACTAATTAGCAACAAAAGAGCACCAACTATATATGTAGGTTTTATTTGTTATGCCGGAATGTCAGCTAAATGAGTGTCTTGGTATCGAAATAGTACTATAATGACTTCTGTAATGATACTCGATTCTTAAGCGAGCCCTGGCGCAAAAACGGTCTCAGCTTATTTCTTTTGCAATAAATAAAAAGCAACAAGTACGAAACTTGCATATCTCTAGAGCCACTAATTCGTGGGAGAGACGTTGGTATCAATATTGGCAATATAATTAATTTCCGTAAGGGTATCGTATTTGTGAGCGATAGTACCGAAATTCAATTAATATTTCCGCTGTCTCAGCTAATTTTTTTGGGCAATCAAAAATAAACAACATTGTAAACTTACGTATCTTTGAAGTAACTAATTCGCGAGAAACATCGGTTTTGAAATTGGCCGGGCAACAAATTTTGTAACGATACTTTAATTTGGGTGCACTAGCACAGCTACTTTGCTTTCGTTTGCAATAACAGTAAGTTACAAATTCTATCGAAACTGGCCGTGTACAAACTCCGCTTTCCTTGAGCGGGTGCTAGCATAGCTATTATCTTAGCCTGTTTTTTTAACAAACGATATTTGCACATATTTTGAGCAACGTGAGACGTTCGTATCGAAGTTAGCCATATAACAATTTCTGTAATAATACTCTTCTTTTGAGTGAGCGCTAGCATAGCTACTGCCTCAGCCTGTTTTTTGCAATAAACCATAAGCAATAGACTCCATAGTTGTTCAGCTTTGAAGCAACTAACCCGTGAGAGATGTTGGTATCGAACATTTGACCGTACAACCACTTCTGTAGTTATACTCTATTCGTGAGCAAACGCAAGTACAGCTACTGCCACAGCGCGTTTTTTCTGCTATACATAATCAAAGGATACGAGGTTTGCAAATCTTGTGAGATCGGTATCGAATTTGGTCACATAACAACTTCTGTAATATTAGCCTAATTTTGAACGAGTGCTACCTTAGCTACTGTACAGCGTTAGAGCAACTCGTGAGAGATTGTATTGAAGTTTTCCGTATAATATATTGTAATAATGCTGCATTCTTGAGAGAACGTTAGTACAGCTACAGTTTCAGCGCATTTTTTTACAATAAAGACTAAGTAAAAAATTAAAAACTTACATCGATGCCTTTGAAGTAACTCATTCGTGAGAGTCGTTGGTATCGAAATTGACCGCATAACAATTTCTCTAATTATACAGGGTGTCCGGTGAGGAACTGTACAAACTGAAATGGTATGTTCCTTGGGTCAATTTAAGTAAAAAGTCCCATAAACATAGGTCTCATTCGCAATAGTTACCCAGATACAAACGTTTAAAGTTTATAAATGATCACATATTTTTTCAAAAGTAATTATTATTAGTCAAATGGAAAAACAAAACCGAAACAATCTGTCATTTATTCGTTTGTGTTCTAATAATGACAAAGTGGATTGTAGTAAATTAAGTGTAATTTAAATTTAAAATGCCTTTTCAATTTTCTAACGAAGAGTATGCTGACATTTACATTTATGGATTTTGTGATGGAAATGCGAGAGCTGCCGTTAGGGAATATAAACGAAGATTTCCCAACATGAGGATTCCAAATCACCAAACCTTTTCTTCTGTGTTTCAACACGTTCGAACTCATGGTTCATTTCCATCAGTTTCAATAAGATCTGATCGTCCTGTGGAGTTAAATGTGAATGAGCAAGAAAACATTCTACAGATGGTTGATCGGAGTCCAGGGTTGAGTGTTAGAAGAATTTCTTCTCGAACGGGAGTCCCCCGTATGTCAGTATGGCAAACATTACATGATGGGCTTTGTACACCTATCATACACAAAACGTTCAGCACCTTGAACCTGGAGATTTTGCTTTGCGGTTGAATTTCTGCCAGTGGCTACAAGAAAATCCACAACTAGCTCCATTCATTTTATTTAGTGATGAGGCGCAATTTACTAGAGATGGAGTGAACAATACACGCAATTCTCATTTGTGGTCAGATGAAAATCCACATGGTACAACAGAAGCTAACTTTCAGCGCAGATTTTCTGTTAATGTATGGTGTGGTATGACGATCAACTTATTGGACCTTTTTGTTTGAGGAACGTCTTACAGGAGAAGCATATGCTAACTTTTTGCGGAATGAATTGCTACTGCTTTTGGAAGAAGTACCTTTACTAACAAGACAACAAATGTTTCTTCAACAAGGTGGGGCTCCTCCCATTTTAGTCAACAGGTGACAGAATATCTAAATGTTGCTTACCCTAATAGGTGGATTGGGCGTGGAGGTCCGCTAATAATAATAATTACTTTTGAAAAATATGTGATCATTTATAAACTTTAAACGCTTGTATCTGGGTAACTATTGCGAATCAGACCTATGTTTATGGGACTTTTTACTTAAATTGACCCAAGGAACATACCATTTCAGTTTGTACAGTTCCTCACCGGACACCCTGTATTTATTCTTGAGCGAGTGTTAGCATGAACTGTCGCAGCCGGTTTTTTCGTTGCAATAAATCATAATCAGTAAGTTCATATTTTTGAAGCAATTAATTAGTGAGAGACGGTGTTGAAATTAATCGTATAACGGACCTTTGTAATTATACTCTACTATATTAAGTGAGCCCTGCCACTGCTACTGTCTCAGATCGTTTTTCTTTGGAATACACAATAAGTAACACGCTTGAAACTTGTACATGTTTGGAGCAACTAACTCGCGAGGGAGGTTGCTTTAGAAATTTGCGGTATAATAGATTCTGTAAAGATGCATTATTCGTAGTACCGAAATTGGCCTAACAAGTTCAGTACTGATATTTTACTAAACGCCAACTAGTGAGTGCTTCCCTGCCTCAGCTCATTTTTTGCAATAAAAAATAAGCGATACATCGGAAACTTACATGTCTTTGGAGCTACTAATTCGTCACAGATGCTGGTATTGACATTGACCGATCAACTTCTGTAATAAAACTCTGCTTTTAAGCGAGCGCTATCTTAGCTACTGACTCAGAGTGTTTTTTGTGCAATAAACAATACGCAACAGCCTCGATAATTGTACAGTATTAAAACAAGTAACTCGTGACATATTTATATTCAAGTTAGCCGTATTATGTAATGTAATAATGCCCTATCTTGAACGAGTACTAGTACAGCTACTGCTTCAACGCATTTTTTATGTAATAAAGAAGAAGTAACAAATTAGAAACGTATATAGGTATCTTTAAAGCAATTAATTCTTGAAATACATAGGTAGCTTACAACAACTTCTGTAATTATACTCTATTCTGGAGCAAGAGCCAGAGCACATAAACTGCCTCAATCGGTTTTTTTTCAATATGTCCTAAGCAGCAAGTTCAAAACTTGCATATTTTGGAAGCAAGTAATTAATGAAATACGTTGGTATCGCAATTGGCTATACAAGAACCTTTGTAATTATATTTAACCGTACGCCTAGCACAGCTAGTGTCTCAGCTCGTTTCTGTTGCAATAGCAAACTCTAGAGCAACTCATTCCTGGGGAGAGTTGGTACCCAAATTGGTCGTATAGTTCTGTACTGATACTTTATTCTTGAGCGAGCACTAGCACAACTACTGTGCCAGCCCTTTTTTTTTTGCAATACACAATAAGCAACACGTTCGAAACCGTAATCGTATCACAGTTGGTCCAGTCTGTTTGGTTTTGCAATAAACAATACGCAACAAATACTTGCACATCTTTGAAACAACTAATTCGTGACAGACCTTAGTAACGAAATTGGTCTAACAAGTTTATTTTGCTAATTGCCAACTAGCACTTCCTGTAATTGCTCATTTTTTTTGCAATAAAAGGAGGCAACATATTTGAAACTTACATAACCTTAGAGCAACTATTTGATGGATAGATGTAATGATGCTTTATTTCTGAGCACACTAGCTCTGCTAAACAATAAGCTGTAAATTCAAAACTTGTATATTATTATTATTGCCATTTATTGAACACTAAATAAAGTTATTTACAAAACAGAGTTAAACTTAAAATTAGCGCACAAAAAGTCGAGGTTCAGCCTTGCCAATGAGAAAACATTTGGCGACTGTTCTGCCACTTAAACCTAACAATAAAAATTGTCATTACTGTCTGCCCATTAGGAATTGGCAGAGACTAATTTTAAATTTATTAAATGGTAATAATTTTATGCTTTCAGGTATAGAATTATACGTTATCGCTATATTGTAGGAGAAAGACCTTTTAAACATTGGTGATTTATGAGTAGGAATTAGAAGTAAATTTTTGTTTCTTAAATTGGAATTGTGAATTTCTGATGAAAATTCGATTTTATTGTACAGATACGTGGGAGTTCTGGTATTGTATCTGGTATTAATTATTTTGTAGTATAAGCAAATTGAATGCAAAACTCTTCTGTTGCCCATGTTGGGCCAGTCTATTTCATGGAGCTTGTAGTGGATTGACTCATGTTTTTTTATGCCAAAAATAAACCTGAGGCAGCAGTTTTGTATGCGTTGTATTTTTTTAGCGTCCAAACTATCAATACAAGGTCCATACACAGCATCACAGAAATTAAATTGGGACAGAACAAGTGTGTTACACAGTAGTGCTCTAGAGCCACGATTCAAAAGTTTACGTGTATTGTAGAGTACATTTAAGTTTATAACAGCTTTTTTAATGCAGTTGGATATATGTTTCTTAAATCTAAGCTTGGAATCAATTTCTAATCCAAGATTTTTACCCGTGTCAGAGATCGTAATATCCACGTCTTTGATTCGAATAACGACATTATTTTTTATACGTTCCTTGGAGATTTCTTTACCAAAAAGTAAAAGTACCGTTTTATTTGCGTTAATTTTTAAATTGTGACACTCCGAATATTTAACGAGGCCATTTACTTCTTGATTTATTAAACAGATGGCCGAGACAACGTTATTTTCAGAAAAACTATACTGTATTTGGGTATCGTCAGCGTATAAGTTATAACGGCAAAATTTTAAACAACTACCGAGATTACATGAATAAATAGTATACAGTAGAGGACCCAGTATTGATCCCTGGAGAACACCTGCATGAATGTCAAGTAATGACGATGCTAGATTGTTTGACATAACTCTTTGTTTGCGATTCGAAAGATAATTCTGTAGCAGAGCGATAGCAGCATTATCGATTCCAACGAAGTGTAAAACATGTCGAATGCTTTCGAGTAATCTAACATTATTAGTACAGTTAACATGTTATTATCAGCTGCGGTAAAGATGTCGTCCGTAACATTTAGGAGTGAAGTCACACAACTGTACCCGGTACTGAATCCGGACTGAACACTAGGAAGGATTTTGTATTCAAAAGGTGAGTGTAAATTTGTTGAGCGATCACTTTTCGAATACTTTCGATAAAACGGCTAAAACACTGATAGGACGTAAATCTTTAAAAGTCTCAGGACGATTGTTTTTAGGTACAGGGATTACATGAGCACATTTCCATAAATCAGGACATACATTATTAGAGACACAGAAGTTAATTATATAAGTAATAACAGGTAACACAACTGGACAGCACAATTCTAGCATTTTAATACTTATACCGTCGCAACCAGTAGCATTTGTTCTAAAATTATGGATTCTGGTACTGAACAAAAGTTAAATTTGGAGTTAAAGTTGTGCATAAGATTGTTACTATAAAATTTTACAAGCTCAGTATCACTGTTAGAATTAGCTATACTAAGAAAATTAGAATTCATTTGATTCAAGTCTTGTAGATGGGCAGGTATTTCAAGACGATAAGGCTTATTATGGATATCTAATTTTTTTAGTTCTTTCCATATAGCAGAAGGGCGAGTGTTGCGAACCCTAAATTCTAAATACGCCTTTTGTTCCTGATTTATGGCAAATGTCGTATAATTGGTAGAGATTTATAAAATTCCCAACCTCCTTTCTTTTTGGTACGTTTAAATTTTCTATGCGCTTTATCCCTGAGGGTCACCATAAGTTTTACATTATCAGGAAGCCAAGGGGCGAACGATTTTGAAATTTTTGCTGTTTTTACAGAGGTGTGTTTATCAAACAAAGTAAGAAGTGTGTCATTAAAAACCTTAACCTTACCATTAACATCGTTAATATCATATATTGTCTGCCAGTTAATGGATTCGAGATCAATTAAAAAATTTGGGTAAATAAAATTATTAAAACTACGATAGATATAAAACTCCGTACGCTTTTTTTAAAATATCGCCTATGGGATAGTCGCAAAATATAAGACAATGGTCTGAAATATGATGCATATCAATTACCCCACGGTTAATAGATTCAACATATTTATCTTGGACAATAATTAAGTCAATAAGTGTGGATGTATTTTGAGTTATTCTTGTGGGTTCCGATATTATTTGATTAAAACCAAACGCATCAAGGAGTGATTTAAATAGAGTATATTTGGGTTCACTAAGTTTAAAAAAATCAATGTTAAAATCACCCAAAAACATGAATTCGTCAGTAGGTACTAGATAATAAAGAGCAAAAAGAATATTTTTGGAGAAACTAATTTGTGAGAGACGTTGGCACCGGAAATTGTAGTGTTATTTTGCTCTTCAGCGAGCATTACTTTGACCACTCTTAAAATTGGTCCTATAACGTCTTCTGTAGTGATACCCAATGCTTGAGTGCATGCCAGCATAGCTACTGTCTCCGCCTGATTTTTGTTTGCAACGGACACGATACTTACATATCTTGCAACTAACTCGTAAGAAACCTTAGTACCAAAATTGGCCGAGCAACAAATTTTGTAATGATTTTTACATAGCCATAGCCAATTATAGACAACTAATTAGTTCGAGTTGCGTCGGTCTTGTATAAGTGTGCTGAGTTTAGATATAAGTAAACACAACTATTGGATTTCTTGTTATGAGCGATAAAATCCACAATAGAGCAACTAATTAGTCACAAACTTGTATTATGAGATTCCGTAATTGATTCCACTTAAATGAGCATAGCCATTGGTTTTTTGAAAACTGGTGGAGCAATAAAATCTGCTTTACAGCAACTAATTAACAACAGAACAACACTAAATATTTATGTAGGTTTTTTATTGTGCTAATTATACTAGTTATGCTTGTCTTTTAATTTCATGTTTTTAAGGTTAACTTGTTTTTTAACTGTTTGATAGATTTTTGTTACACTTCAAAATCCATATCTCAATATTTCAATGTACCATCATATGAATGCGCGCAGGCTATATTTTATTGTAAATATTTCATTGTTTATCTATATTTTCTAATAATACTTTACTATAGTCATTGCATATTTGGTGTTTTAGACAAGAAAATCTAGTGGCTACATCAAATTATTAATACGCAAGTATGTTTATGTAAATAAAAAACAAGCTGCATATGACTAATACATTAGTTAAAAAAATAGAATTCCCACTTGAAACATTAGACTTGTATGTGGTTAGAAGCGGAACAGTAATTCAATCCTACATATTATAACACGATATGATTTACCTTTATCTCTGGATTTTAATAAAAACATACAAAACCATATCCATACATTTTATATTTACAGAAGAAAGTTAAGCAATTCTGTCAATTTTTTAAATCTTCTCACACTTAACTTTTTTTTTGTAAGAAGAACGGTACTTAATACTCTCATCAAGGGGTCAACAAGATTAACCTTTCTTAATGCTATTTGCATGATAGTAAAAGGCGAGAATATATGATTACAAAATATTTGGGTTTAATGCTAGAGATTTTGATCTCTTTATACATCACAATATCCTTTCCGTTTAAATTTCTGATTTCACAATGGAAATGCTAAATTGCTAAATTGAGATAAAATTACCGCCTACTCGTAAAGGATCAGACGAAAGAACTTGCATGTAATCAAAGACTAAATGATAAGAGTAATCTAGCATAGCTGCTTCTACAGAAACGGTATTTCGTTATTAATGGGCGTGGGATGTTTATGCGAACACATCGGATTATATTACATCATAATGTAGATAACAAAATATTACAATAAAAAAAATAAATGCTCTTTGAATAATCTGGTGAAGTATTCCTGAGAAAATGTCCTTCACGGTGAATTCAGTAGGTCCCTATTAAAAGCAAGATGATCTTACGTTTTAAAAATGCCTAAGATTTGATAATTAATCAAGGTTTCCTGAGGAAGCTATGATTAAGTACGTTGATTAATAATAAATAATAAATAAATAAAATAATAGGTAGAATTCATAATTTGAAAATGTGAACTTTTACCTTTATTATATATAATTAAAATACTTAGCTTTTGGGTTTTTTAACCGTGTATTTTTATATTTATATTTTATGTAAATCTATATGTTTCGATAACAATTACAGTTATTGTTCTCAGTCGATTTGCATAAACAATCACAGATATTATCACTTACTGAGGACAATATCTGTAATTGTTATCGAAACGTATACATTTATATAAATATAAAAATACACCATTTATAAACCCAAAAGCTAAGTATTTTGATGCAAGAATTCCTAATTAATTGCGAGATTCGCAAATTAGAGGAAGAAAGACAATTTTTTTTATTTTATTGAACGCTGTTACTTTGCAGTGTTCTCTTCTAATTTTCCAAATTGTATTATTGTATATTGACGCAAGACAAGACTATTTTAGTTAATTAAATTCGGCTGTTCTCGGAATACCCAAAAACTCTCTTAAACTGGTGAGGTCTAATTTTTATTATACGCCTATATCGTATAATGTATATAAAAAACCCACTTAACGCAGGAATTTTGATCGTTGCAAGCACAATTTAATCAATGAAGGTATATGGCGGCGAACTTCTGGTTATACCAGAAACAGATAATGAACTTTTGCGTATTTTAAGTAGAGCCCTCTGTATCTTGTATATTACAGCATTTTTTAGTTTCCTCGTTCAAATTTGGCCCAATTAAATTAGCAATAGATTTCAACAATAAACGTTTGTTCAGTGAAATGGGCGAATTTAACAGTACAATTGTTTAAAAAATAATATTACACAATGTTTACTATTTTAGAAAGCAGACACCTAGGCCGCCATCTTGGATTTTGACGTCACAAGACCGCCCACGTGGGACACCGTATTTTCACCCCTATGGTTTCTTTTCGGAGGCCTTTTTCAACCCCTTGATTTTCACCCTAATTTGGTTGTATTAAGAGCCTTTTTGACAGCCATGCCCTTTTTGTACTTGCTCACGTGAGGGACACATTTAGACCTTGGTCCTGGATTTGGGGTAGGGGCAGGATGTTGGCTTCTTTTCGGGGGCCTTTTTCAACCCTTGGGCGGAGTTTAACCCCTAATTAAGGTCCTTTTGTCGGCAATTTTTTTATCGACCTTTTTTATCGCGCATTCTTGAAAGGCGTATTTAGGCCTTGAGCTTGGGTTTGGTCTTGGAGTTAGTTTTTGGAGTTGGGGTTGGAGTTGGTCGGGTTGGGGGTAGGGCTGGAGGCTAGGGGTGACAACTATTTTTGGTAATTATCTCGTAGACCATTTGTTTTTCTTGACCTTGTACCCTGATTGGAGGAGCTAAGTCTCTGCATTCTGATTAGTGGAGAATTTTAATTTGTCTTCTAATAAGGGGCCCTAATGCTAACTTATAAGACATGTGTAGATCTTTAAAACTTGTTCTCGGGCCTTCACCCCCTGTCGCGGCCCCTGGTTGGAAATGGTATGGGACCCTAACCTTATATATAAGTGCAGAAACTAGCTCTTGGGCCTTGGCCCCTATCGTGACCCCCTTGGTGCAATTGTATGTGGGTTCTAACCTAATCTTACAGTTGTAGGCCTTCGCCCCCCGCCATAAAAAAATTGTATTCTAATAAGGTGGTCCTAGCCTTGTAAGACAGGACTTGTATCAGGGTCCCGGCCCTCTTTGAGTAAAAATTGATTTTCAGCGCCATCTAGTGGCGTATAGACTAATGAACATTTTTTGTAATAGAAGTTGATCATGCACACCTCTCTCTTGCTCTATCTCGTTTATCCGTTTCTCTCTACCCTCTCTCTCTCTTTCGGTTCTTTCTCACACACAAACCAACCAATTAATTAATTAATCAATCAATCTCAAACAAATCATGCTCGATCAAATCAATCTCAATCAATCAACCGAAATCATGTCTTACAGTTTGCAGAAACCAGCTTACAGTTCAAAACTGAATAAATTAAAGTCTAAATTAAATATGACGTGAAATAATAAATAATTTCTATCCTAATGCAATGATGCTTTTTATAGAGGCAAATTCTCTTTCTAAAGTCACCACCTATACATTCGAAAAATTATGTCTGATTTTCAATTACATACACACAAAATTGTTTCATAGAAACGTGTTCGTTAACAGTTATAAAAACCTCATTAAAAGGACTCGAAAGCAATAATTACTTATATATAACATATGAGTTAATAGTATATTAGATTAGAAGGGATTGAAGTGACTCATTTAATCCCACGAATAGAGAACAACTATTCAAGGGATTAAGGAACTTCAATCCCATGGTATCTACACTATTGTTTGCACTTCGTGGAGCAATTATAGAAATAATTATATTATTTTCAGAAAATTAAAATATTACATCAATGATAAATTTAAATTATTAGAAAAGTCACTTTGACAAAGAAGCTACACTATTCAAGGCTAATGAAATTTATGAATTATTTTTAAAATCCCAGATGTTTCAATGCCATAACAAGATTAAATTATTTTTTAATCCATAGAGATTAAAAGTAACACTTCAGTCCCCGAAATGGGGGAACCAAATAGTACTTTTAATTCACGAAGTGCAAAAATTAAATTAATATGTTTTTAAGAATATCAAATTGATGTAATGGAAATAAAAGGCAAAAGGTTTTAATGGTTTATTCTTATACGCGAATTAACAATAACTACAAGTTTAAAATCCACGAATACCAGCTATTGTAGATCTAATTTTATGACGTCATCCTATAAGAGTAATAATACATTTTTAAAAATCTTTATCGACATTTTTGTTAGCAATAGCAAGTAAAACAAAATAATACGCATACCTTCAGAAGTGTTTTTTCTTTCAACTAATAATAACCATATGTTGAACTGAAATATTGTTATACAGCTCACTAAACACGTTTTCTACTTACTAATGGCTGGAAATAAACTGGCTATTGCTTTTCCTTATTAACTAAGTTAGAAAGTAATACATAAAACCTGATTACTGCAACTCGTATTTAGCATTTATATTATACTTATAAATTTACATTCAAAATAAAAAAACCACGATAACATGCTTTAAAAAAAAAGATTTTCACTTTGATCGTGTAAAAGCCAGCCTTCATCAGTTTTTCTTATATTGTGTACAAACAAAAATATCACATCAAGTGTTATAAATAAATAACAGTCTTCAAATGGTGTTTTTATATTGTATATGTACATACAAATTGCTTTAAATACACGAGTACCTAATAAGTAAGCAATCAATTAACATTTTCTAGTTTTACAATGTGAGTTTTGTAATAGGATTTATTATAAAGAAGTTGCAAAATTATCCTCCGTTATAAAAATTGTATTCTAATAAAGCACAAAGACATGTAAAGATAATGACAAGTGTTTTATAATAAAAGATTTTATTTAATTAATTTAACCAGTTAACATGTGCCAAGATTATTTTTATTTTATAGAAGCGGTCGGCCTTGGTTAACATGTATCATATACGTAAAATTTCGCGACGCGAGGATTTCAGAGAAAGCTGTTTCGGCGATCCCACTCCAACCCTCTCCGAGCATAACCGAGATTGTAAGACAGGTGTAGTGTGTCGCAACTTGTTCTCGGGTCTTTGCCCCTTGTCGTGATCGCAACTTGTTCATAGGCCTTCGTGTTTTGTCGTGGTACCTTTGCCGAAAAATTTGAATTTGTATTATAATAATAAGAAGCCTAATGCTAACTTGTAAGACAGGTGTAGGGCTGCACAACTTGCTCTCGGGGCTTTGTCCCTTCTCGTGGCCCCAATGGCGGAAAATTTTAATTTGTATTTAAGTCTCTGCATGTTATAGCTGGAAATATTAATCTGAATTATAATAAGGCTAGCGCTTAAATTTCAACATTAAAAACTGCATAAAACATAATCGTTTAAGGACTAGGTTTTTATATCCTTGATAAAAACAAACGGCCCCTAACAGATTAAATAAACTCTTTTTATTATGAAAACACTTGTCATCTTTACATGTCTTATCTATTAATTTCTCCCCATTATTAGAATACAATTTTTATGACAGGTGCGAAGCCCGCGAACAAGTAACCGTCTTACAAGATTATGGCCACTTATAATACAACTCCCCAATGCATAAATTAATTAGGTCACAATCTGTAGATGGGTATTAAAAGAAATGTAATAATAATTTTAATAACAATTATCCTGTGATAGAAACAACCCTAATAAATATTAATAACAGATTAAATCTGATTATTCTCAGGTGATAAAAATACGATCCCCTCGTGGGCATATAAAAAATGACAACCAAAGGTGTCCCAAGCGTGACGTCACAAAACCGGCCAAAGCGCCGGTATTCTATATATATATATATATATATATATATATATATATATATATATACATATTAATGTAAACAAAGATGTTGGTCAAGATAAAAAGAATTACAGGATGTGCAATTTAATTTACAACCTCCATTGCTCGTCTTTGGCATTATATAACACTTAAGAACATTGGTGTTTAAATACTTATTTGTACTTTTTGTTCTGTGAACGATTTTTTCTGATATTTTTCCAAAATATGAGATTGATATATATTTATTTTCTAGCGGTTTTGTGCTAACTGGGTAAATGTTTTTGATAAATAATTTGTATTCTAATAGCACCAATGTTTTAAATATAGAATAATTCCACAATTTCTTTTTAATAATTATTTATTTCTTTACGCGTTTCATTACATGTATCATTATCAAGAGAAATTATATAAAATAACAAATAAGTAGTTATGGTAACAAATCACTAAGGTAAAACAACAAACCTGTTGTAAATTATAATTCTGTATTTAAAATATCTGGTAAAGGTGAGTCTCACGTTCTGTTTATGTTTATAAATTTCAAATGCTTCCAAAACATCTAATTTGTCTTATTTTATTACAAAAATACTAAAATTTAATGTATTTGTAACATCTAATGTGTTCTTTGTATTTAATATCATAGTTCCTAAGTGTTTGTCCAATATAAACAGAATTACAGAATGCGCAGTTTAATTTATAAATACCAGACTTCAAAATTTCATTAGTTGGATTTTTCGCATTAAAAAACGTTTAAGAACATTGGTTTTAGTTTCGAAAGCTACTTGGTACTCCTTGTTCTTTTGTAATATATGAGCTACTTTTTCTGATATTTTTCAAAAATATGAAATTGATATGTATTTATTTTCTGTCGGTGCTGTGTTAACTTGGTAAATGTTTTTGATAGATAATTTCGTCCATTTTAGCTAATATCTTTATGGATAATGTAGAAGACCAAATTTTGAATTAAATGTTTCTGATAAGTTTATATTTTGATTTCGATATGTTGATGATATTTTAGCATATTCTGATAGTTTTTAATTGATATTAACAATTTACATCCTAACATAAAATTTACAAGAGAAAGAGAAAGAACAAAATAGACCCATTGATTCTCTAGATTTAAACATAAAACACAGAACAAGTTTAAGTTCTCCACTTTCAGAAAACCTACACATACAGACATTAGAATTCGAAACTATTCATGTCACCATAAAACACAGAAGTTAGCGACGTAGATAGAGCAATGCCATTGCCATTAAACCAAACGAATTTCAAACATAAAACAAATTTCACAAATAAATGCTTACATTTCAAATATAATCGACACTTTAGTTAAGAATCAAGAGTACAAATTATCTATCAAAAACCTACAGAACCGACAGAAAGTAAATACATATCAATTTGATATTTTACAAAAATATCAAAAAAAGTAGCTCACATATTACAAAAGAACAAGTACAAAATAGCTTTCAAAACTAATACCAGTGTTCTTAAATATTTATTTAATGCCAAAGGTTCAACTAACGACATTTTGAAGTCCGGTATTTATAAAATGAACTGCACATTTTGTAATTCTGTTTGTATAGGACAAACACTTAGGAACTTTGATATTAGGTACAAAGAACAAATTAGATGTTTCAAAAATAAACACATAGATAAATCAAATTATGTCAAACATTTAATAGTAGATAATCACCATGTAACTTCACAAAACAATATTAAATTTTTACATTTTTGTAATAGAAAAGACATTAGATGTTTTGTAAGCATTTGATATTTATGAATATAAACAGAAAGTACCTTTAATGAACGAACAGGTTAATCTTATAGACTCGCCCTTAGCAGATATTTTAAATATAGAAATATCATTTATATCAAGTTTGCTGTTTTAAATTTATGATCCATTACTATAACTAATTATTTGTTATTTTATACATTTTCTCTTGATAATGATACATGTTCTATTGAAACGTAGAAAAATAAATAATTATAGAAAAGAAATTATGGAATTATATTGTATTTAAAACATTGGTGCTATTATATATGGAATTCCACGAAGTAAGGTTAAATAAGCTTAATTTGTATTCTGGTTTTCGATATCCATAAATTATGTGTGCTTAGACACATTCTTATGCGTACGCTAATGTCCATAACTGACTGATAACATAAATTTCTTACTTACATTCAGGTGGACCCCCACCATCAGGAAAATGATTTGACAACTATTGAAAGATGTTATTGCTAATTTGTTGTAGTAGACAAAATTGTTGCTCAAACCGTTTAACAGGTTGTCATGATCGAAGTGGGTAGGGTTAAGTTACCGTTGTTGCCCCCGTACCAGAAAAAAATGTGTTGCTCTAAGAATGCTTAAAAGACTTTTGTTCGAGTAAAGTTATTTATACAATTAAATTAGACACATTACATATGAACACCACGGAGTCTAGTCAACCGACAAGCGCGATGCAGTTACAAAAACATTAACTAGATATGTTTCGAATGGTCCGGATTTATCATATTTCCACATAATATAAGACATTCGGATTTAATGCTCTTTTGAAATAATACAAAATCGATTCTTCGTCTTCACAGATCTACTGCACCTAGCACTTGAAGCGGTTTAAGTACCTACCAAAAATAAGTACCAGGGGTCACTTCCCAAAATAAGAACTCACCGTTATCCCATCTCCTTAATAACGATGTCAGAAAGAGGAGAGTAAGTAACCGTAGGAAAGGAGAAACTAATAAGGAAAAGAGTGTTGTGGGATAAAACAAAACCTATAATTATTAAATCGCATAAGAATACATATAAAAATAAAATGTGCTTCAAAAATAAATAAATTCTAACAAAAGACAAATAAATTGGTGATTAACGTCCAAAACGAGGTAAGTACGCAATTAAACAAAAGTAAAGTGTATAACGTAGATACGTTGGTTAATTTAAAACACAATTTTAAATAAAATTATTTCGTAAAAGTTACAAGTGTGAAAGGATAACTTTATAGTAAATTACAATTATAGATAAATAGGAACCCGTTTGATTTCAAAAGGCCTTCGTAAGATAAAGCAGGGTTTTTTTAATGCAAGAAAAAAAATTAATATGCTAAAGCTAAATGATAATTTAAATTCAGAAATACTTGTTATGTCCTAACAAAGATTTAATTTAAGAAATTTTAAAGAGAACATTAAGAAACAAATAAAATTTAATAAATTTCCAATATCAAATTAAAATTTAAAACATATGGAACATATCTAAAGTTAAATTACTGTGCGCAGGTTAGTTAATACGTCACAAACATTAAAAAAATTTGCCGACAGCTGTTTACAAAGCGGTCGTCGAACGATTTACACGAAAATTACATTAAAGATCTAATGACAAAGTAAGTAATTAATTTTGTGATAAAGTCTTACACTATTTTTAACAATTACAATTACAGATTGCAACCAAAAATAAACACAGAAAAAGGAAGTGGAAAAAGCGATTTTAGATAAGGTTAACGGTAAATAATATTTTAGTGAAAGCAAGGAGTTATTCTAGTAGTTTTTCTTATTTTAGTATTAAGGAAAGGAGCAGAAAGTAATGAGGTGTGAAGATCATGATTAAAAACGTCTGACCTTTTTGTTGATTTCTACGATCATGGATGATATTCTACTTAAGTTATTTTTCTACGAGATGAACCAAAGGGCAATAACCAGGACAAAAATAACTGCAAGTGTAACTGCGAGATCAACGGAAATTTCAAAGCAAAGTTCAAACTCTAAGATGGAAAGCGAGTTGTTCGTGATAACTTGTATGAATGATATACTCTTAAAACCGCAATATGGGAAGAAAACAATGAATACTCAGCATAGTCGAGTAGAATCTTTATTTTATTTGTGAAACAATTCCTTTTTAAAAATCCTTCTAGCGAAAATTGAAAAATAACTCAGAAACTTATTTAGGAATGCTTCAACAATCAAACACCAAAGTTAACTCAATCAAAAAACCTTTATGTACAAAGGAAGAGTGCTATCTATAAAGTAGCCAAATTTGTGTTAAAATTAAGAGATTAGAAATTTTGATTAGCCAAATGGAAAGTTAAAATTCAAACCTAATTAAATGAATAATTAAATTTTTGTTACAGAAGTATTTGGGACAAATTTAGTTTTTGCTAAGAAACGCTGTAGTAAATAAAACATCAGAGCAACAATTTTTTTTAGATAATTTCGACTCTTATAGCATGCCGCAGAATCCATGATAACGTATAGTTTATGATTTATGACGAGCAACAAATTCAGTCTTTGATAAAGCACAAGAACAACTTAGACCGTATAAGCAAGAAGAAAGAATACATTTTTTTATTATTTAGGAGGAGCAACAAATTCGGTCTTTCGATACGTGTCCAAAATATTTTACTAGCTAAAATCTTGCAGTAAAAAACTTTTTAGTTAATTTTGACCACATAAGGGCATGTCACAGAGGGTTAGCTATCACAAAGCATCGATTACTCCCCAAAAAGCCATAACCATAACCATCGTGAAAATTATCAACACCTATTGAAAAATGTACTGCATTTTGTAGCTAATTTGTTACCGCAGACCAAATTTTCTTGCTCATATCGTTTGATAGGAAATCGCGATCAAAGTGGGGATATGCAGCTCAACGTGAAACTAGACCCACCATACTAGAAAAAATATATAGGTTGAAAGAATCTAAAAACAAGTACGTCAGAATGTACCCGATATACTTCGGAATTGTATAGTCTCAATTTATCAAATTTCCGCATGATATAAGCCATTCGAAATTGTTTTTTGTTTGAAATAATCGATTTCGGGTCCTAACCAAACAAAATTGATGCTCTTATATTTGAGATACTGAAATGAACCCCAGACAATGTACTTTCACCGAATTTGTTGTTCGTCGTAAATAATTAAAAAATTGATACTTCGTTATCGCGAACTACCAGATACGCACTCTTATACATTCTAATTAAACAAATTTGTTGCTCTTATGTTTTAGATACTGAAATGATTTTCTACGTTCGATGCGTATTAAAGACTGAATATTATTAGGACGAGCAGTGTTTGACACGTATCGAAAGTGCATTGTCTCAGAAATATTCAGTAGCCACAACTGAAGTTATCTTAATGGGTATGGAGTTGTACATTCCCAAAAAAAAATAATCGGCTAGGACATAACCGTTTCCAACCCTGGTTTAATAGGGCTTGCACTGATGTATTATCGCACAAGCATAAACTCTATACCAAATGGAAATCAAATAAATCTGTCGAAAACCACGCTGACTATATTGCCGCAAGGAACAGTTGCAAAAGCATCATTACCAAGGCCAAAAAGATGTTTGAAGAACGTAAATGCAAAGAATTACTCTTATGTCCTTTGGGTAGTCGTAAATTTTGGTCATTAACTAAACCCATCAGTAAAAACTTTAGTTCCTTTTCTCCAATGAAGTCTCGCGAAGGAGCTGTAGTAGCTGATCCTGCTGATAAATCCAACCTCTTTGCCGATTATACTTTGCATCAAATGCATGTTTCAATGACTCTAGTAAAATTGTGTCGTCGCCCAAATCGCGTCGTCGCCCAAACCTACCTCATACGCTATGAAACCAATCCACTATTGATACAACTCCTAGAAACAATTATCAATAAACTTGACTAAAACAAGGGGGGCCCTTACGGTAGTCCAGCTATCGTTCTTAAAAAATGCTACCCCGAGCTAGTACCTGTATTGTCCAAACTCTTTTCGATCTCCATGTCATCTGGAGAATTTCCCTTATCGTGGAAGTTCGCAAATGTCCAACCTATTCCTAAAAAGGGCGACAAAACCGATCCCTCAAACTATCGTCCAATAGCTATCACTTCCATTCTATCGAAAATCATGGAAAAAGGAATCAACCCCAAGGATCATTGATAGCTCCCACACTTTTCCTGCTATACATAAATGACCTCATTTCCTCAACAACTAACCCGATCCATTGATTTGCAGACGACAGCACTCTACATTATAGTTCTCAGTTTTCCCACAACAATAGGTCTAGTCAGGACGTTAAGGTGAAAATGGCAGCCTCAATCTACAGTGACTTAGAACATGTCCTTGAATGGGGAAGGAATAATCTACTCACGTTCAACGCCGATAAAACACACTGTTGCCTGGTGCCCGCCAAGAAAGAGATCATTTCCTGCTGTAAATATGAATAGCTTAGATCTCAAGTTTTCAAACTCTATTGAAAACGTTTTGCCAGCAAAACAACTGCCTGTAAACTGGGCTTTTTATACAGATCTAAACAGTACTTCACATCGCCCCAACTCCTTTTACTGTATAAGACTCAAATTCGGCCTCACCTGTTCCCCAATACACCCTTGATATGGTAAACCGCATCCAAAAAAAGTGCTATAAGACATAAATGACCCGTCTCGAACTTCTGACTTCCAGTCTCTTGAACGTAGAATAACAGTTTAGATTCTTTCATTGTTCTATCGATATTACAATGTCAAGTGTGCCTCCCAAATACACTCCTTAATACCTTCGCAGGCCATCTTCGCTAAGAACACTCGATTTGCACATAATTACGCACTCAAAATTCCATCTTGTCACACTAAACGGGCGAAATGTACATTTTTTCACACGGCGACCAAATTGTAGAATGCACTACCCAGTTCCTGTTTTCTTCCAAACTTTGACTTACGCAAATTTAAGGTAGCCATTCATAAACACATCTCGGCCGCCTAACAATAACCCTAAACCCTCCCAGTGTTCCTGAGTGCTTTAGCAGGTTAGGCAAATCTTAGCCTGGAATACTGTTAGTAAAAAAAGCCAAACGTTTTTAGTGAACTTAGAACGTATAAGATCGCATCGCAGAGTGTCTGAAATAGAGTATCGATTTTTAATAATTTAATTATTCAAAGTACGTTGTCGGAGGAACATTTCAGTAGCTAAAGCATAAGAGCAACAAAGCTTTTTAGTTAATCTAGAATGTATAAGAGCTAGTCGTATAGGGTCTGCGATGACAGTATCGATTTTGAATTATGTAGGACGAGCAACAAATTCGGAGTTCAATACTATCGAAAGTACGTTATCTGAGACATATTTCAATAGCAAAAATATAACAATAACAATTTTTTTAGTTAACTTAGAATGTATAAGAGCGCGTCACAGAGGATCCGCAATGCGAAAGTGTCAATTTTTAATTATTTAATTAACGATGTCGGTGTTTGATACCTATCGAAAGTAGATCGAGGAACATTCCACTAGCTTAAATAAAAGAGGAATACATTTTTTAGTTAATTTTGGAAGTATAGAAATAAGAGTGCGCCGCAGAGGATCCGTGAAGTCAAAGAATCTGCTTTTAATTCTATAGGGCGCACAACAATTTCGGTGTTTGATACGTATCGAAAGTACATTTAACGAACATGTTAGGACCTAAGAGCTAAGGGTAACAACGTGTTTGTTAAGTATCAAAAGTACACATGCATATGAAGTTTCAAGTAGCTAAAACACAACAGCAACAATTTTTTTTTGAAAACGTACCGGGTGTTCCTTATGTTTGGTGTATTTATATTTTTTAATGAGGTCACTTTTGCAAAATGTGTTCACACCATCTGAGAGCAACAAAATAGTAACAAATTCTAACGACCTGTTGTTGCGATTCTTGCACATATTTTTTTGTTATGGGAGGAGGGTCGGACTTGACGTTAAAACTACTACTAAACGTTGCAATAGATGTCAAAGCTTAGAATGGGTTTAGTATTTTGCCAAAAAATATTTTGCCCAAAAATGAAATTGTTATTTGTAGACAAACATTCTTGGAAAAGACTTTAGTAGGAGTATATCGAATCCCATAAACGAACTACAGTTGTTCTTTGTTTTTTTTTTGCCCACAAGATTTTGAGGGCTGCTAAACTTTTTGATCAGTGGGCCACTTTTCACGGAATTACATACCTAATAAAACATTTTCTATTTCTCTAGATATACGTAAATGAGAAAGCTCCCAGTCTTGTTTGAATGGTTAAAATTAACATCCCAATACGAAAACAAGCGTCGTAGAACAGTAAAATTTAGTTCTTGCCCATGTAGGGACAATACGTTTAACCGTTTTCTAAATGACTCCTAAAACCATAAATTATGGTTCTTGTTCATCGAGCCAATGTGCTTGGCCGTTTTTCCAATAACATTAATGTATATGTTGATTATCACTTTCAAGTGTATTATTATTAGTTTTTAGGGAAATAAATAGAATACCAAACCCATTATATAATTATTGTATAAATCTTAAACAATAGTAGAAACAACCCACTTGGTCCACCTACCGATTGCATGTAATTTTCTCCTAATCGATTTTTAATTATTTTGTAATAACTTGGTTCATTGTCCCTTGTGGTGACTTTTTCATCACCTATTTTACAACGTCCGTGTGCCTTTTTGATTTTTCTACATCTTAGTTCCGTATGCATTTTTCGCTTTCCGCCCTCTTGCTTACGTGTTATTGTTTGATTTTCCGCCATCTGGCTTACGTGTACCTCTTTTGGCTTTCCACCACCTTGTTAACTTGGGCATTTTTTTTTACTTTCCGCAATCTTGAGTGGGACACCATTTCCAACATGGGCTACCTTTTCCGCTAGTAACTCCATCTTACGGTATAATTTAAATGTTAACTAGTTTAGTAGTATAGTTACAATTCAACATTAAAGATCATTAAATTGTTTAACGTCTGATATTAAAAAATTGAAAAGCTCGAATCGATAGAAAACGATTTAACGTTTGCAACCAAGATTGTTAAGGTCTGATTACTAATTCTTCTCGGTACGTTTTTCAAATATAAACACAAGTTACTCAACGTTGTAACGTACAAACAATCAACCTCCCAAAGTATCTCCTGCAAACATACCTTCACCTCAAACACGCAATAAAACGTACCAAAGAAACTAAAATCAAAATCAGTAGCCAACAAATACATACAGAAGCAGGCAAATGCCCAAAACGAAAGGACCCAGCAAATTACGTAAACCTTCCAACATACAAACAGACAAACAAACCAGTAATCAAGTAAATGTAAACCCGAATAACACAAAAACAATTAAACAAGCCACTCAACGTCCAAACATACAAATACGCACCTGAAAATATAGAAAATAACCGACAAACACGCCAAACAAGCAAGAAACTAAAACGTGCAAAAAGTTATTAGCAAACAAACACATACACAAACAAATAAACACACAAGCATGTCAGACAAACAAGTACGCAAACACGCATTGAAAACAGGCGTACAATTTGCATTTTTCGTAACTATATAAAAAGTATGCGTCATTGATTTCTCCTGGAGCTATATAGTAAGTATGAGTCATTTTAATGATGTGGTGTCACTCACCGGTGGTTTACTTATTTTAGTTTTGTATGGGCTGCTCAGAAGCCTTAGTCCCATTCATTCCTGGTCATTCTTCTGGATTTCGTGTTACGGTGTGTATTGAATCCAATAAGTTTTGTGGTTTTATTGTGAGAAGAGTGGATTATAGAGTGTGTTTAGATATACGCGTGTGATTTTAATTAATCGGTTTGTTTAATGAAAGCTAAGTAGCGTGGCGGTGTACAATTAAATATTTTGTTAATATTTATTACTGCCAAATAATCTTAATCAACGCATACTTCTCGCAGTATATTAAAACATTTTGATTAAGTGAATCTCAGCGTTCTAATATTACGGTTGGTTTTAGTTTTAAGAATTAAACATGTTGGAATATTTAGATTAAGTTGATCAACTTCCTTTCCCTTCTGTCGGTCAACCAATTAATTATTTTTATTTGTGTGGTGGTTTTCACGTCTTTAGCACAATTCGTCACAAGATAGACCGAGAAATGCGGAGGGAGCAGAATTCAGGGATTCTTATATTTTCTCCGGCAACTTCAGAAGAGTTGCGTTAAATTGGATGGAGATAATCGGGATATATGAACTTGCGTTTGAGCTTTTTGCGTATGTATAGCAATCTGTGAAGGTATTAGTAGGGTATAGTAAGAATATATTGTCACATTGTATGAAAATCTTAAGAAAAATTGAATAATATACTTTTTTGTTTGCTTGTAATACAGAAATTAATTTAAATTATACTTAGAATTTACATCAGTTCTACATACATAAAGACAAAATTTACATCGATTGGGGCTTGAACTTTGATGGCGCAGTTGGTTAGCGCGTTACTCTAGCAAAGTACAGGTCGTAGGTTCAAATCCTGCTCGAGGTAAACTTTTTATTTATGTATTTAATAAAATTAATAATAATTTTTAATTACATATTTACCTTTGAACTTATTCGTTCATAACAAATACTTGTAATAATTTAATATTATTCAAGTTGCTTTGGTATGTGTGAATCCTTGCGATATTGCAGGCTCACATTCCATTAATTTAAGTGATTTGATTGTAATCTCATTATACAGGGTTTCTATAAAAGAATTCCGGGGTTTTAAAAATCCATATATTAATAACTGTAGAAGATGCAGAAATGTAATTAATATCTCCGAAACGATTAGCTCATCAAGTTTTACTCATAGCACTTGGGAATGTTTTAATCAACAGTTGGCAGCGCTGCGGAGTGTTGATCTTGAAACAACGCAGCGGCTGTCAGTAACTCAGTCCCGTCTGGATTGCCGCGCTATGGCGACGCCGCAACAAAAAGCTCAATGCGTTATTTGGCTTATATAAACTAATTCTGTTGTTACTGTACAAAGAAACTTTCGACGTAATTACGGTGTTGATCCGCCTACGGACAAAACAATTCGCCAATGGTTAAGTGCTTTCAAGGAAACAGGAAGTGTTTTAAAACAAAAGTCAACGGGTAGTCCGCGTGTGTCACAAGTGAATGAGGACAGAATCCGAGCTTCATGCCTTCGAAGCCCTAAGAAATCGTTAACAAGACGCAGTCTGGAGTTGGGATTACCGAGATCAACAGTTCATAAGGTAATTCATAAAAGACTTCGTTTAACTGCTTACAAGATCCAACTGTTACACCACATTAAACCGGCAGACAAGATTAAGAGATTTGACTTTGCTGTATCTATGCTACACAAAATTGAAGAAAATAATGATTTTTTAAAAACTGTGATGAAGCTACTTTTCATGTGACCGGGACTGTAAACAGACATAATTGCATAATATGGGGTTCGCAGCCGCCCCATGAGTTCATTGAGTATGAACGTGGCACGCCCAAAGTGAATGTTTGGTGTGGCCTTATGCATGATAGAGTCATAGGTCCTTTCATTTTTGTTGAAAGGAATATCAATGGTGATATGGTGTGATATGTCAGAGGAGTATGTTTTTCCTCAGTTAGATGACATTGAGGTGGATAAGGGTTTAGTCCACTTCCAACAAGATGGGGCACCGCCACACTTCAATATGCGTGTGCGTGAGGCACTTGACGGTCGACTAGGCAACAGATGGATTGGAAGAGAAGGACCTATTCCATGGCCTCCAAGGAGCCTCCGTTGGACTTTTTCTTCTGGGGGCATATCAAGAATCTTGTGTATGAGGAGAAAATCCGTGATGTTGGCCATCTCAGGGAACGAATAATCAATTGCGTGGTAACCGCCCCCCCAGACATGCTGGCCAGGACATGGGAAGAGATTGAATACCGTTACGATGTGTGCCGCGCCACTAACGGGGCTCATATTGAACTGTATTAATACGTAAAAAAAACTTGAAAATGCAACCTTTCCAATAATGTATAGAACATTTATATACGTACATAAAGACAAAATTTACATCGATTGGGGCATGAACCTTGATGGCGCAGTTGGTTAGCGCGGTACTCTAGCAAAGTATAGGTCGAGGTAAACTTTTTATTTATGTATTTAATAAAATTAATAATAATTTTTAGAAATTAATTTCGTACATTGAAGAATTTTATTATTTTAAGATTGCTAATAGAACAGATATTTTTTTGACATTTAGTACAAATGTGTAAACACGTAGATTCTTTTTTCTCGGTTATTTTCACATCCAGTGGCGTTCTGATATCATAAATTATCGTCTAGAGGTCTTGGTATATATCGATTAAGTTGTTTGCATAAAGTCGATAGTATGTAATAGTGACAAATATTATTGAGAACTTATTAGACGCAGTTTCCAGTGGTTGGTTGTATTATGCATTACTGAATTGACGACAGTCTCTTGTTTTTTTATCGTTTCCATGTGAAATGATGAATTGTTATTTACCCAATCTGGGTACTTTTGAAGAGGGGAGAGAGGATTGCTGCCCTTTTTCGTTCAGTCTTGAAAGTTGAAGTAGAAAACAATTAAGATGTAGTTACGAATTGTGATTGTGGGCAATCAGAGTCGTGGCGTCGTGCATGATTAAGTGAAGCTCTTCGTAATTTGGTTGCCAGTTTATAATGCGTTTAAGAATTTATATAAGATTATTTAAAAGAATATGCCCACTTAGGATTTTGTTAAATTTGTCTTTGTGCGACGTTTATAATAAAAAGTTGCCAGCGGATTTATGGAATTTGGACCAGGATAATGGAAATTGCGGAAGGATACTGGTAATATTGTTTTCTTTGCTTTGTGTATTAATGTGCATTATACCGGTGTTAATGCACACCCCCGTATATTTTGTCATAAATTGAAATCCTTTTTGATTCTGATCAAAAGGGCGGACCTAACGTTAATCGACGAATTATGAACCGCTTAGATTTTATGGTCGAAAATAGAGTGAAAACGCATCATGTTTGAAAAATCATCACGACTTTACTGTTGGAAATAAATCATCGGATTAAAGTGTCCAGTGGTTTTCCATGTCCTGCATTTTCATATTAGTGCTTATTAATCAACCACTTCGAATTACCATATACAGGGCGTGACCAAACGCAAAACCGTGAATAACTCAATGTTTACAAATGGAACACCCTGTATATTTTTATACCGCTAAATAGCACTTTTAATAAGCTTTCCAGGGTATACAGTTTGTGGTCTATTTTGAGAAACTGATGAGATCTTTTTAAGAATGCTTGTCTTTACTTGTTATTAATTCAAAAAAAATTGACACATTTTCCATTGCTACATTGAACACTTTGTTTCTAAAGCTTTTCTAATCATGAATTTCGCCCATGAAGAGTTAATAAACGTGGTGTATTGTATTGGGGAGGCTGAAAGAAGTCCTTTGCCAAGTCGAATTTATCGTGAAAAATAGCCCAATGCAAGAATTCTGAGAACGGATACTTAGCGCAAACTGACAGAAAGGTTCGAAGCAAATAGTAGTGTATGTTACGCTAGTAAAGAACTTCTTGGTAGTCGCGTAAATGAGGATGATGAGCCACAAGCCCCACTAAAAATTCAAGAAAATCCAGAAATAAGTAGCAGGCAGATCAGTGATTGATATATCGAAATGTACTGTGAATCGAATGATATTAATCCGTACCATTTGGAACTACATAAAGAGTTATATTTCAAATCGAATGAATGTACTCGTGGACGAAAACTGTAATTTTTTCAATCATGCGTTATTAAGTGACGAAGCAACATTCAAAAGCAATGGATTAGTTAACCGACACAATATGCATTATTATGCAACGGAAAATCCCCATTGGTTGAGGACCATTGATTTCCAAAAGCGATAGTCCCTAAGTGTGTGGGGAGAAATTACCTATAATCGTGCAACTGATCTTTGCTTCTTTAATAACACTTTGAGTGTGGAGAGATATTTGCGATTTCTCCAAAGGCAATCTTCCAATACTACTTGAAGACGTAAATTTAAATATCAGATGTGGTTGCAGTATGATGGTGTTCCTGTGCATAATCACCGAATGGTTCGTCCTATCCTTGTCGTTGGATTAGACGGGGTGGTACTATTGCGTGGCCTGCACGTTCCTCAGATCTAACAATAATTAATTACTTCTTATAGGGGATACGTTAAAGAGCAAGTTTACAGAGTTCGTCCAACGACTGTTGAGGATATGAAAAATAGGATAACTAGGATAAATAATTTTTACACAAATTTTTCATCTCCTCTTCAAAAATCGTCATCAATTAGAAATACATGAACTTTGTCTCTCTATTACAAAAATCATAATTTATAAAAAAACGCATTATACAATTGATATACCCTAAGCGCCCGTTGTGTATGAAAGTATATTTTAATCCCATAATTAAGAAATATGATTAATGTAAATATCTGTCACTTACGCCAATCTGTCAAAAATCGCCAATCAGATATCCTAATCCAGAAATTCTGGCTTTGAGTAACTGCGCCTGAGTGGTAATTAGAGGATGGATTATGATTGAAAATCATTATTGATACCTTAAATACTGTATAATCCTTGAGGGTAAAAATTTTTTTATACAAATTTTGCGTACTACACGAAGTAAATGGGGTAAAATTGGCGGATTATGTTTGAAAATCATTATTGTTAGCTTATATGCTGTACAATCCGTGAAGATAAATAATTTTACACATATTGTTTCTCCATTAGAAAGTCGTTAGCCATAACCAAATTCGTACTCAACAAATTGATGGATTAAGGGTAAATTGTGAGTAGAAGGGGTGAAAATTATTATGGACAGTATGCACACAATACCACCAGTGAAATCTAATAATGTTTACATAAGTTTTGTTTCTCGACTAGAAAAGACGAGAGGTGCATTAAGGGTAAAGCAGAAAGAGAGGATTATGTTTAAAAATCATTATTCTCAGCTTAAATACTGTACAATCCGTTAAAGTAAATAATTTTACCCCAAATTTTGTCTCCTGATTATCTATAACAAGTGATGCATTAAGCGTAAATTTGGTACACCGTAGAAGAGTGGATTATGTTTGAAATTCATTATTGATAGCTTAAGCACTATACAATCCGCAAAAGTAAATACTGTGTACTCAAATTTTGTCTCTGATTAGAAAAATCGTCACATTAGACCATTTAGTGGTGTTATGTCAAATCTGTCACAAAAATAACAGCAAATCGTTAATGCGACAAACTGGGACACTTTAAGAAATTATTTTAAAATATGCGGGGTGGTCTAAATAACAAATTATAAGATTTTTAAATGGCACACCCTGTATATTATTACATTTTTGGATTTCTCCATAAATGTACTTTACATCGATATTAAGTTTATTGGCATATTGATAAGGGTTTCGAGGTTAGAGACAAAAAAATGATATTTAAAAAAATAGCACTCACCAATTAAATTTTAACTTAAAAACTTAATACCACACAGGAGATTCCATAATTTAAGCCGAATTATCACTTTTTCAAGCAAGCATAACTCATTTTTTTCAAACGGAATAGCCCAATTTTTCTGTCGGAACTCCATACGGATTTAAATTCTATACCAAAATGATATAAACTTTGTGTATCATAAAATTAACCGCAAGTGAGTTATTTCGAAAGTTATCAAAAAATTTGTAGGAACTCACACATTTTTAATTAGTACCCAATTTTGAGTAGACTGTAATATGAAAATTTAAAAAAACGTTTTTTATTATGAATTTCAAACAAGTCGGACATACTGTAATTTTAACATAAAGTCCATTTATTATAAAATAAATTATATCAACATTTATGGCTTTAATCAAAGTGGGGGTTGACGTTTGTTGCATCAGTAGATGGGGCCCATATTGGTAACAGCGGCAGCACCGCAGACACGCCCACTTCCAACTTATTGTTCGTGCGCGCGCATACAGCCTGAGGCTGGAGTTGTGATTTGGGGGTCTTAGGGATGGCCACGCCCCTGGGCTCGAATTGGACGACTTTAGGTTGGGCCACGTTCCCTGGAAATCGGAAACGCCGCAGACAATTTGATTGAGTCATAATTAAAAGTGGTATGGGGAGGAGTAGGGGGGAGTAACGTGACCCGCCCCTCCACCACGTGACCCCGCCCCTACCCCACATGACCACGCCCGCTTGCGGCTGACTGGCGTGCGCGCGCATACTGTCCCAGGCCACGCGTTCTGATTGGAGAGCCTCAGGACAGGCCACGCCCCCTGGTTTCTGATTGGTCGCGGCCATTTTTCTTTTTTGACGGCGAGTTTAGTTTTGGTGACATTGTTTTTCGATCAAAACCAATCAAACCAATTCATGTCTTAGAGTTCTGGTTTTTCTTACCCAAAATCTTTTAGATGAGGACAGAAAGGTTATTTCTGATAACTGGTATTTATCAGTGCGTTTAGCTGAATTTCTGCTAAACAGAAATACTTACGTCACTGGTACCATCAATGTAAAGAGAGGAGTGTCATAGGAAATGATCCAACGCGATGTCTATGTAATGACTACGAAATTTACGGACGATTTTCAGGAAAAAAAAACAGATACGATAACTCCAAAAAATCTAAGATTATGTATAAGGAACCCAAACATATTAAACACTACAATATGAACGTGGGGGCAGTAGACATAGTCGACCAGGAAATTGAACCCTATAACGCTGCCAGAATAAATTACACATCGTTTAAAAAATTGGGTATTCATGTTATTCAGCGAATGGTTCTGAGTGGAAAAGTTCTCAATATTCACAGAAAAATTATGTGACGAGCTATTGACAAAATACAAACCAAACTACACAGAACTGCGGGACAAATACAATTCTAAAAACAAAAAACAGACATATCATCAATACTACATAGCTTGATTAGTCTTCCAAAAGAGGAACAAAGACGGAGAAGGTGTTTTGTATGTTATAATACGCATAAGAAAAACAAATTTACCTACCTATCCTGTTCTGCCTGTAATAAACCTCCTTGTTCCAAAGAACATTAATTATCATCATAAGTAAACACTCGTTTAGTAGTTATAAAGCACAATGTTTAGATTTAGTTAGAGTATGTTTAATATCTTGTTTTTTTTTTGTTTTTTAATTTGTTGTTGTTTTCTGTTTACAAGAATTTATGTTTGGTTTAATAAATAACAGTTTAAAAAGTAATATTGGTTTTATTTTGTAATTGTTAAAATTATAATGTTTATTGACCTAAAATGACTCTCCCGCGTACATCAAGGTTCACCTTCTCGCGTAGATCCGGACATACGCGCACTTGCTGAAAATACACCCAGCGCGAGGAATTAACGAGCGGTTGAAGATTAAAGATGTTTCAATGCATTCTTTTGGACTAATAGGCAAAATCAACATTTAATATTTATTTAGAAAAACGGTTTTATAATTACTATGTTATGTAATGATGAGATTGGTTTAATAAATAAAATCATTTTTGTTTTGTGGTACTTGAGATTGATTTGATTGAGATTGATTTTATTGAGGTTGATTGCATTGAGATTGATTTGATTGAATAATTTGATTGGTAGATTTGATTGATTGATTTGAGTGAACAGAGGAACCTAGACACAGAAAAAAGACATAAGTCTGATGTTCATTTGAAAAGTTTCTACGAACAACCAAGGGTTCAGAATCCCTATGAGGGTACCATACTATTTAAAATTTCCCGTCATAACAGTTAAATCTACTTTTAAAATATACTACTACTAGATGGAGCCACGATCATCTCTATTACAGAAAACATTAATTAGTTTTAAATATATATCAGTAGATGGCGTCACAAACAATTAGGGGGGCACATTGATTCCAAAACAAAAATGGCCGACAAAACAAAAATGGTTGCCAAAACAAAAATGGACGACAAAACAGAAATGGCCGACAAAACAAAAATGGCGCCCACCAACCAGGAGTGGTCCGCCTTTAAGCCCTCCAACCAGAACTCGCAGCCTGGGGCAGTATGTGCGCGCACGACCAATCAGCTGCAAGTGGGCGTGGTCACGTGGAGGAGGAAAGGGCCACGTGACTCCCCACTCCTTCACGCGCCACTTTTGATTTTGACTCATTCAAATTGTCTGCAGTGTTGTCGATGTCCACTCTAAGGCCCTCTAATCAGCAGGCAGGGGGTGGCCTACCCTAAGACCCTCTAATTACAACCTCAGCCTCAGAATGATTGCGAGCACACGAAAATCAGCTGGAAGTGGGCGTGTTTGCGGTGTTGCCGATGTTGCCCTCCCCACCACTTTTGATTATGACTCATAATCAAATTGCCTGCAGTGGTGCCACTGTTACCCAGGTGGGCCCATTCTACTTGGATCTGTTAATACTACATTTGTAATGTTGTCTTGTACTTAATTAATATTTTTTAATTATCGTCGTAATTTAATTGGTTTCAATCATGAATAATTCTTTATAAGAATTAACCTCTACGATTTGTATTGGTGAAAGTGATGGAAATTTCCAGAAACCAAAGAGTTCTAAACGAAGAAAATATGCTTGTGGTTATCTTATCGGTAATAAAAAAAGGTAATGTTAGAGAAATTAGTTAAAGTTTAACTATTAAAAAATCTTCTGTGAAGTGTTTAAATACTAATAATTTCATTCATTCAAGAATTACTTGAAGATCATTATGTAAGGAGAGTGATTTTCTGTGAATGGACTGAAAGAAAAAAGTGATTTTTTCAAATACGTATTATTTACTGACGAATCTACATTCAACAAGTTGCTTTGTGAATCGTCATAATTTTTACAATATTACGACACCCAAGGTTCGAAAATTACTTTCTATATATGAGGTGGAATGATTACGCAGTAGGCGCATATTTTTTTGAGGGCAGTTTGACAGGGCCTATATTTTTGCAATTTCCTCGCAAACGTTTAATTCCTCCCGGAACATGTAAAAAGAGCTATGTGGATACAAGTCGATGAAGGTCTAGCTGATCTTAGTCTTCAAGTTAAGACACATTGAAGAATGCTTTCCTGAAAAATGGATAGGACGCGGTGCAGCAACTGGTTAGCCTGTAACTCCCCTGACTTGGCCCTAATCGATAGGAGTGTTAGTAGATCGTTCCGTTATCGCATAAGAAAATGTTTATTAGAAAATGGGAGACATTTTGAGCATTTATTTTACAATATTTTTCTTAAAACATTCTTTGTTCACATCTTACTTAATCAATACAAATTTGCATTGCCTTACACAAACTTTATATCAGTTTGATAGAGAATTTAAATCCGAATTAAAAAATTTGGTCACTCCATTAAAAAAAAAATAAGTTATGCTTGTTTGAAAATACGATAATTCGGCTTAAATTATAGAACGCCCAGTATGGTTTTGAGTTTTTTTAAGTTAAATTTTAAATACGTTATTCTTTAGTAAAGGTGCATAATCCAAAAATTTGTGATTTTGTAAAAACTCCAATATTAAAATTTTTTTTGAAAATTCATACATTTATGCGGGAACCCAAAAATGTAATAATATATAGGGTGTGCCATTTAAAAAAAATCTTACAATTTACGGTCACGCTTATTTAAACCAGCTTGTATATTTTAAAATAATTTGATGATTCGCCGAGTCATTTCTGTGACATAACATCACCACAGAAGAACGAAGTACTAAATGTACACCCTGTATAATAAAATGCGTGCTATTACAAGTGTGAAGTAAAGGGATGGATTGTGTTTGAAAATCGATACTTGTTAATTCTGCCGTGTTAAAACCAATTGTCGTATCTGAAATTTTCACGATTTTGAGTTAATGATGCTATTTAAACCCTGGTGATATTCTCTAACACTATGTTAAATCAATTAGTCAACTACGTTTGGTTAACGAGAGATTTGCATGTATAGTTTTGTCGTAACTCTCAAATAAGGCACTTTGTTAATTCGATTTGTCGTATGTAAATATATTAAGACATTTTGTCGTATCTGCGTTTTACGATGGCAGATACGCCGATTTTCTCTAACATTAACTGCAGATACGTCAAATGTACTAACCAGTAACCACAGATGTTAAACGGGGCATATGCGCGTGGTTAACATAACCTCAAAAACATTATTTACTTGTGCCTTACACGTGAGCAATTAATATTATTTTAGATAATTTGTTAGATTCCTTAGTATCGATTTTTAGTTTAAATTAATTAATTTAAAAAACTTTACACAAAGGTAAGTGTAAGTTTACAAATACGTTTAAATTTTTCAAGAATTTAGTACTACTTTATTTACAGTATTTTAGAATAATTGGTGCTGAGTTATAACAGAATAATGAGCCGGTCAAAAAGATTTTAAGTCTTGCATTGAATAAACAACTTGCAGTTAAGCTGAATGAATATAAGAGATGTTCTAAAAATAAAAGGGCTCGAGAAAATATGAATGAGAAGGATGATGAAGATTATAATCCGCAAACGCAACGAATAACACAGAGTCCTAAAAGAAATAAGACCAACTTCTATTAGACAATATAGACAGAAAACAAGAAATTAACAACTATTCGTTTATGCAAAGTATTTTGAACACAATTGTTGACAATGTATTTAATCAAGAAGTGACATATCAACAAGCAGAAACAATCAGCAGATATCCAAAAAAGGAGACATTCGCAAAAGAAAGAAATATAACATATCTTTAGAAGAAAGAAACAAGTTCAAACAACGAGAAAGAATTCAAGCTCATGCGTTGAAAAGTACGTGTAACGAAACGTGTGTCAAACAATGTGTGAAGAAGAAGAAGAGGAAAACAGTTGTAGACACGTCACGCAGATCAACAACAAAAAATATTTTTTTGCAGATGAAAAATCAAACAACTCAGGAAGTATGCAAAATATTTTTCTTGTCTACATTGGGATACATTGCAACAAATGATCGTGTTATACGAAATGCACATTTAGGTCTCAAAACACATTCGATTAAACCATTACCAATTTACATCAGTTCTACATACATAAAGACAAAATTTGCATCGATTGGGGCTTGAACCTTGGTGGCGCAGTTGGTTAGCGCGGTACTCTAGCAAAGTACAGGTCGTAGGTTCAAATCCTACACGAGGTAAACTTTTTATTTATGTATTTAATAAAATTAATAATAATTTTTAGTTACGAATTTAAATATATTTTACAATTGGTCTGACCACAGTTCAAAATATAAAATATCTAAAAGCACAATTAAATCACACTTAAATAAAATGGTATATATTCGGACAGAAAGGGGAAAACACATTCTATTCTACAAAGAATGTTTCTATCAACCGGATATAACACTGAATTTCCTGACTGCCAATGCTTTTAAAAAATGCATAACAAAACCCGAGTGTAAGACCAAAGCAAGGGGCATTACAGCCGAACGAAAAAATTAATAGTAACTAACCTCACCTCGATAATGACAGCAAACAGAAAACTCTTCTGGGAGAATCTACCAATATCCAATGAAGAAGTGCCGATTGACTGAGAATAAAAACTTGTTTATTTTATATTTTTCTATAATAGTATAGAAAACAATCTATTTATCTTTTTTCATTTTAACGTATAAACCTTTTTGTGTATCTAATTTAATTATTGCAAAAGTACAATGACTTTTACAAAAAAAAAATGTTGCAATAGTCTATTTTATTTTGTCAAGTTTTCACAAAATAAATCAAAGCAATAGTTCTCATTGTGGTCTCGCGATGTTCTTTTTTTTCGATTCTCCTTACCTACCTTTATATTTCCTTTCGGCTTTGTCAGTTCCAAATGACGTATCTATCAAATCTCAGTTTTGCAGAAATTACAAAGAATTTTGGAATGTACATTTAAAAGCGGTGTAATTTTCTCGTTCTTATCATTAGCGTCATGGACAGCAGACAACTAAACACAAAACCTTTAATATCCCAATACAGTCGTTTTGTTAGTTACGACTATTGGTTTTAACAGGGCAGAATTGTTGTCTGAGATAGTATGATTCAACTGTCGCTGTTTACTATTCAAGAGATCATTATATCGGGTGTCTATTAATGATTGAAGCTGACGTCATGTAGCAAATTTTAGTTAGGTTGGTACCACTACACTTCATTTCGGTCGCAACGATTGACATTAGCGTTCCACGGGGTAATCACGTTTGATGGAAGTATAAACATTGTTTGTTAAAATTAAACAGAATACCCCTACTTTTGGAAATGTTTATTGCCAATATTTGCTAATTACAATTATTTAACAAAATAGATTTTTAAATTATTGTTATGACAAAAACACAAACAAACATTCTTCATTAAATTAATATAATTACAAAAAATGTTGAAAATGATGACCCTGATGCTGTAGACATAAATTAATTCTCCGCTTCATGTTTTCAAAACCATGCTGAAGTTCTTCCCGTGTGATAGTCTGAATCTCGTGTTCAACTGCTTCCATTAATTCATCTAAATTATGCAATCTATTTCTATAAATATTGTCTTTAATCTTTCCAAGTAATGAAAATAATTGATTGTGAATATAACGAAAAATTAATACAGGAATGAAGAATGAACAGAAAAATTTAATAAAAGCTAATGAAAAACACACGTGCGACAATGGGAAAAAAGGTAGAAACCGATTAATTTTACAACATAATTCTCAGTGTTGCAAATACTAAGCAAAGAAATTTCCTAGATTTGACATGAGGTCAGCTTCAATCATTAATAAACACGTGTTAGAAAGTCAGGATCTATGGATAGAATCTGTTACTAACTTCACACTGGTAATCTAGTTGAACATCTTGAATCACGTTAAATCTTTATTACTGCATTCAGTGAATATTTTATGTATGTGCTATAATTATTTATAAAACTTTAAACCAGTCATCTTTCCTTTAACACAGTTAGGAAAAGACGTGACTAGAACAAGAACAGCACATTTTGAATTTGTACATGTATCTGAATACTTTTATGTTCAGTCTAAAATTATTCATCAATTTTTAAAACATAATAAGCGAGCAGAACATCCAACAATTAAAAAGTAACATCTACGCCTGCTAGTTACTGTTTTTTAAACAATTGTTCTGCTATTATTTTTAAAACATAACAAGCGAGCAGAACATCCAACAATTAAAAAGTAACATCTACGCCTACTAGTTACTGTTTTTTAAACAATTGTTCTGCTATTATTGTCTAGCTATTACAACGCGTGACTTTAAAAAAAGAGTAATACATTTTGTTACTCCATTTAACTACCTCAATGATGTGATGTCTATCCTGCAATTAATTATTTATCAATTTTATTAATCATCTAGAACAGCACAGAATCCAGGGTTCTGAGCAGATCTAATAAGGGTTCCGCGTATCCCAGTTAAATATTTAAAAATATCAATAGTTTTGTGAACGATGATCCATAAAATTGATTCCGCTAAATATCATTTTGCATTACATCCGTATCCATGTTAAGCAAAACGACTGACTTATTTGAACAATTGCATTGATTTTTCTCGTTGCATTTTTTAAAGCCAATCAGATGTTTTCTTTCAAGTCAGCACCAATAGTGTCATTATTCTACTGTGACTAAATCTCTATTGGTAATTGCCAAGAATATTTCGTGGTAGCTTTTTTTGAGTAGACAAACTTATTTATAGGTATAATATAGCCCTACTCCTGTTAGAAAAAAGGAAAAGGAAAAGTCAAAGTATTTCATTCCTCCAAGGAGGAGGGCGGGCTGTGAGCTTCCTGAGCTCTTCAGCAATCATGGATTCAGCACAACATACGTTAGATATATGCATGGTGGGATTAAGGATGGGTGTGGTCAGGATAGGATCGGAAGGAACGGAGTTAGTTCTGAAAAATACTACAGCATTCGCCTAAGTAGCCGCACATGGTGTGCATATACGCAGTGACCATGCTCTACATGTATGAGGAAATCTGAAAAACCTATTACAAGGTAGACGGTAACGGAATCGAACCCATTACCTCCCGAATGCTAAGCAGATCGTGTCACCACTACACTACCAGCTCGGTTCCTGTTAGAATTAAGTATACGAGTTAAATATAACTAGAGAAGGGGGAGGGGGACGGGCAGAGATAGAGGAGGGAAGATAAGAGTAAGGGGCGAGGAGGAGGCAGGAGGAGGAGAGAGAGAGAGAGAGAGTATTTTATTATGTTTTTGCTATGAACGAATAAGTTCAAAAGTAAATATATGTAACATTATGTTATATTCATAACAAAACTTATAATAATATATATTAGTCAAGTTGCTTTAGTGTGTGTGAATCCTGGCGAAATTGCAGGCTCACATCCAATTAATATAAGTAATTTGATTTTAATCTGATGATATTTAGAATTTACATCAGTTCTACATACATAAAGACAAATTTTACATCGATTGAGATTTGTACTTCGATAGCGCAGTTGGTTAGCGCGGTACTATAGCAAAGTACTGGTCGTAGGTTCAAATCCTACTCGAGGTACCTAAACTTTTTATTTATGTATTTAATAAAATTAATAATAATTATAATTCCTGATTCTTTCCCAACTTGTCGCCATTTGGCAATAGGGCGAACGCTACGGGGTATTGCCTGGCAACAAATGTTCTCTTCTACCTAATTATTTTGAATATTCTCACTTGTTTGTTTTGTTACTACTGAAAATATACTTTTTAATTTAAATGTGGATGGGGGTTTCACAACAAAAATTGTACGTTGTCTGGTTCCACGAATCAACCATGTTTGAAAACCGCTGATCTATAGAGCCAACATTTAACATTCAGAAAAGCATTCAATCGTTATTAGTGCATTTAATTAGCTGAAGATAAATTGTTTATAAATTTTTATATCATTGTTTTGCAGCTTTTTCTAAACTAGCTGAACAAGCGATTTTAATAAAACAGCAATAAACTTTTAATTAGTGGATTTAATTATGTATGGCATATACATGCATTTTTTTGACCATTTAAAGGAGTTGTACAAAAATACCAATGAATATTTATTAGGGTGTTTAATTATCTAAATCTGATGTCTATGTTATAATTGCTTATACATTTTTTAATTATAGCGTTGAATTACACTCATTAAGTCCCTCCTTCCGCCCATTATTTCGTGTATCCCAATTCATAATTAGGTGCTAATTAGGTGCTGATTAAGTGCTAATGTTAAAAATTTTGAGCTTCAGCTGTTAGACACAAAAATTGATTCAATTTGGGTGGGACTAACTTAACATTAAGCTGGACCCCTTAATTAAAAAATGGATCTGCGAAAACACTTTGTACAGTGCAACGTAAATAGGTGCTTTAGTTGCAAATCTCACATAATTAACCCATTCGAACTGCTAGATATGTGACCCTTCCAGCTTGTCACTAAAATGAACTCTTTATTGACACACATTTTATTTCTGTGTTAACAAAATAACCCGTTTCCGAATTAAGTACTCATACCATTTCGAAATTGGGAGATTCTATTTACCAGACGAATCCATTATTCAAAGTAAATTGTGTTTAAAAAAATAGGTGCTCTTTCGATTTGCCATTAAAATGATTCTGTTATTTACACTTACTCTACGGTATTTAGAAAATAAGAAAAATGTATGTGTAGATGACGGACCCTTGTAAAGGACATTCGTCTGTAATAATTGAAAGACAATTGATAGGCATTGAAGTTTCAAATACTGTTCTGAGACATAAATGTGTAGGTGCCACAATTCGACACATTCGACGAGGGGCAATTATTTGTCTTATGACATAAGAGGGCGTGTGAAGTTAGCACCCCGAAAAATAGTTCCAATAGTTCGGATTAGAGTTCTAGCTTCCGTTTAAAGAGTTTATAAGTACTTTATAAAAAATAAAGAGTTCCGCACATTAAGGGTTCCAAATTTTAATTTGAAAAATGGGGTGCTAACTTCACATCGAAAATCGAGGTCCAATAGTTCTTCTAGCTAAGTTACTATATTTTGCAAAGTTCTAGAGTTCCTGATATGAAAAAAATTTTTTTTGAAAATTAAACAAAAATTTAAAATTTTTGAAAATTTAATTTAGCATGCAATAGTTCCAATTAACTTTATAATCAACAATGAAAAACTTACAGCCCTTTTACTTAAAAAAAGAAAATGTTAACAAAAATATTTTAAAGAGTTCTAATAGTTCTCGCAGCAGATTTGGATAGTATTCGAAAAGTTCTGAAAGAAATTCTAATGATCGAAACCGATCCGTTTAATATTTATACAATTATTCGACTTTAAAAAATTGCTTAGCTTAAATTTTCTAAGTATCGACGATAAATAATTTTAAGCGTTCCAATATTTCTAAAATAGTTCTCGTGTAGTTCTCGACATGTACAATGTCTTTCCAAAGAGTTTCGATGTTAAAATTAATTATATAATTTTTTTTTAATTGAATTTATCCGAAAAATGAGCTATTTTTTACTAATTGTTTAAAAAATTATCTATTTAATTTTTGTCATCGGAACTCTTTGGAAAGGCATTGTTTATGCTCATAACTATACGAGTATTGTTTTAAAATAATCAGAATTTTTAAAGCATCGATGAACAGTATTTTGAATATTTTCTTGTTATAGAAGTTTTGAGCTGTTTCAGTGTAAATAATCTTTCAATTATTATATATATATATATATATATATATATATATATATACCCCATGAAAATATCTGGTGTGGAACTCCACACGACCATCCAACCTACAAAATGGAAATTAAAAGAATTGAAATAATTTTAATAACGGTCTTCTTAGGCTAATTATGAAATCTCTTTTATAATAAGTTCATTATGAAAATAGGAACATTGTAAAAACAAAATAATCTATGCCAAACAGACGCTTAAAACTTCATCTCAAACAGATGTTAATAGACATCTGGATGCTAACTTAAAAAATTAAAAAGAAATTAAATAATTTTAATTATAATTTTTACCTTCCAACCTACATTATGCATATGTAGGTATAGCAGGTTATCCAATCGACTTATTAACTCATTTTACAACTTTTGGCCAAGTTTCGCCAAGGGCCATGATGTCTGGATGCCTGCGTGTGTCTGTGTGAATATAGTCCCTATCCATGATAACTCCAGAACGAAAATACCTACGTACTTAAAATTTTGCATTTAAGCTGTTTTCATTTGGCTTGGAGCTGATTACATTTTGGGAGAAATCCAGTGGCGGGGGAGAGGGGAGGGGTTATTAGGTCAGTTTTTGTTTTTTTTTATATTTTTAAAACAGCTGCATATCTCAAAGATATAAACATACCTAAATGTAGACCTTAAACATATCGATTCAGTATGTTCTATGCAATTTTTTGATACGACGCGACGTGTAATTTAGCGACAAAAAAAAATTCTGAATAACGATTAATTTTATAAGAAAAAATGTAGACATATTTTTTAAAGAAAATTTAATTTTACATAACTTTTCTTTATAAAGTTTCTTACTATAATGCAAGGTTAAGTCTAAAAATTAATTAAATGTGAACGAAAATGATTAAACTGGATTAGTGATATAAAAGTGGACGGCTTTGGAATTTTTTTTCAACATGTATTTATGTCTATTAATCTCTATATGACATGAAGTTTTAAACGTCATTCCGACATAGATTATTGTTTTTGTTTTTACAATGTTGCCTGTTTTCGTTATGAACGTATAAAAAAGAGTTATCCTAAAAAAACTATAATTAATGGTATATTATACATAGTGAGAGAGAAATACATGATTTTTCCTAAGATGCAGTTTGAATCGAGGGAAAATGGCATTCTCTCCTGAGATGTATATACTATTTTTTGTAAAAGCGGAAACACAAAAACACGAAAAATCAATAAATTTAGTAATAGTTTCGTCAAATCCGTTTTTTTTTGAATTCGTACCTTGACAACCTGACCTAGTGTCAGAAAATTGTTTTCAAAAAAACTGAAAATTGTGAATAATTTCAATAATTGTGGGCCTGTATCATTTACTGTAAATGCAAATAGATAAGTTAGTTCTTTGGTTCTTGTGTTTTTATTTGTACTCATTATTTGAAACTGTGAAAACATAAAATTAACGTCTTAGGGAGATAATGTGACATATCTGGTCCCTAAGGAGAAAATGTTCCACTTCTGTCACTATTTTGACAACAGAGAAACTTCTACTTCCGCTTTCTCAAAAAATTATTTACTTTCTTTTAATTTTTTAAGTTAGCATCTAGATGTCCATTAACCTCTGTCTGACATGAAGTTTTAAACGTCTGTTTGACATAGATTTTCTTTCTGTTTTTACAATGTTGCCATGTTCGTAATAAACTTATTGTAAAAGAGGTTGCAAATTATTCTAATAAAAATGCTATTAAACTTATTATTTTTTCTTTTAATTTCCATTTTGTATTTTCATAAAATATATATTTAATAATCGAAAAATTATTTTCACTGAAATAGCTCAAAACTTCTATGAAAAAAAATTAAGTCTTTAACTTTGGTGCTAAATCCAAATGCTTTTGTGTATCACATTAATTAAAAATTATTACTTTTGAACTTATTCGTTCATAACAAAATTTATAATAATTGCACATTAATTATTGATCGGATTGCTGGTCGATTTTCAAGAGTTATGATTAGTCTAAAACAATTCTCCTATAGTTCTAAACATACGCAATGTCTTTCCAAAGAGTTCTAATGATAAAATTAATTAGATTTTTTTTTAACAAGTAGTAAAAAATTGCCCATTTTTCGAATAAATTCATTTAAAAAAAAATTACATAATTAATTTTAGCATCGAAACTCTTTGGAAAGGCATTGTATATGTCGAGAAATACACGAGAACTAATTGGGACTATTCGACTCTTCAAAATATTTATCGTAGATACTTAGAAAATCCGATTTGTTAAAGTCGAATAGTTCTATAAATATTAATCGGATCGGTTTCGATCATTAGAATTTATTTCAGAACTTTTCGAATACTATCCAAATATGCTGCGAGAACTATTAGAACTCTTTAAAATATTTTTTGTTAACATTTTCTTTTTTAAGTAAAAGGGCTGTAACTTTTTCATTTTTGATTATAATTTTTTTTAATTATCGAGATCTCTTAGGAATAAATAAAAGAACATCAAAAGTTGATTGGAACTATTGCATGTCAAAATTGAATTTTCAAAAATTTTTAATTTTTTTTTTAATTTTCAAAAAAAAAATTTTTCATATCAGGAACTCTAGAACTTTGCAAAACATAGTAATTTAGTCAGTCATAGTCAGAACTACTGGATCTCGATTTTCGATGTGAAATTAGCACCCCATATTTCAAATTAAAATTTGGAACCATTAATGAGCGGAACTCATTTTATTTTTTATGAAGTACTTCTACACCCTTTAAACGGAAGCTAGAACTCTAATCAGAACTCTTTGTCGGGGTGCTAACTTCACACGCCCCATTCAAGATGAGTATTTATCGCTATTGCAGATAAAGTATGAATGATGCATGCCTGCTATTTAGAGCAGAGAATTAAAAAGAATTGATGCTTTTAACAAATGCATGTATATATGCCTGAATATGCTATTTTATAAACTTCATATAAATAGATCATGGTTATTATCTTACAGTTAGTAAGATTTTTTTCATAAATATTTTACGAGCCATTACTAGTTACATATCTATTTCTTAGTTTCCATTAATTTTTGTTATCCACGGTTAGAAGGTTTTCATAGCGGCCGAGTCTCAATTTTTTAGCTTTACAAAAAATAACACTTCTTTAAAAATCACACCAGAAGCGAATCAAATTTATCTTTAAGCACAATTTAATGTAATGGACAAGATTTTTCTCATTGTGAAAATCTGTTAACCTTATACCAGATCTAAGGTGAAGTGCTTTTTGGTACAAGTGGTTAATAGCAGGATAAAATGCGTGACATATTCAAAATTGGTACAGAAACAAGAGATTAGTCTCGTCCAAATCGGGACGTATGGTCACTGATTTTTCGGTTTGGAATTAAAGTAATTATTTTAGTTACGTAAATTTTAATTATGTAATTAATTAATTTATGTAAATATCTAGTTTTCGACGAAAGTGTTATTACCCGAGCTCTTATCGATTCAAAAAAGTTAGCCTGTGTTGTCAGCTATGTTTGAAAAATTAGCAACTTTATAGTATTCGCCGTATTAAAAATAATAAAATTTTAGATAACTTTGATTTATAAAACTAAATGTATTATGTATTATGAAACTAAATTAATTAATTCTAAAATTCGCTGTGCATATAATAATATTAACACTAGAATAACACGTTCAACTATTGAGGCCATGATTTTCATATTTCACAAAGGAGTTGGGGATAAGCTAATTTTAACAAAATTTGGTGTATATGATATATAAAATTTTTGGGTACGGGGGGGGGGGTGTGTTTGCGTCATCTATTTTTTATCTGAAAAATGTGGGGGAAGGGTTATCCAAGTACCAGACAACGGATATAAGCCACTTTAGTAAAATTTGATAAAAGGTGTCTTTGGGTACGGGGAGTGCGAAGGGGTGTCCACTTCCCGCAATACATCACATTTTTACTGCAAGCTGTCCCAAAAATGCACGGTTTTTGACGCATTTTATAACGTGATGCACCGATGCGTAATACGTGAATGTTATGCATTTTGACCGATCACATGGATTTTGACCACAGATGTCACAATCGTTATTTATGCAAAGGTTTCGATGGAAAAAAGTCCAATACTTTTACGTCTCATAAATGTATAATATGGAGTTCCCAGGATCAGATAGATTGTGATTCTCCAGAGCCATCCTCTATGGAGTGAGTTCGTTCTCACGATTGGTCTCCTCTAAAAATTAGGGGAAGAAGATTTTCAAAAGGGTATGTCTTCATGGGCCTCTAATGAAATGTCTCAATCAAAGGAACCAACTTGCAACACCTTTCGATCTTCTACAAGCGAGGTAATTCCGAAACGGTAGATTGTAGACACGTGTCGACCAGCCGGACGCCTCAATGTGATAAACAGAAGTGTTAAAGTGAAAAGTGTCTACACTGATTGATTTCCAGTAGGGTCTGGTGTAACTCAAGGTTGCGTTCTCTCAACCACCTTATTCCTTGCATATTGCAATCATCCTTGTAGTGCTCACATGGTTGGGACAATCACACACCGTTCTGTTACGTAACAGCAGCTTAAATCTGAGATTCAATCTGACATTGAGAAATTCACATGTTAGTTTGGGTATGATGAATAAAAAAAAACAATGCATACTTTAATATATCGGCTAATGTTACCAACACACCAGTATCAAATAGCATATTTGACTCGTGGGAAAACTCTCGATAAGCAGGACACCTCAGAGTGAAAAAGTGTTTTTGATATTCCTACAAAATTAGGAGGAAGTGAAATGCTCTTACGTATACCTTCATGGTATTCTAATCAAAAAAGTCGAGGAAAGGAGTACTTTTCCACTCGCTTTCAATCCCCTCCGACCTACTATAAGCGAGATATCGGTCATTATTCCGAAACGATAGATGCGAACACTTGTTGGAAAGCTCTGTACAATCCGTATCAAACTTTGTCACTCCGACTCCCCTTCGGCCATTTCTGGCAGAGTGAGAGTCAAAGTTTTTCGGCAGATTTGGCCTTTTCACAAAAGGTTTCACCGTTTTCACCAACTCTCATTCCCCCCAACCCCCATAAGCGAAATATTCCAAAATGATATATTGTAAATAAGACATGCGACAACTTGTTGAAAAACTCTCGACCAACCGCATCGAACTGTCACCCCAAGCCTCCTCGGTTACCTCGCGCAGAGTGAGAAAGTTTTTCGGTTGATTTGGTCTTACCACAAAATGTGGAGTAGTAGTAGCTCCTATTTATGGTACTCTAATCAGGGCGTCTGCAAAACGAGTATTTTTCGACCAACTTGCATTTCCATCAAAACACTAAGAGTTCATTTTAGTGATAAGCTGGAAGGGAAACTTTTTTACAATTAAAGAACATAATTAACATTAATGGTTTCGAATATTAATTTAATTTGGGGGTCCAGCTTAATGTGAAGTTAGCCCCACCTAATTAAATCCATTTTTGTGCCAAACGGCCGAAGTACTAAATTTACAACATTAGCATTTAATTAGCACCTAATTATAAATTGGGATATGGAAAATGTGCAATGATGGGCGATGGGGAGGGGGACTTAGAACTTAATGGGCGTCATTACCAGAAATGTCTATAGTTATTTAATAATTGCGTAACCATCAAAGTCAGTAGAGCAGTGCAGAACCTCTAATGTTAAAAAAAATGTAGTATTCAGGTAACACTGCATCTTTAATATTAGTGCACTTAAGTATCTGAGCTGTGTGAAGATGGCCCCCCAAGTTGCATATTTCGTAATTAATTAATGTCATTCGATTAACCACTTATTGACCACAAATGACCACCAATAACTTTTATTGACCACCCTCTGTTAAAAAGTTATTCCAAAAATAAGATTGGGGGGCAACAATTGCCCCCCGAAATCTAAAATCGGCAATTTTTATTACTCTGATTGACCATAGTTTGACCATGATTGACCATGAATTCGATTTGTTTGACGACCCTTCAAAAAAAAAACTAAAACATGTTTATATTCATTATAAGGCATGGTCAATCCTCGAATATGCACTTTGAAGATTGACCACCTTTCATTTCCTAGGAATAATCATCCAGAAGAACAATTAGTGCATTTTGTAATACTGTACTATTTCGAATTTGGAGAACACCTGCTGAACATCTGTGTGGAGAGAAGCCTGTTTGTATCCAATACGTGGTTTAAACATAAAAATGTGCATAGGTATACATGGCAAAGAGGTGAATCTAAAAGTATGATAGACTTGATTGTGTATGATGAACGGCTTAGAAACCTGGTGAAAGACACAAAAGTAATGCGCGGATCGGAGTGTGGATCGGACCACTTTTTGGTTGTATCGAGAGTGTGTTTAGGTCAAAAGTGGGTCTGGAGAAGGAAAGCAAACGTAGTGCGAACGTCCAGAATTAGGGTTGACAAACTAGTGGATAATGGTGCGAGAATGAAATACGCAGATGCTGTGAGTAAAGACTTGAATGTGAATGAAACAGTATGGAACGAACAAATAAAAGACACTGACGTTGAAAGTGCATGGATAAGCTTGAAAAACTCTATTGTCAATTTTGCTGACTGTAGGTAGACAGAAAAAATGTGCTTGGTGGAATGAGTCGGTAAAAAAGGCAGTATGAAAAAAGATGCGTACATGGCAATGATTGCTGCAAAAAATGAAACTGAGAAGAAGCGATTGCATGAGATGTACAGATTAAGAAACAAAGAAGCGAAGAAAGAGGAAGTGATGGCTATGGAAGGAGAGAAAATACAGAATGATTTTGAGGGAAACAAAAAACTCTTCTGGAAATGGGTCAAAAATACAAAACGTGGCCCAAAACACAACGCTGCAGGAGTGATGAATACTAGAAACGAAATAGTATGGGACGATTGTGAAGTGAGGAAATGCTGGCAAGAATATTTCGGAAAGCTGTACAGTAGTGAGGAAAGTAATACTGAAGGGTTAAATAAGGAGAATATAGAAGAAATGATGAATGAAACTGAGAAGGATGTTGGAATAAATGAGGTAGAGAAAACGGTAGGAAGGTTGAAAAACGGCAAGGGAGCAAGCGTAGATGAAATCACTGGTGAAATGCTCAAGTATGGTGGTGCAAAGCTTATACGAAGATTGGGTGAATTACTCAATGTATGCCTTATGTGTGGAAAAATGCCGAGGGATTGGAAGAGCGCGATCATTGTACCATTGTTAAGGGTAAGAGGAACAAGAGTGATCGTAAGAACTACAGAGGAATACGCTTGCTCAGCGTGTCTGGTAAAGTATTTGGAAGAATACTGATTGATAGAGTACAAGAAACTACACAAACTAAGAGTGTGGGATGTGCAAGGTGGCTTCATGCCAGGGAGAGGATTTGTCGATCAGATGGTTGCTCTCCAGTAGGTGATCGAAAAGTGTATTAGGGTGAGAGGAGGTGTGAGTGAATACTTTAATATTGAGCAAGGAGTGCGACAAAGCTGTGTGATGTCACCGTGTTTGTTCAATGTATACATGGATAAATGTCTTAGACAAGCATGTACCGATACAAATGGTGTAATGGTTGGTGACGTAAATGTACGACTTCTGGTGTATGCAGATGACACAATCTTATTAAGTGACAGTGCGGATGAGCTGCAAACCGCTCCGAGAAAGTTTGATACAGTCTGTGAGAGCATGGACCTAAAGGTAAATGTGAACAAAACTAAGATGTGTGTTCAATCGGGAAGGTGGATAGAAGAGTAGAGTTTTACTCTGCCAGATGAAATTGTGGAGCAAGTGGACGAGCTGGTATATCTCGGTAGAATGTTTACTGCAAATGGTACAATTGAGAGCGAGATTGGACGAAGGGTCAATGCTGGAAGGAAAGTAATTGGAAGTATTCGTCCCGTCAGTACTGTATGGAAGTGAGACATGGGTGTGTCAAAAAAAGCACGAAAGAAAAATAAATGCCGTGGGTATGAGATTCCTGAGAAGCGCATGTGGTAAAACGAGAAGGGACAAGATAAAAAATGAATGCATAATGACGGAGTGTGGTGAGGAAAAGCCGATGATGGATAGATATAAAAGTTGTACATTACGTTGGTGTGGTCACATTGAGAGAATGAACAACGCAAGATTAACGAAACAAATATATGTGAGTGAGGTTAGGGGAAAGTAGTGCACTTTGTATAATAATGTATTATTTCGAATTTTAAGACATGGTCAATCCTAGAATATGCTTTTTGAGGATTGACCATGTTTTATTTCTTATGAATAACCATCCAGAAGAACAAGTAGTGCACTTTGATTAATAATGTATTTATTACCTATTTTAAGACATGGTCAATACCCGAATATGCTTTTTGAGACATGGTCAATCATCGAATATCCGTTTTGAGACATGACCAATCCTCGAATATGCTTTTTGAGAATTGACCATCTTTTATTTCCTATGAATATTCATCCAGAAGAACACGTAGTGCATTTTAATTAATAACGTAATATTTTGAATTTTAAGAAATGGTCAATCCTCGAATATGTTTTTTGAGACATGGTAAATCCTCGAATATGCTTTTTGAGTAATGGCCATCTTTTATTTCCTATGTATAGTCATCCAGAAGAATAAAAATTGGATTTTGTTTAATAATGTACTATTTCGAATATTGAGACATGGTCAATCCTCGAATATGCTTTTTCATAGATGGTCAATCCTCGAATATGCTTTTTGAGACATGGTAAATCCTCGAATATGCCTTTTCAGAGATGGTCAATCCTCGAATATGATTTTTGAGACATGGCCAATTCTCGAATATGCTTTCTGAGGATTGACCATCTTTTATTTCCTGTGAACATTCATCCAGAAGAATACATAGTGCACTTTGATTAATAATGTATTATTTGGAACTTTCAGACATGGTAAATCTTCGAATATGCATTTTGAGACATGACCAATCTTGGAATATGCTTTTTGAGGATTGATCATCTTTTACTATGTATAGTCATGCAGAAGAACAAGTAGTGCATTTTGAATAATAATGTATTGTTTCGAAAGACATGGTCAATCCTAGAATGTACGGTAAATGAGTTTTAATTCAGAAATGAAAATACTAACAAGATCACTAAATACAATATCATAGATTTGATTTTAAACCGTAACGAAACAAAGCTTTACCAATTTTTTTTGTATGAAGATGAGTAAGTAATAGGTATTAGTAAACAGTGTTACGTCCCAGTTGCCCAAGACGCAAAATAACCCAAGTTGCTCACGATATAATTAACAATATAAATTAAATGTTATAATAACTTGCATTAAAAAGAATTATAACTGTTGACATATTCGGAAACGACTGCTTCATGCTCAACAACTTTGAATTTGTCTCGTGGTCCGGTCAACCGTTGAAGTGTGTTGATAACAGAACCTTCTGAGCTTGAATTCGGAAATTCTACGTGTTCTTCTGAATGAATATGATTAGGAAATAAAAGATGGTCAATTCTAAAAAAGCATATTCGAGGAATGAGCATGTCTGAAAAATCATATTCGAGGATAGACCATCTCTGAAAAATCATATGATCGAGGATTGACCATCTCTGAAAAAGCATATTTGAGGATTGGCCATATCTCAATATTCGAAATAGTACATAATTAAACAAAATGCAATTTTTATTCTTCTGGATGACTATACATAGGAAATAAAAGATGGTTAATTCTCAAAAAGCATATTCGAGGATTGACCATGTCTCTCTCAAAAATCATATTCGAGGATTGACCATTTCTCAAAAAGCATATTCGAGTAACGACCATATCTTAAAATAGGAAATAAATAAATAAATAAATAGCATTTATTGTCAAACAAAATAATTAATTCCAATTATAGGATAATTATGAAAAACATTATTTACGCAGTGTACAAAGATAAATCATAAAGAAACAAAATATTGTGTTACTAAATATGCTAAATATAAAATAAACCTAAGTACTAAATATACGTGGTATTTAAATTAACTACTAACTCGATTTAATAATGTTTGCAGTGTACAGTGATGCAAATCAATATCAATAAGGACAAAGTATTTGTTATAAGTTCTGCATGCATTAGTAATTGGAGACACGTACAATACATTTGTATGTGGTATCGTATAGAGGAATTCTGTTCTGTATCGAGTATTATGTGACGGAACGGAAAAATTAATTAAAGATAACAACCCACGTGCATAAATTTTGTTGTGTATAAGATTATAAAGGAAACGTCTTCTAAATTGAAGAGAGCAAAAGTCAAACCTGTTCAATAACTCAATATAACATCCTCTCTCAGGATAAGCCCCATCAGCCTTAAACGCCAGAAATTTTAGGAATCGTCTCAGTACAGTTTCAAGACCATGTATCAGATACTTTCGGGTAGGATACCAAATTAAGCAGCAGTAGTCTAGTTTGCTACGTACCAATGCAAGATAAAGTGTTTTAAGATGTTTGAAGATGTTTTACAGTTACGTAAAATAAAACCAAGCACACTAATTGCTGACCGAGATAACTCATTGATATGGTAAGAAAAGGTACAGCTGTTATCAAAGTATACACCTAAATATTTGATCAAATTAGTCCTTGAAAGATGTGAAGATGCCAGTTTGTAGTTGTATTCAAATTTTTGCGATTTTTTTGTGAACGATACAACCTTACATTTTGACTTATTTAAAGGTAGATAATTAGTAGAACACAGTAATTAAAAGACGATATTTTAGAAAATATTTTAATATCATCTGCAAATAACAGCTTTTCACATTCAATTCTGTCAGCAAGATCGTTTATAAATAGTAAGAATAAAAGTGGACCCAAATTGTATCCCTGAGGAACTCCAGAGGTAATAATAATAGTCTCAGAGATGTAATTATTGTAAACAACGGGTTGTATTCGACCGTTTAGGTAGGAAGCAAAGAATTTAAGAAGAGTATCGTGAAAGCCCATGTTTTTAAGTTTAGCAATAATGATATCTTGTGGAACAATAACATCAAACACCTTGCTGAAGTCCATGTAAGTGACATCAATTTGCCCGCGATTGTCAAGTTCGGTTGCTATTAAATGCTAAAGTTGTGCAACATTGGTGACTGTGGACATTCGCTCCATAAACCCATGTTGATAAAGATATATGTATTTCTTAACTAAGGGATAAATTCTGGAGTAGATAATTATTTCGAATACTTTTGTAAAATTATTTAAAATACTTATGAGTCTGTAGTTGGTGACATCACTACAATCACCACGTTTCAAAACTGGGCGCAGGTATCTTATCAGGACCAGTTGTGTCACTGCTTTTTAGTTTACGTATAGCCACAAGTACTTCATCGACGTTGATATCACGGATAAATATGGTAGGTAGGTTATTATACTCGTCAAGGTAAGATAGATCTTAAGAAATTACAGGAGAGTAAACGCCGGAAAAATACTCCCCGAGTACATTAACAATAGACTCGGGACTCAAGGGATGATTCTAGATGAACCTCTCAAAGAGTTAATATGTTTCTAAAACTTTTTAGGATCGGCAGACAGAATTTTATATTTTGATGGTATACTTCCTGTAAGCAGATTGAATTTGATGTTAAATTAATTTACGAAAATATTTCCAGTGTTCAGTAAGTCACAGATCCAAATTTTTTATATCTTCTGTAAAATTAATTTTTGCGCAATATATAATACATTATTAATCAAAATGCACTACTTGTTCTTTTGGCTAATTATTCATAAGAAATAAAATATGGTCAAACCTCAAAAATCATATTCTAGGATTGACCATGTCTTAAAATTCGAAATAATACATTATTATACAAAGTGCACTACTTTCCCCTAACCTCACCCACATATATTTGTTTCGTTAATCTTGCGTTGTTCATTCTCTCAATGTGACCACACCAACGTAATGTACAACTTTTATATCTATCCATCATCGGCTTTTCCTCACCACACTCCGTCATTATGCATTCATTTTTTATCTTGTCCCTTCTCGTTTTACCACATGCGCTTCTCAGGAATCTCATACCCACGGCATTTATTTTTCTTTCGTGCTTTTTTTGACACATCCATGTCTCACTTCCATACAGTACTGACGGGACGAATACTTCCAATTACTTTCCTTCCAGCATTGACCCTTCGTCCAGTCTCGCTCTCAATTGTACCATTTGCAGTAAACATTCTACCGAGATATACCAGCTCGTCCACTTGCTCCACAATTTCATCTGGCAGAGTAAAAACTCTACTCTTCTATCCACCTTCCCGATTGAACACCACAGTCTTAGTTTTGTTCACATTTACCTTTAGGTCCATGCTCTCACAGACTGTATCAAACTTCCTCGGAGCGGTTTGCAGCTCATCCGCACTGTCACTTAATAAGACTGTGTCATCTGCATACACCAGAAGTCGTACATTTACGTTACCAACCATTACACCATTTGTATCGGTACATGCTTGTCTAAGACATTTATCCATGTATACATTGAACAAACACGGTGACATCACACAGCTTTGTGCACTCCTTGCTCAATATTAAAGTATTCACTCACACCTCCTTCACCTAACACTTTTCGATCACCTGCTGGAGAGCAACCATCTGATCGACAAATCCTCTCCCTGGCATGAAGCCACCTTGCACATCCCACATCTTAGTTTGTGTAGTTTCTTGTACTCTATCAATCAGTATTCTTCCAAATACTTTACCAGACACGCTGAGCAAGCGTATTCCTCTGTAGTTCTTACATCACTCTTGTTCCCTTACCCTTAAATGGTACAATGATCGCGCTCTTCCAATCCCTCGGCATTTTTCCACACATAAGGCATACATTTTTTTTTTCAGTGATTTCACGCCTGCTCCCTTGCCGTTTTTCAACCTTCCTACCGTTTTCTACCTCATTTATTCCAATATCCTTCTCAGTTTCATTCATCATTTCTTCTATATTCTCCTTATTTAACCCTTCTGTATTACTTTCCTCACTACTGTACAGCTTTCCGAAATATTCTTGCCAGCATTTCCTCACTTCACAATCGTCCCATACTATTTCGTTTCTAGTATTCATCACTCCTGCAGCGTTGTGTTTTGGGCCACGTTTTGTAGTTTTGACCCATTTCCAGAAGAGTTTTTTGTTTCCCTCAAAATCATTCTGTATTTTCTCTCCTTCCATAGCCATCACTTCCTCTTTCTTCGCTTCTTTGTTTCTTAATCTGTACACCTCATACAATCGCTTCTTCTCAGTTTCATTTTTTGCAGCAATCATTCCCATGTACGCATCTTTTTTCATACTGCCTTTTTTACTGACTCATTCCACCAAGCACATTTTTTCTGTCTACCTACAGTCACTCTTTCCACATATTCGCACAGCAAAATTGACAATAGAGTTTTTCAAGCTTATCCATGCACTTTCAACGTCAGTGTCTTTTATTTGTTCGTTCCACACTGTTTCATTCACATTCAACTCTTTACTCACAGCATCTGCGTATTTCATTCTCGCACCATTATCCACTAGTTTGTCAACCCTAATTCTGGACGTTCGCACTACGTTTGCTTTCCTTCTCCAGACCCACTTTTGACCTAAACACACTCTCGATACAACCAAAAAGTGGTCCGATCCACACTCCGATCCGCGCATTACTTTTGTGTCTTTCACCAGGTTTCTAAGCCGTTCATCATACACAATCAAGTCTATCATACTTTTAGATTCACCTCTTTGCCATGTATACCTAGGCACATTTTTATGTTTAAACCACGTATTGGATACAAACAGGCTTCTCTCCACACAGATGTTCAGCAGGTGTTCACCGTTCTCATTTGCTCTTTGGTCACTCTTTCGTTTGGCTTACATACGTTCAATACGTTCTCTACTTCATTCCATTCACCGGTGCATAGCATACAATAAGAAAAATTCTTCGAAACTCCACTTTCATTCTAACCCATATTACCCGGGGAGATACCAATTCGTACTGTTTAACACATCTTTTCGCTCTTTCACTTATGATCATCCCAACTCCTTTTACGTCATGCACTTCCGTCTCTCAACTCCTGACCATAGTGCCAGGCTGTCATCCTCTATCTCCACAGCGTCCTTTCCTTTGTGTTTTGTCCATGCATACCTCTAACATTCTACGTACCGACTCGCCATTCATTCCTTGCACAGTCGTCAGCAACGGGGCCTGTCTGTTTCGACCTTGACCGCCCCTTGTAGCCAGGTCGATCCGAGGCAATTGTATTGTTCTCTTGAATAATACCATAGCGAGTAGACCGGTTACTGGCCAAATCGTAATAATAATTGGCGATTTTCGATTTCGGGGGCCAAGTGTGAAGTTGGCCCCCGCAATCTTATTTTTTCAATAACTTTGTAACAGAGGGTGGTCAATGAAAGTTGTTGGTGGTCATTTGTGGACAATAAGTGGTCAATCGAATGCCATTAATTAATTATGAAATATGCAACTTGGGGGGCCAGCTTCACACAGCTAAGTATCTGAATATTCTATGACTAAAATTGTTTATCAAAGTTTTATTACTTTTCTGAGATTAATTAATAAAGCATGCTACTAATTTTTTAATTAGTGTATTTAATTATCTGAATACTTTTATTACTATTCTATATTTTTTCTCAACTACTTATTGTTTTGCTATTAGGTAAATCTACCAAATAATATTATTTAGAAAAAAAGAACAATTCATTTTTAATCGCATTTAATTAGCCCTTATTTATGCGATAATTGAAATCTTGTTTCTGCAACTTTTCTTCGGCCCGCTTTAGGGACGTTATGAGTTTAAACATTAAGGAGATACTTACAGTTAATACACACATACCTGTTTAGTACCAAGTTTAGTAATTTTTTGTATACAGGGTGTCATATTGAACAATGGACTTAATTTTATGAAATGGTATTTTTTATTGACAAATGTCCTGACTAATCTGAATGTACGGGTATAAGCGGAAAAGAGGAAATAGGAAACAAAAGAAAGTTGCAGTTCAAAATTCTTGGCTGGTTCAATAAAACAAGCAAAAGGTAAATCTGTCTGTAAAGAAAATTTGCAGTATATCAAAAAAAAGCAGGTAGTTGGAATGACATAAGATTTGTGTTAAAATAATTGTTAATAATTATAATAACAAACGAATGTTTAGGTACAATAAAAAAGAAAATAAATCAGTGCTTAAGATTTCGCGAAAATTATTTAAAATGAATTTATTTTTCTTTCGTGCTTTTTTGACACATCCATGTCTCACTTCCATACAGTACTGACGGGACGAATACTTCCAATTACTTTCCTTCCAGCATTGACCCTTCGTCCAGTCTCGCTCTCAATTGTACCATTTGCAGTAAACATTCTACCGAGATATACCAGCTCGTCCACTTGCTCCACAATTTCATCTGGCAGAGTAAAAACTCTACTCTTCTATCCACCTTCCCGATTGAACACCACAGTCTTAGTTTTGTTCACATTTACCTTTAGGTCCATGCTCTCACAGACTGTATCAAACTTCCTCGGAGCGGTTTGCAGCTCATCCGCACTGTCACTTAATAAGACTGTGTCATCTGCATACACCAGAAGTCGTACATTTACGTTACCAACCATTACACCATTTGTATCGGTACATGCTTGTCTAAGACATTTATCCATGTATACATTGAACAAACACGGTGACATCACACAGCTTTGTCGCACTCCTTGCTCAATATTAAAGTATTCACTCACACCTCCTCTCACCCTAACACACTTTTCGATCACCTGCTGGAGAGCAACCATCTGATCGACAAATCCTCTCCCTGGCATGAAGCCACCTTGCACATCCCACATCTTAGTTTGTGTAGTTTCTTGTACTCTATCAATCAGTATTCTTCCAAATACTTTACCAGACACGCTGAGCAAGCGTATTCCTCTGTAGTTCTTACGATCACTCTTGTTCCCCTTACCCTTAACAATGGTACAATGATCGCGCTCTTCCAATCCCTCGGCATTTTTCCACACATAAGGCATACATTGAGTAATTCACCCAATCTTCGTATAAGCTTTGCACCACCATACTTGAGCATTTCACCAGTGATTTCATCTACGCCTGCTCCCTTGCCGTTTTTCAACCTTCCTACCGTTTTCTCTACCTCATTTATTCCAATATCCTTCTCAGTTTCATTCATCATTTCTTCTATATTCTCCTTATTTAACCCTTCTGTATTACTTTCCTCACTACTGTACAGCTTTCCGAAATATTCTTGCCAGCATTTCCTCACTTCACAATCGTCCCATACTATTTCGTTTCTAGTATTCATCACTCCTGCAGCGTTGTGTTTTGGGCCACGTTTTGTAGTTTTGACCCATTTCCAGAAGAGTTTTTTGTTTCCCTCAAAATCATTCTGTATTTTCTCTCCTTCCATAGCCATCACTTCCTCTTTCTTCGCTTCTTTGTTTCTTAATCTGTACACCTCATACAATCGCTTCTTCTCAGTTTCATTTTTTGCAGCAATCATTCCCATGTACGCATCTTTTTTCATACTGCCTTTTTTACTGACTCATTCCACCAAGCACATTTTTCTGTCTACCTACAGCCAATCTTTCCACATATTGGCACGGCAAAATTGACAACAGAGTTTTTCAAGCTTATCCATGCACTTTCAACGTCAGTGTCTTTTATTTGTTCGTTCCACAGTGTTTCATTCACATTCAACTCTTTACTCACAGCATCTGCGTATTTCATTCTCGCACAATTATCTACTAGTTTGTCTACCCTAATCCTGGACGTTCGCACTATGCTTGCTTTCCTTCTCCAGACCCACTTTTGACCTAAACACACTCTCGATACAACAAAAAAGTGGTCCGATCCACACTCCGATCCGCGCATTACTTTTGTGTCTCTCACCAGGTTTCTAAGTCGTTCATCATACACTATTAAGTCAATCATTCTTTTAGATTCGCCTGTTTGCCATGTATACCTATGCACATTTTTATGTTTAAACCACGTATTGGATACAAACAGGCTTCTCTCCACACAGATGTTCAGCAGGTGTTCACCGTTCTCATTTGCTCTTTGGTCACTCTTTCGTTTGGCTTACATACGTTCAATACGTTCTCTACTTCATTCCATTCACCGGTGCATAGCATACAATAAGAAAAATTCTTCGAAACTCCACTTTCATTCTAACCCATATTACCCGGGGAGATACCAATTCGTACTGTTTAACACATCTTTTCGCTCTTTCACTTATGATCATCCCAACTCCTTTTACGTCATGCACTTCCGTCTCTCAACTCCTGACCATAGTGCCAGGCTGTCATCCTCTATCTCCACAGCGTCCTTTCCTTTGTGTTTTGTCCATGCATACCTCTAACATTCTACGTACCGACTCGCCATTCATTCCTTGCACAGTCGTCAGCAACGGGGCCTGTCTGTTTCGACCTTGACCGCCCCTTGTAGCCAGGTCGATCCGAGGCAATTGTATTGTTCTCTTGAATAATACCATAGCGAGTAGACCGGTTACTGGCCAAATCGTAATAATAATTGGCGATTTTCGATTTCGGGGGCCAAGTGTGAAGTTGGCCCCCGCAATCTTATTTTTTCAATAACTTTGTAACAGAGGGTGGTCAATGAAAGTTGTTGGTGGTCATTTGTGGACAATAAGTGGTCAATCGAATGCCATTAATTAATTATGAAATATGCAACTTGGGGGGCCAGCTTCACACAGCTAAGTATCTGAATATTCTATGACTAAAATTGTTTATCAAAGTTTTATTACTTTTCTGAGATTAATTAATAAAGCATGCTACTAATTTTTTAATTAGTGTATTTAATTATCTGAATACTTTTATTACTATTCTATATTTTTTCTCAACTACTTATTGTTTTGCTATTAGGTAAATCTACCAAATAATATTATTTAGAAAAAAAGAACAATTCATTTTTAATCGCATTTAATTAGCCCTTATTTATGCGATAATTGAAATCTTGTTTCTGCAACTTTTCTTCGGCCCGCTTTAGGGACGTTATGAGTTTAAACATTAAGGAGATACTTACAGTTAATACACACATACCTGTTTAGTACCAAGTTTAGTAATTTTTTGTATACAGGGTGTCATATTGAACAATGGACTTAATTTTATGAAATGGTATTTTTTATTGACAAATGTCCTGACTAATCTGAATGTACGGGTATAAGCGGAAAAGAGGAAATAGGAAACAAAAGAAAGTTGCAGTTCAAAATTCTTGGCTGGTTCAATAAAACAAGCAAAAGGTAAATCTGTCTGTAAAGAAAATTTGCAGTATATCAAAAAAAAGCAGGTAGTTGGAATGACATAAGATTTGTGTTAAAATAATTGTTAATAATTATAATAACAAACGAATGTGTTAGGTACAATAAAAAAAGAAAATAAATCAGTGCTTAAGATTTCGCGAAAATTATTTAAAATGAAAACAAAATTTAAAATATGATACCCTGTATCTAAAATATTAACTTCTGGAATATAGGGGGTTCCCTATTATGAAAAATGTAAAATATAGTTTTATTATGTTTATTTAAAATTTCTCAAACACGTCTCAAAAAATGAGAGTAAAAAATGTTTTTGTGACGTACATGACGAAATGTTTCAAAACAATATGAAATAAATAAGAGGTTGTCAAAAAATGAATTCTTCATAACTAAAAACAAATGACTATTCAATAATTTGTTCACTCAGAAGTTGCCTTTTTAAAAACGCATTTGGGGAATTTTCAATTAAACTATATGAAAAATCTGGAACACTAGAACTGTGGCAGGATCTGTAACAAACATAATACACCCAAGTAGCACACAAAATTAAAAAACACCGAACGCGTTTCGATAGCTACGCTATCATCATCAGCGGTCGACTAGGGCGGTCTAAAGAAAATTTCTAACATATATACCATCAGCGAGTAACGCTTCGTTGCTAATCTGATAAAAGTGAAAGTTATGAAAGTTTAATGAGTTCAGAGTAGCCTAAAGGTCCTTGATCATCATTATTCATTAGAATTTGTTTGTTTTTGAAGATCTCTAAACTTTCATAACAATCAAGTTCGTGCTTATTACTAACATGTTTTGGTTAATGATACCTCATCTACTACATGATTTTTATCAAACATATGTAGGGCTACGGCAGACTTATCCCAACGTTTGTATTTTATATGAGCTAAATGTTCTTTAAAGCGAATTTTGATAGGTCGATTAGTTTGCCCCACATATATTTGTTCACACTTTTTACAATTAACCTTATAAATTCCCGACCTATCCTGCTTATCCACTTTATTTTTTGGATTGCCTAAAAGAGTTTGCAAACTATTATCTGAAGTAGTGACAGTTTACAAATTAATTTTGGAAAAGATTTTAGGTAGACCTTTTGTATAAGCAGGATAGTTTGGTAACTTTACATACTTTGTTAGTATTCGTTCTCTAGCGTTATCTAATGTAGTTACGTTCTTAACCCTCATCCTATGTGTTTGTTTCCTAACTATATTCATAACCACTTCATCTGAAAACCCGTTGTATGCAGCAATTCCTTTAATAGTGCGCACTTATCTGCTGTCCAAATGGTTATCTAGTAAATTTCATAACCTCTCCTACCAACAGCCCAACTTCAGTGTGGCTTGTATAATTAGATAAAATTTAAAACATTGAACTTATAGTCAATAATGAAATTTTAGTCTCATTCGACGTTTGTTAAACAAACTGTTTCCGAGCGTTCCAATAGATCAAACCTTAGTTTATTTAGAAGATGTTTTAAAACAAAACCATTTGGACGATAGACAGTAGAAGATTTTCCTATAAATTAACAGGATATTGTGTATGCAAATCAGGAACCTTTTGAGAAATTAACCATTCAATTTTCCCAGTAAGAACACGGATACGACAATGGGCAATAGCTTATCTCCGTTTAATAGCCAATCTATTCATGGGTAAATTTGAGACAGACTTAAATCAGATTTGCCTTATTTTCCTAGAGTTTGGACTTAGATATGTGGAATGAATGTGTTTGCCATCCTTAATACTAAAATTTGTAGCGTTGAGAACTTTGTAGAAACATTAAATTCTAAATTTCCGACAATCAAATTTACCTATGAGATAGAGGCAAATGACAATCTTCCGTTCCTTGATACTCTGGTAACAAGAAATGGTAATAAACGAGATATAGATATTTATCGTAAGGAAACTAGCACTAAAAGATTCATAACCAATGACTCAAATCACTGTCGACAGCATAAACTCGCGGCTTTTAACTTTTTGGTTCATAGATTGCTTAATTTTCCTCTTTCAGTTCAAAATTATAATAAATAATTGCGCACTATTAAAGGAATAGCTGCATACAATGGGTTTTCAGATGAAGTGGTTATGAATATAGCTAGGAAACAAACACATAGGATGAGGGTTAAGAACGTAACTACATTAGATAACGCTAGAGAACGAATACTAACAAAGTATGTAAAGTTACCAAACTATCCTGCTTATACAAAGGTCTACCTAAAATCTTTTCCAAAATTAATTTGAAAACCGTCACTACTTCAGATAATAGTTTGCAAACTCTTTTAGGCAATCCAAAAGATAAAGTGGATAAGCAGGATAGGTCGGGAATTTATAAGATTAATTGTAAAAATTGTGAACAAATATATGTGGGACAAACTAAACGACCTATCAAAATTCGCTTTAAAGAACATTTAGCTCATATAAAATACAAACGTTGGGACATGTCTGCCGTAGCCCTACATATGTTTGATAAAAATCATATAGTAGATGAGGTATCATTAATCAAACATGTTAGTAATAAGCATGAATTTGATTGTTATGAAAGTTTAGAGATCTTCAAAAACAAACAAATTCTAATGAATAATGATGATCAAGGACCTTTAGGCTACTCTGAACTCATTAAACTTTCATAACTTTCACTTTCACCAGATTAGCAACGAAGCGTTACTCGCTGATGGTATATATGTTAGAAATTTTCTTTAGTACGCCCTAGTCGACCGCTGGTGATGATAGCGTAGCTATCGAAACACGTTCGGTGTTTTTTAATTTTGTGTGGTACGTGGGTGTATTTTGTTTGTTAAACTATATGAATTATTTATTTTATAATAACCCTATAAAGGTTAACAACAAATCAGAAGAAATTTAACAATACTATTTTTTAATGTCTAATTGTAGTACGTTCAATATTAAAACTACCGCCACATTTTTGACAGCCCAAAACAAAAATTTAAATAAATAGTAAAAAAAGTCAAATATCACTCCATTCCAGCCATGAGGTTTACAGTTGCTTCCCGGCCAATTAAAATAAGCTTAAGTTAATTATACATCAATTTGAAGAGCTTCGAGAGGAGCCAAAAAATCAAAGCTAGCAAACAGTCTTTTGCCAAATAACTGACAATTTAGACAGTTAAATGACATTGATATCTAAATTACGATAAATCAAAGCTTAAATGTAACTATAGTAACAAATCGTAGGTACGTTACGTAATCCAACATTTTCGACTATCGACATAGTTAATGTTTATTCTAAAACCTTATCAATATTGCGAACGTTTATTTAATTTAATGCATTCTAAAATTAGAACAAGCGCACAGTAATAATTCTCGCAAATTATTGTTGCTACAAAAATTTAAATACGAGAAATAAACAATTACTTGTTGACGTCAATCGTACGTGTAGTGCATTTAAACAACTTTTCAACTTTGCTCAGACACTTGCGTCAATTTTTTTCATTAAAAATAATTATTTACCGATGATTTATTCCGATTAAGTAATTGTACACAAATTTCTTACCTCGCAAACGCAAGCAACCTGTTCTTGTGTAAATCCGAAGCTAGGCAAAGGACTATTTCTGGGTGGAGGACTATAGGGAGGAGTTGTTCCTGAACTAGGGGTGCCATATCCAACCCCCGCAGACAACATTGCGATTGCTTCTTTCTTCTACCAAATTTTATATACACGCGGTGTCACAGTCCTGTCGCACACATTATCTGTTAATAAACACAAAAACACTCACATTCACATTGCAAGCTCACAATAATAAAGCGTTCTATTTAAATCTATGACGTAGCGTTAATTACATTCACTTAATTTTTTAATCTCAAAAAAAAAGAGTTTTAAGAGTGCAAGACGCGCAGCAGCACGTTCACACTGAAACACTGCCGTTTCTTAACTGGTTTGTTTTTTGAAACGGATCTATATTGGATAATCCTAGGGGCGTTACCTACCGTATTGCAAGGCGTGTTCGTTAATGTGACACAATCCAATTGGAGGTCCGCGTTTACGGATTCCATGTAATATTCAGGTGCAAGTAAATAAGATATTGTTTTATTTCACCCTTTTTCGTGAAAAAAATAATCGCAGATGGAGCTTCCGTCGTTTGTTATTCGGACCTCACTTCAAATTTAAGAGTATGTCTTTAACTTTGAAGGGTTGTGAAAGGTAGATAAACTGGACAAACAGGAAGACTATTAAGGAAAAGGTTCACAAAAATAACAATATGCGTATACCTTTATATTTTCATATTTTTCAATAGAACAAAAGTTCTTTATCAAAAATACCGATCAAAACAGTAACGGGGCTAATGTTCACACCTTTTTTTATGTATAGAGCTAATAATCTGATGGTTTTTCGATGATAACGTTAATCTGATTTCAAATAAATCTTTTTAGGTTGCCTGCAAATTTAAATAGAAGTTTCTATAAATCACTTCGTACCGGTTTTTCTGTATTCAGGATCGTTAGAGTTCGAGATATTCTCTATTACTCTCCATTCCTTCATATAAAATTGAATAAGTGAATGAATAACCATCACCATGCATTATTGATCGTAGTTGATTAAAAAATTCATAGCACACTATGACGAAATTGTTTTGTATTCATAATACCTAATTAATAGTCCCATCATGTTCACAAATTATCAATGTAATATGAGGACTTGCAACTTAAGAGGAGGAGGGACAACAGAAGTTCTCGATAAACCATAATTATAGTCTTTTACGCATTAATTTAAATGTTAGATTGAAACTACTTTCATATTGCACGAAAAGACAATGTTTCGTTAAGAGACTTTATTTATAATTGTAATATATTATTTTGATAACGATTTAAGAATTACCATTAAATTTTGATTATATTAAAGTATAAATGTTTGATAGTAGGTACTCAAAGTCTACTAGCTTATTTGAGCACCATAAATGAACTAAAACAACATTTGCGCTATTTAAAGAACTCTCATAATCATAAACACAAGATATAGGATAATGTCATTTTTAATTCTTTTATTTCAGGATATTTTTATCTTTACACCGAATTTTTTATACAATGACAATATTGGAGCGGGAAACGCTGAAAGAATTTAAAATTTATGAGAGTTCCTGTAGAAATACACCCAATTTCACACACTTACCTACTTCCACCTGAAATGGAAAATTAGTATCACATCAAACAAGTATGAATCAGCATCATTTTGTACATCAATTTTCAACAATTCTGTTGTATAAGGAATTAACACTTTGACTGCCACCTGTACCGCCAGCGATACACCGAGCACTGTTACCACAGGCCACGTGTATTATCAGGCGATACACCATGCAGTTACTTAGTATTTTTAGCGGTATATCTTTAGTGCACTCAAATCCTATATTTTCCCATTGCAGTTTGAGAGTCATGGCCTGCACAAACACACTTGCGAATATAACTTAGGCCTGAGAGTAACACATGGGTTTTTTCCAAGACCTGACCTCAAACATTCAAAAAAATTAAACAAAAGCTATATTTTCATATTTATAAAAAAAATGTTATAATCTTAAAATAACCTTTTTAAAATGTCAAAACAAATAAAAATAAAATACTTTTAATTACAAACGAAAAAAACTAATTCTAGAAATTCTAAAAAAAAATGAAAAATCAATTTATTAGATTTTTTTAGAAGCTAAAGAACATTCCAAAAAAATAATATGATGCTAAGAAAAATTGAAAACAACTTTAAAAAAACGTTCCAAAAAATAATATGAAGCTAAGAAAAATCTTAGATATATTTTACTTTTGCAAATTATTTTCAATTCTCTTTATTGAAACAAATTTTGCAAAAATGGGTGTTTCCCTCACACTGGTCACAAACAGTGATAACTTAGGATGGTATCTTCTTTAACCCATCAACCATTTTTCCTTTTCTGCCATATAAATTGTAGCAGCTAGCACATCTGGCTGTTTTTTCTGTTCATGTGTAACCAAGTGATACGGGATTTGCACTGCGTCTTTTTGCAATATTTAAGTCAACACGTTCTTCTAATAGCGAGGAAACGACATTTTGCCTAAAAGATGTAATGTTCATCGCGTTGGTATTAACGGAATTGAGACTACAAAAAATATGCTTTTAAAAGCACAGTGTCCCAAATAATTTCTACCATCAGCTTGCGATACCAGTTGTTGCGCCTTCTGAGAGCGGTGCAACATGAAGCTAACTGATCGCTAACATCCACTGGAAACTTACCACCGTCATAATCTACTATACATTTTGGCTTGATTTTCTCAACATGCTGTCTATTTTTAATGACAAGAGTTTCTGTTCCAAAACGGCATGTAGTGTAGTTAACATTCGTACATCCTTTTTGTCTCGCCATTTCAAAACTGTCACACCTTCTGGGGATTATTTAACTTTTGCTAAGTTTGCATTCTTTACCTCTTGAGGAATATATTTTCTGTTAGAGCGCAAATTATAAGCTAGTGGCACGCTGGTGTAGAAATGATCTACATAGAGTGTTCTACCTTCTCCCAATAAGTCCTCGATAAGTTTCAAAGTGAGATTCTGAAAAGCTGTTTAGGTCTCGACCAACATAAATTGAAATATTCCATGTGTATCCCTTTCCGGTGCATAATTTATATAGCTTTATGCCGTATCAGTGTCTCTTTGAAGGAATGTAGCGTCCTCTAAAGGGGGCCATGGTTTCATCAATACAAATTTTCCCCCCTGGCGTATAAGAGCTTTTGAAGTTTCCGAGAAATTTCTCAAATACATTATCCAATTATGGGTACGATTTCCAGGGATCGCTTCGTGATTGTTCGCGAAATGCCAGAATTTCAAGAGCAACTCAAAGCGATTTCGAGACATGACGTTTTTTGGCAACTCAAAAGAAAATATTTTTCTTCTTGACCAATAATTATTCATTTCTGGAACCTTTACAATGCACATCCATACAAGCAATCCAATGAATTGTTTCATTTCATTTAGGTCAATTGGTGTCTATTTATGTGACCGTGAAGAGGGAGGAACATCGTTTTCCTTCTCAAGTTTTTGGGTTGCATATGAATTCGTTTCATCCACCATTATTTGTACAACTTCATGGGTCAAAAAAAATAAATAATCTATTGATTCAGCAAGCGCCAATAGTCCCGCAATGGTTGGATCCATGCCACTAGCACCAGTAAAAGGAAAATGTTGTTGTCTTCTCACAGGATCAGTCAAAACAATATTCTGAAAGTTGTCTGCTGCAGTAGGTGTTGGAGCGGCAACAGGAGGTGTAGGCGCAGCCTGCGTAGTTGCTACAGTTGTTGCTGTTGGTATAGGCTGAATGATAGCAACAGGGATGTAGGTGGCCTATCATAACTTTCACTATCGGAGGGATGATAATTGGGGTCTTCCGCTGAATCCGTATCCTCATCACTCATGTCCACCTCGAAGAGCTGCAGCTAACTCATCATTTGTAAGGGATCTTCTAGCCGTTATTTTTTTAACTATCAGCACTTTCACTTATTAGTTACTATGTATCACTAATTCAAAACTAGAAAGGTAAACGTCGAAATGCTTGCAACTGACAAGAAAAATAAAAATAAAGATGGTGCATCGCTAGGGTTACACAAGACCTGTCGTGAAAAAGATGTGGGATATAATATACGTATGTATGCACATAAATGAATAAATTGATTTATATTATTATAAGTAAACACCAAAAGATAAGAAGTTTATTGTTATCAATAATCGATTTTTAAAAAAGATTTGATCGCTATATTTTTTTACCCGGGAGATTTAAAAATAAAATACATAATAATCTCCCCCTTCCTAATTTGTTTTCAGTTTAAATAAGAACTTACTAAAACATTGAAATTAAAAAAATGTAAAATTATTGAAATCTGAGAACATTTTCAAACTTTCAACAAAATATTAATTTTGGCGGGTTCTCCCTTTGGGGTTACCCCGGAGGTGGTCCCCCTGGTTTTAATAGTGGCAGGGGTTGCTCATAATATACTTCTTGTAGTTGAACTGGTGCCTGTGGCTACTCAGGATGTACTTCTTGTGGTTGGACTGGTGCATGGCCTTTCCAAAAACAGGGCGCCGTGTGATGACTGGAACACTTCTAGAACTGTTCTATTTGGTTGTACCTTTTCCGCAAATGTTACTTTTCTCTGTTTTACTTCCGTCTTTTTCAATTGATTTATGTGACGTTTCAACTCTCTCCCCCACATCCAATACGACTAAGTAGTGTAGAAGACCTAGTCTCCTTTTTACGACTCCTGGCTTCTATATTTGATTATTATTTATAAAAAATAATGACAGGATCCTCTCCCCCTCATTTAGAGTTTTTGTCCTTGGGAGAAGTGTTCCGATACATCTGAATGCCGAATCGCGTCCAGTCTGATTCGAATTTTTCTGTGTAGGTAGAGTTCCACTGGGATTTTCCACGAGCTAAATTTTCTGAATAATTTGATGAATTGGGATATTATCATTTTTTCGTGGCTTTTAGTTTGTGCTTCAATGTTTGTACATTCCATTCTGCAAACCCATTCGTGGCTGGATGGTCCGGTACTATGAATCTTTGTAGTATTCCGTGATTTTTACAATACTTCTGAAAGGTGTCACTGGTTGGATTTTGCTCATTAATGAATCTGACCTACATTTTATGGTAAAGAATTTTTGTACAAACTCAGACTGTGATTGGAGGGCAGTGGCGTTCCCCTGGTTTCTGATTGCTGGAAGCCACTTTGTGAGTGTGGCGTACCGCCCATCTTGTCGGGCATTTTGGGTCGTGACTTGTTGGCAATTTTGTTTTGGCGATCATTTTTGTAAATTCTAATAAGGGGGCCTTTATACTATCCCATAAGATAGGTATACGACTCCGTAACTTGATCTAGGGTCTTCGCCCCATTGTCGGGCCTTCTCCCCTTGCCGGGTCCCCCTGATTGTTTGTGACGCCATCTAGTGGTGAATATTTAAAGCTAATGAATGTTTTCTGTAATCGTGGCTCCACTCGGCAGTATATTTTTAGAAGTAGATTTGATTGTTTGTGACTACATCCAGTGGTGTATTTTTAAAGCTAATTAATGTTTTCTGTAATAGAGATTGTAATTGTTAGGGCGGGAAATTTGAAATGGTATTCTAATAAGGGGGCCCTCATACTATCTCATAAGATAGCTATAGGCCACTGGAATTTGCTCTTGTGCGTTACCCCCCTTGCCTGATGTTTTTTGTAATAGAGATTGATTATTGATAATAAAAAGATAAAGAGGCTTTCAATAATTTATTACAAGGAACACTAATTTTAGAATTACATGTCATATATCACCAGCGTGAGCACCAGCAGCATCATCATCATCCTTCTGATCTGTTAGATCCTCTTTTTTATCTAACTTCTCGGCGGCTGCGTCGGTATTAATTTTGTTCCCTCTCGCAGCCTCATCTTCTGGGTTCATCATCTCCAGGGGTTGTTATGAAATAACAATTTATCCTTAAGCCCTCAATATCTCGAATATCTTAGATTGTGGGTTCATAATACGGTGAATTCATTTTAGCTTGTTGACGGAATCCCAGCTTGAAAGTTACTAACGTAAACCAATGACGTGTTTTTATTTTATCCACAAAATCGTTTTTCTAAATGAATATTAAATTCGTTGTTTTGCCTGTTGGTCCTAAACAATGCATTGAAACATCTTTACTCTTCAGCCGTTCGTTAAATTGTTGTATACGATGGTCCTCGCCCTTAAAAAAGTTATGGAAACGCTCGGATAACACACATTTAAATTCCTTCAGTTCAGCCACCACCAACCTTTCACTATACTTTGTTGATATGATGCTCAGATTCCTTAAAAATATCGTCGAATGCTACAATTAGAAATTGGACTGTGGTCGTTTTAAGAGATCTCGCCCACGCCCTCTTGTTAAACACGTCTAACCGTTAGTATGTAATTTTAGCCGCTATTGTGTACTTAAAGTTCGCCTATAGCAAAGATCCGCTTGCCTCAACTCTTACAGGTTGCTCATAATATATCTATTGCGTAGAAACTTTTTTGGACTGATTTATGAACAGTATAAGCTTCCTGTGCCTGCAGCCAGTTTTTCACTTCACCATATTTACCTTTTACTGCGTTAGCTAAAGGTGTTATACCCGAAAATCCTGCCGGATGCGAGGAATCATAGTATATAACATCTATGTTATGACCGCCACGTACCACAGTCTTCTTCTTCGAGAGATTATTTTGGGTGTTTCCCGCAATTCACTATCGTCATCGTAATTCCCACATATAGTCGTAAGGGTCCGTTCAACGTTAGGTGATACAATAGCATCACGTCTTCGAGTATTTCCGATAAACTCTCGTGGTGTATTTATTTCTTTAATGTACGTCGCAAACTGTTGTCAGCCGTGCGGGTTTTTAGATTTCGCTGCCTTAACGTTTCGTGATCCAGACCGATAATGTTGGAATGAGGGATGATATCGCCTTTTATTATGACAGTACCCCATTTATCCAAAAATACATCACCGCCCGTATTCAGTATACGCAAGAAATCAGCACCTTTCTTCCTATATGGAGCGTTTTGGTAAATCTCTAATATCATCAGCATCACCGCTGATTGTTATGCTAGCAGGTTGACGTAACTGATTGGACAAGTGTAGATATCTATGAAGAACTTGGCTGTACTGCCGCTATTTATCATGGTCAGTAATTTTGGTTTTTTTAAAACTTTATCCATATCGTTACCCAGCTGCGCTAAAATGTTGTTTTGTGTAACATCTGGTGCCTGAAAGATTGTAAAATCATCGCAGTAATGGTCAAATGCAGGCGTAGAAATGACCTCCTAGCGAATATATTTGTTCTATACAGTAACACGTCCAGTCTATTCTGTTTTAAATCGAACAATAAATACCCGTGTGGATTTGAAGTGGTGTCCTGGTACGAAGCCTCTAAACATTTCGGGTTGTCAAGTGAAATCTGTCTTGCTAAATGCTGCATCTGAGCTCTGTCACGTGGATTCTTAAACAAAACAATTTAATGAGCGTTGACCGAAATATCTCTCTATCCACGTCCTTGATGAAATGTGTTTTGTGTTAAGAAAACCCCATTTAGCTTTCTACGATGACAACCCTTTATAAGAATATCAACTACCGAACCGTTGGTTTCGCGCATTAGATCGTCAATTATTATTAAAACCGATTTTTTTACCATCAAACTGTTCCATATCAGGTAAACCCTTCTAAAATTCCACCGAGAGGTCTCTGAATAACGGTTGCCACTCGCTGTAGAACCAAATAATTTTTTCAAAAGTTGTATCGCAGACAGTATTGATATTTTTTAGAAAATCCATGATAAAATGCGATTTCCCATACCCCGATGGCCCCACGACTATTGCTGAAAAGAGATGCTTAAAGTGACCCTCCACCTTGAAGCACGAAACGATACTAAAGGTCTCCCTGTTACTGTCTTTGCTTAAATACAAAAATGAAAAATCTGTGATCACCATTATGATTTCCTTTTTATCGTGCTTATCTTTTAATATCAAAACTGTGTTTTGTTTCTAGCACATAAACATCAAAGTCGATTAACGATAATCAGTCCCTGTTACCGAAAACATTTTAGTTAAAACATTCAACAGCAGATTACGTCACAAGCAATTGAGGGGGGCTGTCACGGGGACTAACGCCCAAGAGCAAGTTCCAGTGGCCTATACCTGTTTTATGAGATGGTATAAGGGCCCCCCTTATTAGAACACCATTTCAAATTTCCTGCCGTAATGATTACAGGGATCTGCATGTACTTTTGAAAAATATAACGCTAGATAGAGTCACGATCAATCTGTATTACAGAGAACATTAATTATTTTTAAAAATACACCACTAGATGGCGTCACAAACAATTAAATCTACTTTTAAAAATATGATATTAAATGGAGCCACGATTACAGAAAACATTCATTGGCTTTACAAATACACCACTAGATGGCGTAACAATAAGGGTGGGCTGGTAACGGGCGAAAATCCCACAAGTTCAGGAGTACTATACCTATCTTACGGGATAGTATGAGGGCTCCCTTATTGAAATACAATTTCAAATCTTCCGCCAATTACAAAAATAGTAGCCAAAACAAAATGGCCGACAAGCCACGACCTAAAATGCCCGAAAATATGGCTGGTATGCCACACTCACTAAATGGCCTCCATCCATCAGAAACCAGGGGCACGCCACGACCCTCCAATCACAGTCTGAGTCTGTACAAAAATTCGTTATCATAAAATCTAGGTCAAGTTCGTTAATGAGCCAAATCTGTGGGTAAAAAACATCGATCAAATGTTATTATAAATCGATTATTGATAACAATAAATTTATTATTTTTTGGTGTTTACAAAAAGTGCGTGCGTTGTTATTCTTCCGATTTGAATTTAAAGGAGATGGCAAATAATTCCTTAAGAAAATTCTCAACGACGAGTAAAAAATAACAGCTATTTATATTATTAAAGATTGAATCAGCGTATTCGAGATACTGGTGAATTTCAAGTAAAGAAAATAGATTCAGGAGTCAATCGTACAGTTCGAATGTTGACTTTGAGGACCAAGTTTTGCAACAATTTGAAAATAACCCGAAAACAAGCACTCGTGCCGTTGCCCATGCGATGAATACAAGCCAGACATCTGTATGGAGGGTATTAAAGGAATACAATAAGCATACGTTTCACATTCAAAAAGTGCAATCGTTAATTCCAGCTGATTAGCCAAACAGAGTTCAATTTGACGAATGGTACTTGTTTTACAAGAGATGGCTATTTTAATACACACAATAGCCAGATTTGAAGAAAAATTTTCTGTTAATATGTAGGCTAGGATTGTTGACAATTATGTAGTGGGACCATACTCTGCCTGCACGGTTAGATGGCCATGTGTATAGGATTTTTCTGGAACATACTAACCAGAATTGCTTGAAAATGTCCCTCTTGATATTTGAAGAAATATTGTTTTCCAACATGCACATTTTGGATTAAATTGCCGAAATTATCTAAATGCACAAGTTTTAAATGAATGGGTCGCAATAGGTGGGCCGATTTCTTGGCCTGAACGTTCACCAGATAAGACCCCAGTTGACTTTTGTATTTGGGGTCATATGAAATCACTAGTTTGTGAGACACCCGTTAATACATTTACACATATTAGTGAATATCCGCAGTTATTTAGAAGAATTCGGCAGTCGATTACACATCGTAATAACTTGTGCATTGAAAATGGTGGTCGTAACTTCGAACAATTCCTATAATGTAAAAATCATTTTTTTTTTGTAATTGAGATTGTTTTTAAAGGTTACTAGTTGATCTCGACACTAAGAAATTTCCGGACACTAGTTTATTAATAAAAAATGTTCCTTTAAGTGTCCTCTATCATTTCTGAAAATTAGGAATAGTTGTTCTGTGGCACCCTGCATAAGAATTACACACATAGGGAGTTTATGAATGACATCTGTCAAAAACAATGCATTTTAATATAAGCTTTGTCACTTTGAGATCGGATAAACTGCTGGTAGGTATGTTTGCAAGGGGATAAACTATATGTTGATTTTTCCATGCTAACGTCGTAACGATAGTTAAATTCAATCAGTAACGTTTAATTAAAATATAGTTTATTATTTTGAATTAAATGATTCATCAAGTTGTCTTACCAAATACCATTCGAGCTTGCGTTTATTCCCGGGACAAACTTTCATTTTGACAAAACTCAAGCTTTGTTGATTTTAGGTAATATGATTCGAGTAAATAACAAAAGGTAAAATTGCTCCACCTTCGGTGTCGCGATCATTTTATTGCTCTCTTTAATTACCAAACAACAAAGCTTTCGTTCAAAATGAAAGTTTGTCCGAATAAACACAAGCTCTTATGGTATTGCCCCCGAATATCAAATTTTATCAATAATGTATGAATCGATCCTGGAAAAGTATTTTCGAAAAATTTTTGAACAAAGAACTTGATATGAAGTAAAGTTTCAATTACGTGAAGGGGCTAAACCTAGATATATTCCAGCCAGGAACGTGCCATGTGCTTTAAAAGAAAAAAAGTTGAAAAAGAACTTGACAACCTAGAGGCAGCCGGTATCATATCAAAAGTACAAAATGGCGATTGGGGATTACCTTTAGTAGTGATACCGAAGCAAGATGGCACGGTGGGGCTATGCGTCGATTATAAGGTGGGAGTAAATGGCAAACTTAAAACAATAAAAAGAGTAGACGACATTCTAAACAATCTCTGGGGATCGAAATATTTTTGTAAGTTGGATATTTGCAAAGCATACCTTCACATCAAAACTGACCAGCTAGTAGCAACTTTCAAAACATATCGATTCATAGAGGAACCTACGCTACAAAACCAGCACCGTCGGAGTTTAATCGAATAATTATAATAAAATACTTATCTTTTTTGGGGTTTTTTAATGGTGTATTTTAAATTATACAATCTAAACGTTTCGATAACACTTGCAGTTATCTTCGTCAGTAGTAATATTTGTTAAAAATTGTTAAAGATTAAACAATTTTGTCAAAGTTGAAAAATTAAAACATAAACATCAGCCTGCTATCAACATAACAGTTTAGAAACGTATAAAGCCAACTATAAAATTAAATTTTAGTAAAGAATAAATAGGTCATTAAAAATTAAATATTGTTAAACTGCCTAAAAGATGACAAATCAGAACACTCTCTACGGCGAAAGCTAACAATGAAATTTGTCAGCCAAAAAACACATTTAACAAAATTTAATCGAGTTATGATGTAAGTGTAAAGTTGTGAAAAACTTCAATTTTAAAATGATAGAAGCATTCACAAATCCAAACATCACAAAAGAAAAAAAGAAGTATTTTATTATGAGTAGAGCGGATTTTATGCACTATAAAATGCCGAAATATTGCATATATATGCACTTAAAAACCTTAAAATATGCATCTAAAATGCATTTTAATTCAAAATATGCAAAATATGCATAAATATTGAATCTTCTATTTACCTGTGTTAATTCCAAATTATAACATTAATATATAAAAAAGTATATATGCTTGTAATTTTTAAATAGGAAAAGATAAATTGCATAACACTTATTATTTTAACATTCAAAATTATATGTTATTTAAAACTACATATTTACTTATACACTATACATTTATAAAACTGCACCCTGTCATTACTAGTTACAAAGCAATTATTATTTTAACATTATTTAAAATTATGTGTTATTTAAAATTACATATTTACTTATACGCTATAGATTTATAAAGATTACACCTCTCATTACTATTTGCAAAACAATTTATAACTAAATATTTTTCCAAGTTTTCGGGCAGAAAATTTTGGCGTCTGTCCGATAGTATGTTTTGTACAAAGAAAAACTTCTTTCTACATCCACAGAAGTTATGGGTGCATATTTTAATGCGGCTAATATGCAATCTAAATTTATAACAAGATCATCGGAATTTTCCTCAAGTTTCAGAACTTTATTATTAACTTTTAGTAACAACTGATATCCACTGTTTTTTGTAAAATTTCATTTAATTTATTAGAAATAGTTTTACCAATATTTCCTGAAACAGCGGAAATTATTAATTATTGCATAGATTCATTGAATGACAATGCTTCCGTTTCTAATTTAGCAATGGTTGAACTTACAAAATAGTAATTTGCTTTTATAAATGCCAGCTCATTGGCAATTGTGTTTTCTTTAAAATGGATTGAGCTTTTTGAACGTAAGTATTTGAATTATCAGAAATTTCTAAAACTAACTCCTTTATTTTTCCAAATGATCTGCATAAAAAGAGCTGCATTTAACCAAGTACCCCAACGCGTAATCAGAGGCTCTGGTGGTAAAGGAATATTAGTAATTGAATTCGTAACGGAGCTTTTAAAACACTTTCTTTATACTACTTATTAAACTATTTACTAATGGAAATTGATTACGAATTGTTTCTGCTACTCTATTAATACCATGTGCGAGACCTGTTACATGTATTAAATTTTCATAAAATAATTTTAATTGCTGTCCAGCTTTTACCATACGGTGCTGCATCAGACAGCATTAAAACTATTTTATCTGTTGCAACAATATCAGGAATAAAAATTGCATGAAAGCTTCGTTTATAAAGCGAACTATTGTTGCATGATTGGCTTTCTCAAGAACTTTGGAAGCGATTAAATATGATATACTAGACTGCGCCTCACTTAAATAACCAATCATTAAATTTGCAACATATCGCCCGCAACAATCTGTAGTTTCATCTACTATAAAATAAAGATATTTATTTTTGTAATTTTCTTTATATGCCCCATAGTTTCAAGATATAAATCGTTAATATACCTTTTCGAAGCGTGCTTTCATCTGGCACTTGCTTTTTACTATTTTTCTAAAATGACCTAAAACTAGGATTTTGCAATTTCTTTAATGGAATATTGGCTTTAACAAGTGCACTACACAATTCGAAATTAAATTCCTCTTGTGCATATCTTTTGGCCGTTTCTTGAAACAACGACTGGCGCAAAGGTGTCTGACAAACTTTTGTTTTCTTAAATGTTTCTAATTTTCTTTTATGAAGAGAGGTTTCAATGTGCTGTGTAACTTGAGATTTCCTTTCGCACATGATCTAAGGAAAATTAATTTTAAAGTATCTAATTGCGTTTAAAACTGATAAAACGGTGAATTCAATAACCTACATCAATTAATAAGGGTTTAATTTCCGAAATCAATTAAAAATATGTAATGGTACTTACTATTTTTCCACAGGCTATGCAAAACACTTTTTTATCATCCAGACGTAGCTCGGATATATTTTTTATCCATACTTGAACTAAACTATTTTTAACTTTCGGCATCTTGAACTTCACTTAACAAATCCGTACCATTCAGTTACGTCTTCGCCCAAAGAATGTTTAAAATTTTGCATTTTGTCCGTTACTCTCAAATTATTTTCAAGAAGGATTAACTAACTAAACACTTACCTTGAAAAGTCCAAATAACTTTAACCCTTGATTGAGGGAATTCCCTCAATGCTTTAACTATCTACTTAGGTACCATTGGAATTTTCAAATACTACGAAATAGCGGCATTGAAACTTCATAATCCGGAAGTATTAACGTTGCACTTAACTGCAGGTAATAATCTTTCTTTAAACCTGTCTTATTCATATAAAAATACATTTCTTAGTTAGACACAATGACAAAATTTAAAATAAGTTAGAATAATGCGTTTTAAAGTGAATTTGGAAGATATAGAAAAATGCGAAACATATGTTAATTATGAATAAAAAGGCAAAATATGCATAAAATTGCAATATATGCAGTATTTGGCGAAATATGCAAAATATGCAAAATTAATTAATGTCAAATGATTGCATTTAGTGCAATTCGTCTAAAAACAAAACGATATTCTTCAACTATAAAAATAAGCGATAAGCATTTTGCATAAAATCCTCACTCTAATTATGAGTGATAATGGTGAAAGTTTACATTTTCATAATCGAATAATTGATCAGATTTTATGTGGTTTAAAAAATAATTTCTCTTTTGATGAGCTATTGTCGTGAAGTTCATTAGAAGAATGTCAAGAAAATCTAACAGCATGTTTAAATTAATTACAAGAATATGACCTCCATCTAAACGAAAACAAATGCGTCGACCGAAAAATGTAGCTGATATCCGCTGTTTCCTTGAATAATCATTTATTATTCACGTTTATTACCTGATGTTTTTACTAAAACTTATCCAATGCGTAAACTATTAGAGAAAAGCAAAATTCTTTCGATCAAGAGAATGTGAAGCTTCATTTATCAAACTCACTAATGAAATAGCAAGTGGTGCCGTACGATCCTTCCCTACATGTAACAGTGACCACAAATGCAAGCCCGAATGGGGTTTCGGCAGTGCTTTCCCATCAAATAAATGTACAAGAATGCCCAGTAGCTTTCGCTTCAAGACCACTATTAAATTCTGAACAAAATTACTCTCGACTAGACAGAGAAGCTCTTGGAATTGTCTTTGGAGTCCACTGTTTCTTTGATTATCTTTACAGCAGACAGGTTAATTACAGATAACCAGCCGTTGGCCAGAATATTTAGTGAAAAATCAAGCCAGCCCAAGATGACATCAGGTCGATTATTAAGATATGCATCTTTCCTTACGGGATTTACTTACGAAGTGAAATTTAGAAAAGGGGCAGATAATAAGAATGTGGACTGTCTGAAAATAGCTCCTACCAAACAAAATGAAAATATAAAATCAAGTGAAATGGAAATGAATAAAGAACTTTTTGCATCAAAAATCTATACAGTATCTACAACAGAAAATATTATAGCTATAGAAATATAGAAAAAGATGAAGAGTTGAGAAAATTGTGAAAGAATTGAAATTGACATCAGTAGAAAGTACATATACTTTAGAACCCGAGATTTTAAGAGAGCTACCTACATGAAATCCATTTAGGAATAGTGAAAATGAAACAGTTGTCTAGAAGATATGTATATTGGTAACATTTGGATACGGACATTGAAAGAACACTGCTGTAAAGGTACCGACACACATGTTGGAAACACCAGAAGAAAATGTTGACCGGGTGAATATCGATTACGGTGATCCCTAGAACGGTGATTACTTTTTCATACTAGTTAACGCAAAATCGAAGTGGATAGAAATATGATACTCCAAACAGGCGCCAACAACAGAATCAAGTATCGACCATCTACAATCTATTTTTAAATTAAGAAGGGAACATCATTATCATCTTATTTTTAAATCTCCCGGATAAAAAAATATATCGATCAAATGTTTTATAAATCGATTATTGATAACAATAAATTTCTTATCTTCTTGGTGTTTACGAAACGTGCGCGCGTTGTTATTTTTCCGATTTGAATTTAAAGGATATGGGAAATAATTTCCTAAGAAAATTCACAATAGTAACATTATTATTGTTTATAAATATCTGGTGTGAAACAACACGCGACCTTACGACCCACAAAGTAGAAATTAAAAGAAATGAAATAATTTTAATTATTATTTTTATGATAGCCTTTATACGTTTTTAGAAATACAAAACCTTCCCTATAACGTTTTACTTGAAGCAGTTAATAATTGGTTACAAAATGTTGATTAGTTTCGATAAAAATTGTCATCTTCAGACCTTAAAAAGTACTTATGTGTTTATACTGAACATGCACAAATACATAATTAATGCGTTCGCTACTATGGTTAAAACCCTGTAAAGCGCATGGTTAATCAGCATTTACAATCATATTTATTTAATTTTTACACTTATTCGGCTTTATATTGTAGTGTCCCCAGTTACCGTATCTTAAAATGTGTAATTTGAACTTATTCGCAATAATGCAATCAAGAACAAAAGAATCTCTAAGTGATGTAACTTGACTTTTCTGGTACAGTAATGCTATTACCCAAATTAATTGTTTGCCTTACACCGCCTTTCCTGGCAATAATTAAAACGTTAGAATTTATTTACAAGTCTGATATCTAATTACTCGCAAATCTCAAATCCGATGAAAAGAATTGGCCATCTACTGGTAGCTACGGTGTCTTATTTGAATGAAATAGGCTTGGATGAAGTTAAGTGTTGCATCATATGGGACAGGTAAACAATGAAACTACCCAAATTAGAATTAACGAGCTTTGCGCAATGGTGATTCAATCCGTTCATTTACTAAGTTGGGAAAGAATCACCAAGAAAACCCAATTTATTCACAAATAAGTAATTGCATAAGTACATTAATAAATCCAATAACACAAAAAACAATGAAAGGGTTAAATATATAACAAAACACCCTTAGACTAAGTTAAAGTGCATACAAAAATTATAACATTAAGAAAAAAAAATAAAAAGCAGTTTAGCTACACATAAACTCAATAAAAAAACAAACAGTGTAATCACACCTACAATTGTTTTATAAATAAATCAGAATAAAAATTGTAATACCAAACATGTGGACCTATACAACCAATCATGCCGGTCTTTAAGTAAATAAGAAAATAATAATGCACATTACGGTACAAATAAAATATAACAATATAATAAGGTAACTGCAATGCACTTTACCTACCCTTAGACAAGAACAAAAAATAGGCAAGGAATTTACAGATACACAATTGTGTGGTTAATAAAAGCACAAAAATACATACGTATAATTACAATAAATTACATATAAGGAGAAATAGTTCGTAGACAAACAATTCTAAATAAGCCGACTGGATCAGAAACAAAAAAAAACTCATTAAAACATAGTGACCGGTACACAAGCTTGAGTGGCTGCATTAGGAAATACAACATCCCTCTCTCAGCTTACACATTCATCTATATAAAACAATAAGAACAGTAAATATGGAATTTGAGGAGTTTTTACGGTCATCTGGACCCGTGTCTGTAAACCCCGGCCTTGTTTATAACAATTTAACCGTGATCTATACTGCCACGTTTGTCCACGCCAACTCTCTCTATACAAATATTAATAAACAGTCAACAATGCCAAATCATGCTAACAATGAGGAGGGCACTTGCAAGGCAATGATTGATTTTTAATAGGTTACATAGGCTTGAATTGTTTGCTGAGAGCTTTAATTACATTCAAATACCTACATACACTTGTATATTATCCTTTAGTTAAACACTTTATCACCAACACGACGAGTTAAGATACGCGATTTAGACTCAACCCGACGGCGATTATTTATAGATTAATTTTTGGAAAAACTTACATTAAAACCTACACAAAAAGAAAATAACGAATTCGCGTTTTTAGTTTTACAAAGTTTTAAAAGGTATTGTAATGTGTGTTTGAACGCCCTGCATATATATATATATATATATATATATATATATATATATATATATACGTATTTTTTTTCTTTTCGTTTGTTTTTCTATTTACTCAGTTCTCGTTTTCACGCTAACGAAACTTGTTGTTTTTATGTGTTGATAAAGTTAAATTAAATTGATATATCGTTTGCTTTATGTTTATATTGTATTTCGGATTAGAATTTGTCGTATTTAGTTTAAAGTGAATTTCTTTGTTAGTATTAATTTACATTAGGATTGAAATTATATAAATTTTGTCGAGGTTTAAAATAAAATTAAGAACACATTGAGAAATAAAATTCCAAGTTTTTTTTTCGTATTATGTCTCTGTTAACTTCCATTTGAAGAACGGATTAAAAAAACTTTTAAATAGAGCTACCGAATTAATGGAATATTAAACAGATAGTGCGTAAATATCTCGTGTGTAAAGTCGATTTGTTCTGTGCACATAAATTATATAACGTCCTGGCCAAATAATTTATGCGTATCGCTATCGAAACTTAAAACTAGGAAATTGCCGCATGTGTTTGTCTTGCCGATCGAGAACATCAGCAGGTATCCTGAAGCCGTTCACGCCCGTATTGCTTTCATTGCTACCTGGTGAAGACGTATTCAAGAGTTCTGTGTAGAAGGTAACTCAATATTGTACGTTATTGTGACTATTTTATCATAACCTTGTTTGTAAATTTAGTGATATTATTTGTTGATGAGCGAATAAACGCAGTTGTTTTTTTTTTGGTGTTATTTTGCCGAAATTGATGCTCTCACGGTAATGTCAATTAAAAGGTTGACGTAATGTTTTGAATTTTAACCATATTTAGGTAATTCCATTTCCGTAATTAAAATCTGGTAAGCTTACAAGGTTGACCTACTTATGCTCCCGTATTCTAGAATTTAAGATTTTAAATTGAACCGCAAGCAGTGTAAATATATGTATCTTGTGTGTTTTCTGATATACGATTATTTAGCTAAATTTTGGATTTCAATTCTATTCATTCATTTTATTACAATTGAAGCATTTACTGTCATACAGTTTTTTTTTTTTTTTAGTTTTATTAAATATTTGGTATTGTTTAACTTAACACATTAGAGGAATTTTAAATGACATTTATCTATTATTATAAATTTTCTTTTATGAACGAATAAGTTCAAAGGTAAATATGTAATTAGAATATACATCAGTTCTACATACATAAAGATAAAATTTACATCGATTGAGGCTTGAACCTTGATGGCGCAGTTGGTTAGCGCGGTACTCTAGCAAAGAACAGGTCGTAGGTTCAAATCCTACTCGAGGTAAACTTTTTATTTATGTATCTAATAAAATTAATAATAGTTTTTAATTAGACGTTTATCTAGTTTATGCTTAATTATTTTAGTTTGGAGTTCCATTAATGACAGAGCTTCGGAGTTGAGTAGTATTTACATTTGGGTTAATGAGATTTAAGCGTAACATTTAACGTTCATTAGTTTTTTTATTGTGTTTGGGTTATTTAGTCACAAGCGTTAGGGGTAACGTAACGAAATATAAAGTTAAAGAAGTCATTGAAACCCAACAGCTGATTTGCGCACACGCTGCTTTAGTATTTGAGCATCTCCGGAGTGCGCCTGGAGGTAGCCAACGTAAGGTAAGTGAGATTTTTGACTGTTGAAGGATGATTTATCTACGTGGGCCCAGGTGTATTCTTAACGATATCGTCTTAATAACAATTAGGTGGTAGGCATGTATACTCCATGCCAGCCGGGGAGGTACCACCACCCTTATCATGGGCTCCTTAATATTGGGTTTCCGATTTTCTGAGCTCGGTAAGGGCTGCCGGTTACCTTTTCCATCTTCCTCAATCTATTCTCATCCTTATTCTTCCTTCTCGCCCTCACTTTCTTCCTATCGGATTAAAAGTCCCAAATTAAAAAATAAGATGGCTGTGGTTTCTAGGGTTATAAATTCCGGACGTAAAATCCTGCCCCATTCGGATGTCCGGGAGGGCAGGGCCCAAGCGACCTCGGTCATCGAAAGTATCAACTTTCTGATTCACTACTGCAACATCCGCGGTATCAGGTCTAATCTTAATGCTATTCATCAACATCTTGAACAATTACAACCTGATATATTGTTTCTGTCTGAAACACAAGTCTCCTCGGAAAGCTCCGAGTCACCCGACTTGCAATTTCCTCAATACCATCTTCACTCTAACTTTCGATATAAAGGAGGCGTATGTGCCTACATCAAGGACAGAATTGCTTGCAAGAGGGTTTCTTCCTTAGAAAATAAAAATTTTGACGTGATTTGGTTTAAACATTCTGGTCCTAATTTTGTGAAATTCTACTGTTGCATTTATAGGTCTCCTAATGACAGCAACTTTCAAGACTTCTTCGATTACCTTAGTACGAAAGTTGACTATCTCCTGTCTCAGTTTCCATCTTGCGATATCTCATTTGTAGGCGATTTCAATGTTCATAACTCTAATTGGCTTCAATTTTCATCTACTACAAATCCCGCTGGTCATAGTGCAGAAACATTTGCTATTTCATGTGATCTCACACAAATGATTTCTGAACCCACAAGAATCCCTGATAACCCTAACCATACTCCACATCTTCTAGATCTCTTTCTTACATCAAACCCTCTTGTTTATAAAACTTCCGTTCTTTCGCCTTTAGGTCTTTCCGACCATTGTCTAATAAAATCATTTCTACTGTACCTAATTCCACTGTTGTTCGCAAAACCGATAGAACCTTGTGGTGTTTTAAGTCAGCTCGATGGAGTGATTTACGGATTTCTTTGCAACCTTTCCATGGCGTGAATATTGTTTTAAGTCGTCCTCTTCTTCGGACATCGCTCTTTCAGTATCTGAAGTCATCCTCATGGGAATGGAGTTATACATTCCGAAAAACAGTACCGTGTAGGTCATTCACGTTCCCAACCCTGGTTCAACAAGGCTTGTTCTGATGCAATATCTTTAAAAATAAATGTTACATTAAATGGAAATCTAATAAATCGGTTGACAGTCATGTAGAGTACGTTGGTACTAGAAATATCTGCAAAAGTGTCATCACTAAAACTAAAAAGTTGTTCGAACAACGAAAATGCAATGAACTAGCTACATCTCCTTTAGGCAGTCGTAAATTTTGGTCTTTAGCAAAAGCCATTAGTAAAACTTTCGAACATCTTCATTTCCCCTGACATCTATTGACGGATCGGTAATTGCTGATTCTGTAGACAAAGCCAACGTTTTTGTGGATTTGTTTGCATCAAACTCGTGTCTCAATGATTCTGGAAAAGATGTGCCCTAGTCAACTCTTCTTCATACGTTATGAAACCAATTCATTTTCGGTACAAGCTCTTGGAATCGATCATCAGTAGGCTTGATCTCAATAAGGTGACTGGCCCAGACGGTATCCCAGCTATTGTCTTAAAGAAATGTTCCCCCGAACTAGTACCAGTCCTATCTAAGCTCTATACGATCTCTATATCTTCTGGGAATTCCTTCAACATGGAAGTTAGCAAATGTTCAACCTATTCCCAAAAAGGTGATAAGACCGATCCCTCAAATTACAGACCAATTGCCATCACTTCCATTTTGTCTAAAATCATGGAAAAAGCCATCAATCAGCAACTGCTCACGTTTCTTGAAACTAACAAACTCCTTAGTGACCATCAATATGGGTTTAGGCAAAGTCGTTCAACAGGCGATCTTCTTTCATATGTGACCCAAGTTTGGAACAATACAGTAGAGCAGTCCGGTGAAACAGTTGTAGTCGCTTTAGATATCTCAAAGGCATTTGACCAAGTTTGGCATAAGTGTTTACTTGCCAAACTCACCTCGTTTGGGTTAAATGATGCGCTCATCAACTGGGTTTCTAGTTTCCTTGATGAAAGACGAATACGTGTCGTAGTTGATGGCTTTTTTTCAAAAGAAGTTAGCATTAACGCGGGCGTACCACAGGGATCCGTTATAGCGCCTACACTTTTTCTGCTGTACATAAACGACCTTATTTCTTCAACAACTAACCCCATCCATTGCTTTGCTGACGATAGCACTCTTCACTGTAGTTCATCTCAGTCTACTCATAGTGATAATCCACCTTCTATGTCAAATCAAGAAATTAAAGCTGAAATGGCAAATTCAATCAACAAAGACATTCAACGTATTCTCGAATGGGGAAGCAATAATCTAGTTAAATTTAATGCTAACAAAACTCAGTGTTGCCTTATGTCCGCCAAAAAAGATCGATCATTTCCTGTTGTAAGTATGAATGGCTCAGTTCTTAAGTTTTCAGACTCTATTACTCTGTTGGGTATGACTGTATCTTCAAATCTCTCATGGGTTGACCATCTTCTGTCAGCTACCAAAACAGCTGCTCGTAAAATAGGCTTTTTGTACAGATCTAAGCAGTACTTTACCTCTCGACAACTCCTTTTGCTGTATAAGGCCCAAATTCGGCCTCATCTGGAATATAATTCTCACCTTTGGGTTAGTGCTCACCAATACGCTCTCGATATCGTTGATCGTATTCAAAAGAGAGCGATTAGGCTTATAAATGACCCGTCTTTAACTTCTCACATACAGTCCCTTGAGCATAGAAGTATGGTTTCAGTTCTTTCTTTGTATTATCGTTATTACAACGGCTATTGTGCTGGTGAATTACATTCTTTGATACCATCTCCGGCTATCTTTGCGAGAAACACTCGGTTCGCTCAATCACATCATCAGTATGCAGTACAAATCTCCACTTGTCGTACCAAACGGGCGCAATCCACATTTTTCTACACGGCTTCTAAACTCTGGAATGATCTCCCTAGTTCCTGTTTTCCTCTCACTTATGATATGAGAAAATTTAAGGTAGCTGTTCATAGGCATCTATTGGCAATTCATTATCCCTCTATCCATCCTCCTAAGTGTTCCTGAGTGCTTTAGCACGATAGGCCTTATTTAGCCTGTTCAGGTCCACAATCATAAAAAAAAAAAAAAAACTGGCGCCCTTTACTTGACTTTATTCTAATTACGAAGCACTCTTAATTGCGACTTTCGACAATACCACCTTCAGTATCTTTAAATTCAAAAACACGCCCACGCCCTCTGTCATACCGAGCTAGTCCGGTGCACTCTAATTATCTGTTACTTGCCGTTTTAGTTTCATTTTCGACCGTAACAGTACACAATAAAAATATTTATAGACAGAAAGGTTTACAATGAGGGTTTCTAATTAAACAATCCAATCGATCCGGCTGGATTAAAACTACAACCGCAACTGCCGTTTTCACTCTACAAATTCACCCCCATTTTTAAAAGTTATAAAAAAACAAGAAACATTACGTGGGAATATTTTGAATATTTATTACTACAAGTATTAATTTTTAAAATATGCATTCGTCCGTAACAAATGTTATCGATCTCAAACTTCCTAGTACCAAACAAAGATGTCTTTTGATTTGCGGTATGTTCCGACGTAATTAATTATTAACTAGTGGCGTTTTTACACCGAGAATGTGCTTACAAAATCCTTCAACGATTCGTCGCACTCCTTCAGTAAAAGCGGACACCTGTTTCTATCCTAACATGTGTTTTTATTTTTCTTTCCAACTCTTAGTACATACATTCAAATATTTCTTACATAAATAAAATATCACGGAAAACATTATCAAATCCCGACTTATTCAGTCTGCTACCTACAACATTAAGAAATATTGTAATGAAAACTTATGTAAAATAAAATTTTCTTTAAAAAATATGTCTATACTTTTTCTTATAAACTTAATCGCTATTTAGATATTGAAAAAATTTAAATTAACACTTAAATTCTACCTCAGGAATTTTCTTGTCGCTTAATTTTGCGTAGCACCGAAAAATTGCATAGAACATAATTAATCAAAATATTTAAGACCTATATCTAGGTATTTTTATATCTTTGAAATATGCAAGTGTTTTAGAAATATTTGATAGAAACAAACAACCACCCCTAACAAACTCACTTCTCCGGCCCTGGATTTCTTCCAAAATATAAGTAGCTCTAAGCGAAATGAGAATAAGCTTAAACACAAAATTTCAAGTGCGTAGGTGTTTCGTTATGGAGTTATCGTGATACATACATCCAACACACACACACACACACACACACACACACACACACCACACACCACACACGCACACGCATGCACGCACACGCACACGCACGCAGCCACACGCCACACACACACACACACACACACACACACACACACACACAGCGCCACACCGCACACGCTCACCTGGATCTCCCAAAATCTAATCGGCTCCAAGCGAAATGAAACAAGCTTAAATCAATTTCAAGTATGTTCTTATGGAATTTGTAGATACATCCATACACACATCTACACACACTCGCACACACACACACGCCCACACGCACACACGTCACACACGACACACGCACACCGCACACACGCGACACACGCACACACGCGCACACACACACACACACACACACACACACACACACACACACACACACACACACACACACACGTACCCTCACCACGCGCATGCATACACATGCACACGCACAGCCACGCACACGTACAGGCACACACATATACGCATTTTGAAATAATTTAAAAAGTAAAAAAAAAAACGAAAATCAAAGGAATTATTTTTCAAAATACTGAACAAAATAAAAAAGATATCGACTTTTGTAGACGCTGTTCATAAGATGTGTCCCTTGCGCATGTTTTTTTCCTAATTTAACTGACTCTTTGTCTATCATGGTTTTCGGAGATAACCAGTGCATCCTTATTTAGAACACACCGTATATGTCAAAATGTACGGTAAACGTAAATATTTTGACATTTTAAGTAAAGATAGTTAGTTGTTAGTAACTTGTACGCATATCATTTTTTTGATGATCAACCTTTATTTTAAAAAATCAGGCCACTTATCAATAAGTGTGTCCATACGGATTGTTTAGTAAAAAAAAAATCAATGACATGGATTGAAAATTAGTAGAATATTTTGCTACAAGGCCACCAATATAAAAACGATACGTTAATAAGAATCATTATCAAACCGTATATAGATAAAAACGGTACGTTAATAAGTTAATTATTGAACATTTAAAAATATGCAAGCACAATGTATTGTTATTTTTGACAGCACTCTGATGTTTTCATAGAACTAATTCAAAATGTATTTTCTCAGTTTTAACCGGATATTTTACGTTACTAAAATTGTTTCATCGTAGCTCTATTTTGCACACCGTCGACATAAATCATTCAAACGTAGACACATTGATGTTGCAATCAACAATTTTCTTAATTAAAGTTACTCATGAATTTTAATTTTATTTTTAAAACTTTTCCATAACAGATTCACCCTTTGAATATTCATAGTAATCTTTTATTATGTCACTGTTTCGTGGTAATTATTTATATTTTAAGTAAACGCACACATAAATCACAGTTGGAGTTAACAATTACTCCTTTTACTTGTACTTTAAATCAAGTTTTTCATATAAATGTAAATTTAAGCGGAACGAAGTACTTAAAAAAGAAACACGTTCTGGTTCTCGTATTTCTAATAATAACAACACACAACAATAACAAATAAAAGCGTTTTAATGCATATACCTAAAATTATGAAAGGAATTATAACAATGAATTCCTTTATTATTATTGTATTATTATAAGTGGGTAATCGGAGGGTTTGTAACAGGATTATTCACATGTCAAGTGCGAACATGGGTTTATAAGATTAGGGAAACTGCATTATACTTATACACCATTATTACTATACTTTTCTCATGCATTTAAATTATCAAAGAACTCTACTAACTCTATCCTAAAATTCGTAAATCCTGAAAAAAAATGTCATCACGCCCCTCTGATTTGAGGAGCTTTTTCTCATGAAAATGTGAAAAAGAATAAAATCTGTATTGGATGTGCAAACAATAAAGATATAATTCGAAAGATTTGTCATTTTATTAACGGTAAGTTTCTTCTTCCTGCGGATCTCCCGGAGATAAACGACCAGTTAACTAGAGCATTGTGGCAAAGTCAGCTATAATAAGCTCACAACAAAACGATTTACAAACGGTTATTGACTTCCGTGTGTGTGAAAGCCGCCCTTTTTGTTGTCATTATCCGTGTAATTCATAGAGTATCATCTCTTTATAGCAGGACCGCATTTCAAAATTTCGTGATTATTCAATTATATTATGAAAAATCATTTATAAGGGGTGATTCTAGCTCATATTTTATAATCAAAGAAGGTTGATTGATTGACATGGGTGATTTTGACAGTAGACCTACTTGTAAATTTGATAAGTAGTATAAGCACCGCTTATTAATAATATAGTTAATATAAACATAAACATTTATATTTTATAGTTTTAATAGTATCCTAAGTACAACTTAATTGCTTTCTTATGTTGATGATTACGCCATTTAATTGATAAGTGTTAATTTTGTATCCAATTATTTTTTATTAGAGTGGAATCTGTAAATCTAGGGAGGTTATGGTAACGACACGGTGAGAAAAAAAAGTCCCGAATCTGGATAATTTGCATGAAATACTTAAGCCATGTACAAACTAAACTATACGTAATGAAAATGAGACTTGATCAAATAATTTTGTAGCGGTAATTAAAAAAGAATATCCAACATGGCATAACTATGTCTAGTAGAAGAGTATTTAAATATTACTACAGAAAACCAAATCCAAAGCACACCTTAACCAAAGAAAGTTAATAGAAATATAATACACGGTACAATCTTAGTAGAAAGTAGTCTAGTTACTAATAGGGTATTCAAAAGCTATTTCGGTTCAATTAAACACCATTAGTTAATATTCAGAGTATAATAAGCGGTTTAACGTCGAGGAATAAATTTCCAGGAGAAAGAAGCCGAAAAAAACTTTGTCCCAAAGTTCAAGAAATTTACTTGCTGCCATTATCAATCAGGGTACTTCGCCCAATTGGTTACGTGCCAATCGCCTGAACCCAAATGCACCTATGGGGTATTTGTACTTTAACACGTGAGAAATGTATAGTTTAAAATTTTAATCATAAAAAGTTAGTATGTGGGACTCGAACCGTAGCATTATGAAGTACTATATAGAGACGTTCACGTAGATTAGCAAACGAACACATGTAAGCTCGCCGCTGTCAGTAAAACGATTGTTGGGGTTGCAAACCGGTCTAAATAAAATTTGTCGAAATTAACACTCTTTGTAGAAAAGCGTGCTGTGCGTGTGCGGGTGTATGTGTGTCGGTGTAGGTATGTGTTTTTGGATATGCCAGGATGTGGAATATTCTTAAGATACCATTGGTTTTGGCGCCGCTGGCAGGCAAAATTCGCGGACTGGGAACGCGCCTACGTACTAAACCCCACCCGACACACTGCATCCACTCTTTCTTCGGGATTGCTGTTAGATACTCTTCGCGGAGCTGGATAGCATTTATGCTGTGTTTTCTGCGATTGCTCACCTTGGTTTCTCCTCTACACTTGCTGTACGTTTGTTATAAACGTAACTATTGTTTGCCGCCCGTCTTCTGATCGAAGCATGCAATCACGAGGACGGGCATGCACCGGATTTCGGTCCTCCACTTCCTGAATCGGTTGCAACAGAATAATGCTTGCTCTGTGTGTTCGTTTGGGCAAGTTGGGCTTGCCGGAGATTCGTCGTGTCCAAACCATACAGATACTTCCGACACTCTCCATGACCTGAAGGGAACTGAGTGAGCTGGTATCTGCAATCTTCGTGGTTTGCATTTGTCCAAATATCAATGACTGGTATGAGCCTGTACGTCCATCGGCCTTTCGTCGTATTTTCCCAGGGAGTCTGTTACGTAACCACTGATGTTGCCATTTCTTCTTTCTTGATGCGTTTGAACTCTTGCTTGTCTGGAGTCCTTCTGCCTAAAACCCTTCGCATCTCGCTGAACAGAACGTCTACGGCAGCATAGCAACTATGACTAGAGCCGAATCGTCCGAAATGGTTCGAAAACCGCTAATTGCTCTCAAACCGCTCAGCCTATACGATGAAGTCAAACTTTTCTCCTTTGTCATTAGTGCTGCTGGCCATACTGGTGCGGCGTATCCAGTACTGAGCTAACGACTCTAGAGAGCAATATTCTTCTGACGCCCTTTGGATCTTTAGCACACGCACACGCACACGCGCACACGCACACGCACACGCACACGTACACGTACACGCACACGCACACGCACACACATACCCACATGCACATAAAAAAAAACAAAATGGTAAGCCTTAATTTGAATCTTAACCGCTGATACATCTAGATTTTTTCCTGTGTTTTTCCGAAACCTCGAAGTAAATGCTTTACTCATTTTACTCATTATCTTGTTATCACAGCATTTCACTGTAACCGGATTAGGGTACGGAGCGGCGCTATCTCAACAAAGGTAAGGTCTAGAGGAAAAAATCTTTATAAGTAAAGCAATTTTTTTTAAGTTCGTAACTCGACCGATAGGGGCGTAACTGCTACGAAGAAACATAGAATTCATGCTATCTCTGAAAATTGGATGAGCTATAACTTTGAAAATATCATTTGAGAACTTGGGTGATACCACATCATTTTGCTTTGCGACATTTTTCCGTATCTTTCATAATAAGGAAGGAGGAGGTCAATGCATATTCCAAGATTTACATATTAATATCTGCTGAACCACTCAACGGATTAAGATATCTTTGAAGAACAATTTATAGTCTTTTAAAGACGTTTTTTGCTGGAGCGTTTAGTTTTAAACAAATAAACTAGAGGGGGTGCTCTGCAGTCAATACACATTGTTGTGAAACTGGCAACGTGCAGCTGATTCAAGCACCTGTAAGAGTTCGTAGAGCAAGCACCGAATAAAATAGTATCAAAGTTTTGGCCTACGTGGTATACGACCCCACCTTAAGCACCAGAAAAATTTCCGACGACTTGGAAGTTCCAAAAACCGACCACATCAGGTAATAAATCATACTGTTTATAATCGTAGACTGAACCATTGTCACTGGCTCATATTTGCAAATTTCCTGCTACGCCTGTTATGGACGGGCGAAGCCACTTTCAATAGAACTGCGGGGAAGAATTTTCACAATATGCATTATTGGATGCGGCAAAATCGCTGGAGTTTAAACGTGCGGAATGCTATAAGGAAAAGTTATAGGTCCGCATTTTTTTACCAAACACTTAATGGAGAGAGGTTTTTGGAATTTTTGAACGTTTCTCTTCCACTGATTTAAGGAGACATCGCCTTGGAAACAAGAAGCCTCGCGTGGTTTCAGCTTGATGATTGTCCGACTGTAAAACCCTTAAAGTTCTATAAGTAAACTTCTACAAGTTTTAGCTACTTAACAGTTTAGGTAATAACTAGAAGATTTTGTGCCTTATGCTCAGTCGTAGATTAACGTAGGCCAGGTTCATAAAATTATCGATTTGCCTTATTAACCAAAAAATATTTTCATATACCTAGATATGTTCGCTTTAAAATTGGGGTTGCCTCTTCCTGAAACTAATTGTTAAATACTCGGACGTCAACTTGTTTTTAAATATGGAATAAACAAGTAAACTATTTTATTACACAACCTATATTTAATTATAAACGGAAATACTTCAATGCTAATTTTAGTAACACAGGGAAAATATGATGAAATGAATACGAAATGCCATTAGAAGCTTGTCCAGGGCTGAAATTGAAGCATGTTTTTTTTCTACCGAAATTAGATTAAATAAATGCATCGAGAATGCTGGAAGACATTTTAAAAATTTGTGAGCTATTTCTGGCTAAACTTTTTTTGTGACGGTAGTTCTAAGATTCTGCTTCTGTTTTATTGTTATTACTGATGTTCCGTTGGCCTTTAACACGCTTCAAAACTAAGTTTTGAACCAGTCCTAAGCCTGGGCAAAGTGTGAAGGAAGTCAAGAAGTTGTTACTTAGTGGGGAGAAAGTCGAACCGTAGTTTAAATTACGTCGGTTACCATGGATATGTCATTTGTTCCCATTGCGGTATTCAAATTTTTAACTTTTTCCCGTATAAATCAAGAACGGATGGAGATATCGCGAAGGAGTTTTAACTAAAATTTAGGTAATTTTAAGACACGTAATGGTCGGTCAAATAAATATTACCGTTCTATCTAGTTTTTTCCAAAAAATCACAAAAATGTATAATAGCTGCAGAGACCAACATCTAGTTTATTTGTTTAAAACTAAACGCTGCAACAAAAAATTTGTATTTTCCCGAATCATATTTAGGAGCCAGTGACAATGGTTGAGTCTATGGTCATAATCAGTATGATTTAATGCCTGTTGTACAATGTTGTATGCATGCATATTATTGTTTTGAAGAATCTTGTGGACAATTGTTTTTGGAACTCCCAAGTCACCGGATATTTTTCTGGTGCTTAAGGTGGGATCGTATTGCACGTAGGCCAAAACGTTGATAATATTTTCCGCGGTGCGTGTTCTACGAACTTTTACAGGTGTTTGAATCGGCAGTTTCCCGTAATCGATTGCGGTATTCACATTTTCTCGTATAAATCGAGAAGGGGGTTTCACTAAAATTTAGGTAATTTAAGCCGCGTAACGGTTGGTCCAATAAATAGTACCATTTCATTCAGTTTTTTCCAAAAAATCATAAAAATGTGTAATCGCCACAGAGAACGTCCTCTAGTCTATTTTTTAAAAACTAAACGCTCCAACAAAAAACGCCCTTCAAAAGACTATAAATTGCTTTTTCAAACGAGACTAAGAATATTCAAATTCGTTGAGTGGTTCAGGAGGTATTAAAATGTAAATATTGGAAAATGCTGTTACGTGTTTAATTGGAAAACGTTTCTTTCGTACACGTCTCTTATTTAGTTAAAATAAGTCAAATTTAATACCTTCCGCGACATCTCTAAGATTTCGGATCACTTAATATAAAGCAGTTAAAAAGGAACCTGGGATCTGTTAGGTTCTGTGGCTACATTCCCCCAACGATTTAACTCCTGTTTGATTGAAATATACCGGGTGTAACGATTATTCGTATTACCGTGAACTACTGCAAAAGTTAGATCTTTAATTTCACACAAAATTTGTAACTTTGTCTCGTAATCTTTATGTGTTATGTACATTACTTTCTTTCTGTGGACAAGATTGTTCAGGCCAATTTATTTCCTATAAATTTCTTGATTACTTTGTTTGTTACGGTAGTTACTTACTGTGGACCGAACAAGCTTTCCAATTTACTGTATACTGTGTGAAGCGTAAGGCAAGCAAGTTCATTAATTAAATTTTTTTTTGTTATTTTTTTATTCTACTAAACATCCCAATGGGAATATGTATTAAATTAGCCAATTCCGAATACGAACAGTAAGATCTTACAGCGGCCGGAAGGGGGCGTATAATAATTTTATCTTTTTTTATTGAATTTAAATTGTAATTGCCGTGGGCACAAGCTGATGCTTACTGCATGCCATCGTGGACCTTGGTGAATGTAAATTTGTTTTTTATTCTGTTCTGTTATTCTGTATCGACAATAAAATTACTTTATCGGGGGAATTGTTAACTTATTTCTATTTCTTTCTTTCATTTCTATTTCTTTTTTTTTTGGTAAATCCTGTTTCAGGCTTTACAGGGTCTAGTCTCCTTTCAACACTTGTTGAGTATTTCCTTATTAAAGCCTGTGGCGCCTACTCATATCCGGTTCTTATCTAACCATATCACCATCACTTTCAGCTATACCTCCAAAACAACCACGCATCCGAGTGTTCTGCGGTCTACCGACCGTACGCCTGAGGTTTAGTCAAGCCCATTCCTTTTTTTATGCATTTTATTATGGCAGACACGGAAACATGCCGCAAAGCTAAATGATGAGGTATCGCCCAAGCTCTTAAATGATCTTTTCAAAGTTATAGCTGATCATCCAATTTTCCGAGATAGCGTGATAGTTTCGTTGTGGGCCCCTCCGTACCTTTATCCGGACACCAATGCAATGCTGTGATAACATAATTGGTAAAGCATTTATTTCGATGTTACGGAAAAACACAGGAAAATCCTAGTTGTACCAACCGTTAACATTAAAATTAAGGCTCACCATTTTGTTCGTTTTTTAATTACAAGATATCTAAACCTAATTAATCTGAGATTTTTTTCTCGCCTGTTTCAGTTATTTTTGTATATATTATAATAGCTTCTAGCTATAGACGAACATAGTAATGAGCTCGCCTTGATGTAATTTCCACATTATCATCTTGAACATTATATAAATTATTTAGCCTCGGAGTAAATGCTTCACCATTCGTACTGAAGAAGTTACACGTAATTGTTGTCGAAACATTTAAATTTGAAAAAAAATACACGATTTCAAACCGAAAAGATAAATATCTTGATTACATTATGATTTAATTAACCTTTGTTAAATTTGTTTTTTGATTGTGACATTTTTCATTGTTACCCATCGTCCGTTAGGCGGTGTTGTGATTTGTCATTTTCGAAGCGGTTTAATAACATTTAACCTGTTAAGGATCTAGCTAATAACATAACTTAACCTTCACGCCATTCCCTTGCGGGGTAGGCAAAACAATCCCTGCTTCTTATTTATTTTTCATTCACAATCTTTCTCCATGCTTTCCTATCTCCGCATACCTCCCTTCTGCAAGGTTCATACATTGTCTCTGACATACTCATTTATTTTTAAAACTCCTTATCTTTATTTCCTTTACCATACATTCTACTGCGTTCAGCCAAGTTTTACGCGGCCTATCAGACCCGGTCTTTCCTCTAACCTCACCCACATTTATTTGCTTCGTTAATATTGCGTTGTTCATTCTCTCAATGTGACCAAACCAACGTAATGTACTGATTTTATATCTATCCATCATCGTCTTTTCCTCGCCACACTCCATCATTATGCATTCATTCTTTATCTTGCCCCTTCTCGTTTTACCACATGCGCTTCTCAGGAATCTCATAGACACGGCATTTATTCTTCTTTCGTACTTTTCTTGACATACCCATGTCTCACTTCCATACAGTACTAATGGGACAAACACGCCATTATAGATTGCTCGTTTCGCAGCTAGGCTCATGCTTTCGTTTCTCATTATCGTCCACATACTTCCAATCACTTTCCTTCCAGCATTGACCCTTCGTCCAATCTCGCCCTCCATTGTACCATCTACCCAGTTTCATTTCATCTTGCTGGGTAAATACTCTACTTTCCTTTCCACCTTCCCGATTTAACACCACAATCTTAGTTTTGTTCACATTTACCTTTAGGTCCATGCTCTCACAAACTGTATCAAACTTCCTCAGAGCGGTTTATAGCTCATCCACACTGTCACTTAATACGACTGTATCATCTGGATACACCAGAAGTCGTACATTTGCGTCACCAACCATTACACCATTTGTATCGGTACATGCTTGTCTAAGACATTTATCCATGTATACATTGAACAATCACGGTGACATCACACAGCCTTGTCGCACTCCTTGCTCAATATTGAAGTATTCACTCACACTTCCCCTTACTCTAACACATGCCCGACTACCGTTGTATACTGCCCTTATTCCATTTATTAGACCTTTATTTACCCCATATTCATTTAATATTTCCCACAGCTTCTCCTTATTCACTCTGCCGTATGCTCTCTACAGATCTACAAACGCACAGTACAGCTTACTTTTTGGCTTTAAACACTTTTCGAGGACCTGCTGGAGAGCAACCATCTGATCGACAGTTTGTGTAGTTCCTCTTACTCTATCAATCATAATTCTTCCAAGTACTTTAACCAGACACGCTGAGCAAACTTATTCCTTTGTAGTTCTTGCAATATTTCTTGTTCCCCGTACCCTTATACAGTGGTACAATGATCGCGCTCTTCCAATCCCTCGGCACTTTTCCACACATAATTCACACAATTTTCGTGTAAGCTTTGCACCCCCATACTTTAGCATTTCACCAGTGATTTCATCTACGCCTGCTGCCTTGCCGTTTTAAACCGTCCTACCGTTTTTTCTACCTCATTTATCCCAATATCCTCAGTTTCATTCTCCATTCCTTCTACATTCTCCTTATTTAACCCTGTACTCTTATTTTGCATACTACTGTACAGCTTTCCGAAATATTCTTGCCAGCATTTCCTCACTTCACAATCGTCCCATACTATTTCGTTGCTCGCATCGTTTTGGGCAACGTTTAGTATTTTTGACCCATTTCTAGAAGAGTTTTCTGTTTCCCTCAAAATCATTCTGCATTTTCTCTCCTTCCACAGCCATCACTTCCTCTTTACTTATTCTCACTGCCTCTTTCGCTTCTTTGTTTCTTAATCTGTACATCTCATACAATCGCTTTTTCTCAATCTCATTTTTCAGCAATCATTGCCATGTACACATCTTTTTCTTACTTTTGATACTGCCTTTTTTATCGACTCATTCCACCAAGCGAATTTTTGCTGTCTACCTACAGTCGCCCTTACACATATCCGCACGGTATAATTAACAACACAGTTTTTCAAGCTTATCCATGCACTTTCGACGTCAGTGTCTTTTATTTGTACGTTCCACAGTATTTCATTCACATTCAACTCTTTACTCACAGCATCGGCGTATTTCATTCTCGCACCATTATCCACTAGTTTGTCTACCCTAATTCTGGATGTTCGCACTACGTTTGCTTTCTTTCTCCAGGTCCATTTTTGTCCTAAACACATTCTCGATATAACCAAAAAGCGGTTCGATCCACACTCCGATCCGCGCATTACTTTTGTGTCTTTCACCAGGTTTCTAAGCCGTTCATCATACAGTTTCAAGTCTATCATATTTTTAGATTCACCTTTTTGCCATGTATATACATGCAAATTTTTATGTTTAAATAACGTATTGGATACAAACAGGCTTCTCTCCACACAGATGTTCACCAAACGTTCACCTTTCTCATTGCCTCTTTACTTCATTCTTGAAGTTCTCAGACTCCTGGTCTCTTTCTACATTCACCGGTGCATAGCATGCAATAAGAAAAATTATTTGAAACTCCACTTTCATTCTAATCCATATTACCCAACACCTCTTCACTCTTTCACTTACGATCACCCCAACTCCTTTTGCGCCATGCAATTCAGTCCAACTCCTGACCATAGTGCTAGGCTGCCATTCTCCATCTCCACAGCATCCTTCCCTTTGCGCTTTGTCTCCGATACCCACAGAATATTAAGGTGTCTTTCGTACATTACATTCGTAATTTAAAATTCTTTACAATGCATACCTCTAACATTCCACGTACCTACTGGCCACTCATTCCTTGCACAGTCGTCAGCAACGGGGCCTGTCTGTTTCAACCTTGACCGCTCTTTGCAGCCAGGTCGATCCGAGGCAATTGTATTGTTCTCTTGAATAATACCTTAGCGAGCAGACCGGTTACTGGTCAAACCGTGTCCCTACTAACGGTATTGTCCTACTACCGGACAGTTATTTGTCTACTGCCTCGATACATAAGCAAGAAATATATAAATAATAGAGTGTATGTGTACTGTATGGATATCTAAATGTACATGTATACATATATTTTCACTTACATACTCTTCAATCAGATCACGTTTCAACCAGATTGCTCCCTACGTGATTCCTGACTCTCGCGCCTGTCACCGAATGGTGTTATTTATTTGCGACCAAATGATTCAATTATTTTTAAGTTAGATTTCCGAGTTATAATTATTTCTTTGTTATTTAGTTTAATATTTATTTATCAAATCTGTTTTATTATTGTCGCGAACCGTGATAACTTAAACGTTTCCATCCTATAAGTTTCTTTCTTTTTCAATTGAAAGGTAGCAACAAATAACGATAATGGACCCGTTAGCCCTCCCGACATTAATTGTTTACTTTTAGGATTCATTAATTACAATTAAGATCAAACATAGTAACAAAGGTAAAAGTTAGCTTAAATTTTGAATTTGCAGTCAAGGAAAAATATTGTATAAGGCAATATGCAACACACTGTTATAATTAAACTTAGGATCACATATAGTACCAAAAACAAAAAATCTTCAAAAACTTACCACTTAATATGGATCTGCCCTGTATAGCACATCCTTTGTATTTTTATTTGACAAAATAAACTGTTTAGATTATTTATTATTAGTTTTGTTTATTAGTAATATTCAAACCGAAGTAGAAGACGGGCACTAGACGCCATCTTGGATTTTGACGTCACAAGACCGCCCACGTGGGGACCGGATTTTCCACCCTTATTTTTACTCGCTTACGTGTAGGACGTGTTTTTCACCCTATTTTTGCACATCCACGTGTGAGACCGCATTTTCAACCTCTAATTATTTTTATATACCCTCGTGTGAGACCGTATCCTTTCTTTTCAGGCCCTTTTCAACCCTAATTAATTTTACTCGCTTACGTATAGGACGTGTATTTTCACCCCTATTTTTTACACACCCACGTGTGAGACCGCATTTTCCATTTTCTTTTCGGATGCCCTTTCAACCCTAATTATTTTTACTCGCTATGTGAAGGACCGTATTACCCTTATTTTTATTATTTCTTTTGGGGGTTAAACCTTATGGCTGTATTACGGACCTTTTGACAGCTAGGACTTTTTTGTGGTTGCTAACGTGAGGACTGGGGTGGGGGCTGGTCTTGGCTTGGGGCTGTATTTAGGGGTGGGGACTGGGGCTGTATGTAGAGCTAGGGTTGGAGCTTAGGGCTGGTCTAGGAATAAGTCTTAGGGTTGGATCTGGGGCTGGACTTGGACTTGGGGTTATTTTTGATGGTATTAAGGTACTATTGTTTAAATGCTGCTTCTGACTTCTGATTGGTTAGACACACTAAGTCTTTGCAATCGGACTAGTTACGCAAATTGCATAAAGATTATTATCGATCCTATTGCTTTAAAATGGTCAAATGCTATTGGAGAAAACGTATTTTCTAATAATGATGTAAAATAGCAGCTGTGTTAAGGATTGATCTTGCACGGGGTAATTTGAATGACAGTAAAATTTAATTATAGAACACTTATTTTTTATTGTAAATTTCATAATTATCCTCAGTGAACTATAAAAAAAATTACTGACATCCCTAATGAAACAAATTTTTTTATTAAGTTAATTAATTACATAACAGTTTGTGTTTTCTAAAACGAGTATTAAAACATAGTTTACCTGCATTGAAATAATATTCACCCGCCAGTTAAGAATGTTGTACGCCTTAATATTTTTTAAAAGAAACTTAATATTTTATAACTGTAATTAAAAATCTGTGAATAAATAAAGGGTTAACACCACACTTACCAACTCTGTAACGTTTTGAGGCACTACTACTTCACGAGTGATGGTTACTGTTTTGTGTTGCGTGTGTAATTAAACTTTCTAGGTTGTGTAAAAACCACCTATAATTAGAGTGTAAAATATACAAACAACCTCATTGTCTTTATGCACTTACTGCAAATCGTATTTACTTTTCTCTTAAAATAAATCGGTTTGAAAATATTCATATTGTACACAAATTGTTTTATAAAAACCATATTAAGTATTTGGAATGTTTAAAATTCCATAACAATATGTAGTAAGAAATCACTGTTCATGTTTACTTAAGCTAATTACGGTGTAATTATATAACACTGTTTAATTTAATAGTCTAAAAACCAATATAAATGGTTAATATAATTTCTTTTTAAAAACACTAAATAATAAATTTTATATAACACGATTTTAAAAAACACATCCGAATTAAAAGAAAAACAGTATGTATTACGCAATTCTTAATTAAAAAGTAAGGTACTAAAAAATATCTTTATTTATCAGAATAGAATGGTTGGATAACAGACGTTAAACAATATTTTAATTATCTCATCATTTAGAATTAAACATGTACTAAAATAGTTTTTTACAAAATCAAACATAGGTAAATTATGTAATCTAAAATATAGAAACACTAAGACATAAAATCCACACACATCCGAATGGTAGTCCTGCAGAATTTTTTTATTGTATACGAAGCATATGGAATTCTTTTCTAGGAAACGTAAATGATATCCTTGCGATGCTCGCCCAAAGGAATCAAAATACTCGCCATTACCATTCTCGTCAATGTAGATAGCGGTCCAATGCTGACCTGGTTTGTTTGCAGGATCCGTATTTACGATAATTGCACACGGTCGAGCTGCGTGTCTCGGTAGTTGATTAGAAGCACATACAAGCCGAAACACATTCTTCTTGTGGCCGGGGATCGATTTCAAGCATCTCAACACTTGTACCGCATACATCTTTGGAATTGGTATGCGTCCAGTCTTGCAGTAGTAATGCGTTTCCAGTGCACACATAGGCTCAGTGATGTTATGGTTTAACAGCTATATGCTTTTGCTTCCTTTTTCAACTGTTTAATCGACGGGCAACCAGTCTCCTCCAGGTTTACTATTGGTTTGTTAAGAAACCTTAAAAACTGTTGTTTTCACTGCCTTTAACGTGAATTTTGTTAAATGGACGCAACACTCTCATCAGCTCCTCACGGAAATTGTTGTAATGTACATGACCCCCACCATTTCAATCCATGATAATTATCTCCATAAATTTTATCTGTCGTGACATGGATCCTGATATAAAGTAGCCTCGCGGTGGTTTTATTAGCATCAACGATAACGACCGTGATCTGTAACCACGGCAATTTCTTTAGGTATGAATTCGTTGTTAACACCACTAAACCCTTGTACGTCCAAGTATGCGTCCATCTTCTATCGGATGCTGCTGTACACTGAAGCTTGCAGGTTAGAGCTACCACTTTTAACAGCTAAAATCCACAACGACGTTCCGATGTTTATCGATCTCGATCACGTTATCGAATTCTGCTGCATACACCAACAGTTAACGGTCACGGTGAGCGCTTCTTCAAACCCGACTTCTAGCCGAAGGGAGCCGTTTCTAACTAAATTCCAGTGCGTGCTAGCGTTTGCAGACAGATCAGGTGTTAGGTCAAAGGCCATTAAACAGTAGCCGTTGGGATAATCACTTTTGATATATCGTTACCTTCATTCAAAAATGAATACCTGTACCAGAGAATAAGGTGTGGTACGCTCTTACGTATAAACCATTAGCTGTAAAATCTGGTTGTAAGGCCTTCGAAGGAATTTGTTGTCCGTCAATATATAACGACATGTTAATATTGCAGTGATGAAAATTGAACGGATTTGAGGGTAGTCACCGTTGAAGCTTTATTTGCTACAAAGCCTACGATGCATCGTTTAGATAACTGACCCAGGAAAACATTATCCAATGATTTTCGCTGTATGCCTGCAGGTATAGTTAACACTTTACGTCGGTCCTTGTAACAGGTATTTTGCGGCTGTTGTTTCTAAAGATTTAGCGTGCGCAATTAGAATAGTGGTTGATTCGCATACGTCTCACCAGTAAACTAGCGTCTATAATTCGTGTCTTGTAATTTGAAGCCAGTGCCGCCATTAGGTTAAAGGTATCTCTTGATCGTACAAATTTAGCCTTTAACTCAACACCACTTATGAGAAACTTTTCTTGATTAAACAAATCCGAGTGCACGTGACCAATCATCTCTTCTGTTTCCCCGTAGCCGCAAGTGCTTGACGTTTTGAGAAACCGCTATTAGCGTTTAACAGTGTACTCATCTGTCTAGCTGTATCATTGTGCCACAAGGTACATCCTAGATGTGAACTCTTGGCCTCCTTTCCAAAATTTAGGGGCGTTTCGATATATGAACGTTAGGCGTAGGTGCTGTTTGGTTGTGACACCATCTTGTGATTTAAGTAAACCTCCATCTGTGAGAAAAGCGAATGCATCCAATTGTTTACCGGTGCTACAACATCAGCGTCTGTAAGTGCTTTAGAACGTTAGCTGTGTAAATCTATGTAATTGTTTCCATTTCCGGGGACTACAAATTCTATTGGGGCGTCATCACTCAAAGCTGATAAGGGTTTGTAAAGTATCCATTCACCACTCTCGATACTTGTCTGCGTCGATGGTAAAGCGAACAAATCCAATTCGGACTTGACGCATTCACACGATTGTGCATGTAGAAAAGCCATTATCTTGAAAATATATCGTCGTAAGTAGACTTCTTCTTAGCAACAACTCTCAGTGGAGACTGATTATTATCGGTCAGACGTACTCTTTTATAACCCGAACCATCCATCATTTTATCGATTTTCTCGTCGGCTTTACGCTTAAGGTTTCTACCTGCCTCGTGAAATCTTTCTTGAAACGAATTCTTAACAGGTCGATCCTCTATGACGTCACCAAGAATATTAGCACCCGTTCTAAGAGCTTCTTTATCAATAGCCTTTGCGCCAGACTTAAATAACGGTATTATACTTCTAAATATACCACCTAACCAGCTCCTATTCCATGACCACGTTGATAGGCGCACCTCTGTAAATAGAACCGATACCGTTACCGGCCTGATTCATGTAATATTGCTGATAAGGGCAAACCATTATTGTACTTTCTTAAAGTGTAGCTTCAGGCACGACGTTCCAAACTCAAATGGCATTGTTGCACCGTATCTGTTTTTATATTAATCTCGATGTTTTCAAATTCCCGTGTCATTACCGGTATGTAGTGTGCAGGCGAAAAACCACATCTTTATGACCCCGTAAGCATAGTTTTCTGAAGTAATATTTATTATACGCATAAGCGGAGATAAAACATCACCCACAATTTGCGGTTCAACGATGTCGCAATAAACAAACATCTGAGTTGGTAATCCTATCCATATACTAGCGGGGTGAGGGGGTATTGGTTCCATGGCCATGTTCTGATACGGTCGATAACCCAATTGTAAGGCTAGCTCGCTGATAATTTCTTTTATGCTGGTGTAATTTCCCGAAGCGAATCGTATCACATACCAGCCATCTTCAATATAAATGATCTTCTCGCTGTCGAGTTGAAAATATTCTGCGGCCTTTTTTAATATCGTTTCCAACACGTACTCGCCAGGTGGCTCCGTTCTATAATAAATTAAATTATCTGTTGCACTTACAGCGGCAAAAGAACATGGGTACTGAATTTCCGATATCCCTACAACCCACGAGCCCGTTAATTTTATTCGTTTTGGCAGTTGCGTAATAAAACTTGACGTCATATTACCTGGAAAATACGTCATAGAGCTATTACTCAATAAGGTAAGATAAAACTCCATTTTTATATATCTCTCAGCTGTGAAGCTAACACCCAGCTATTAAATTTGTCACTGTATCCACGCCACTTGACCAAGTATTGTTTATTTCGGCCACGGCCCTTCTCTGCTAGAATCTTATCGACTTTGAATAGAGTATTTTTATCAACCGTAACAACTTGCAATTCTTCTTCGTAAAAGATGCCCTCAACAGGATCGTTATTAAGATCGATTATTCGATAAACTGGTGGTCTTCTTTTTATCACCGCACTAATTGTAAAAACTTCATCGCTCCAATTCGTTTCATATCCCTTCTCAAAGGTGTACTTACTTCTGGCGATTCTGACATGCTCACCGACTTTATATTTAGGATGGCGTACTGGACCTAAACCTCTCGCGTACAGGTTATTCCACACTTCCAAAATGTTTTTATCGTTTACAGCCGCGGGGGCCATCTTTATACTTGAATGAGGGCTATTGTTGTAGGCAGTCACAAGTCTTTCGAGTACATCAATATATCTGTAGGAATTTTTGTAAGTGAAATAACGCCACATCTTTGTTTTCAATGTTTTATTAAATCTTTCAACTACAGATGCTTTTACATCAGGGTTATTTGTTACATAGAAATTGATATTTTGTTTCTTGAAAAAGTTTTGTACACTGCTCGCCACAAACTCTTTGCCTTTATCCGTCTGTAGATTTGCTGGGGTATTGTCGCAATCCTTAAGAATAGCGAATGCTTCAATTACAGATGAGGCTGTCTTCATTTTAAGTGCTCTCGCCCATGCCCTTTGCTAAATACATCAATTACCGTTAGTATGTAGTTGTATCCGCTATTGTGTTTACTTAAAGTTCGCATATCACAAAGATCCGCCTGCCACAATTCGTAAAGGTTACTCACAATATATTTATTTCGTGGAAACTTTTTTCTGACTGGTTTATGTACCGTATAAGCTTCCTGTGTCTGCAACCAGTTTTTTACTTCACCATATCTACCCTTTACAGCATTAGTTAAAGGTGTTATACCAGCGAACCCTGCTGGGTGGGAGGGGTCATAGTATACAGCATCCATGTTATGGCCGCCACGAATCCCAATCTAGTGAAAGTCCTCTTCTTCTTCTTTGAGAGATTCTTCTCGGTGTTTCCCGCGTTTCACTATCAGCATCGTAATTCTCACCTATAGTTGTGAGGGTCCGTTCAACGCTGGGTGATACAGAAACATCATACCTTTGCGTATCTCCGATAAACGCTCGTGGTATATTTATCTCTTTAATGTACGTCGCAAACTGACGCCAACCGCGCGGGTTTGTGGTTTTTCGTTTTCTTAACGTCTCGTGAACCAGATCGATAATGTTGGAATGTGGTATGATCTCCCTTTTATTGTGACAGTACCCTTTTATCCCAAAAACATCGCTGTTCGTATTCAGTATATGTAACAAATTCGCGCCTTTTCACTTATATGAAGGCGGAAGCGTTGATACTATCTCGTCGTCTGTCAGACCTTTGCGTTGCGGTAAACCTCTAATATCATCAGCAACAGCGTCACCGCTAATTGTTATACTGGTGGGCTGACGTAACTGATTGGAAAAGTGTAGATACCTTTGAAGAACTTGGTTGTACTGCTGCCATTTGTCATGGTCGGTCATTTTAGTTTTAAAACTTTATCCATATCGTTACCCAACTGCGTTAAAATGTTGTTTTGTGTAACATCTGGTGCCTGTAAGCGCTGTAAAAGTCCATCGGTAGAATAATCATCTTCTTCAGAGTGTGGTCCATGTTATTGAAACAGATTATCCAGAATTCCGCCGAGTAATGGTCCTAACAGGAGTGGTAGAAATGCACCACCTTTCTGTACAAGAAACTGTTTCTTCTTTTTTATAGATTCGCCTCTCTGTGCCAAGCGTCTTAAAGTGTGCTTATGTTGAGAGAGTCGCTGCTTCTGATCAGCTGACAGAGGTACACGACCTTTTAAAATGTTATGTGCACACTCGCAAATACACTCTACCTACTTACTATCCAAACATTTCAATAAAGCATCACGTTGACTTTTACTTAATCTGGTTAATGCACGTAGGATATCAGTGTTCTCGCTTAAAATGTCACCCATCATATATGATGTAATCTTTATGACTGTGAGACTTAAACCCTTTTTTCGCTATATATACCTGACAGATACTTGAGGCCCGAATATGTTTGTTCTATAACGTAGCACATCCGGTGTATTCTGTTTTAAATCGAACAATAAATACCCGTGTGGGCTTGAGTAGCATCTTGGTATGCGGATTCTAAAAATTTTGGATTGTCCGGCAAAATCTGTCTTGCTAAATGCTGTATCTGAGCTCTGTCACGTGGGTTCTTAAACAAAATTATGTAATGTGCGTTGAGAGAAATATCCGCTGTCCACGTCCTTGATGAAATATGTTCTGCGTTAAGAAAACACACTTAGATTTCGATGATGACAACCCTTTGTAAAAATATCAACCACAGAGCCGTTAGTTTCACGCATTAGATCGTCAATTATTATTAAGACAGTTTTTCCCCGTCAAACTGTTCCATATCAGGTAAACCCTTTTGAAACTCCACAGAGATCTTTGAATAAAGGCTGCCACCACTGTAAAACCAGATAATTTTTCAAAACCTATCTATATCAGGCGGTTTCGATATTTTTAGAAAATCAACGATAAAATACGATTTCCCACATCCCGACGGACCTGCAACTATAGCCGAAAAGGGTGCTTAAACTGACCTTCCATCTTGAATCGCTAAACGATACTAACAGATACTCACCAGCAGCTTCGTTTAAATAGACAAATGCCTTGCGGACTAATAGTTGTGTTTGTGAGTTTCCGTTTTTCGTGTTTACGAATTTTAGTGATTTCGTATTTGCTTGTTTTTTCGTCTGCACTTATTTTGAAATAGACAAATGCCTTGCGGGCAAATAGTTGTGTGTGTGTGTGAGAGAGAGAGAGAACGTGTTTTACAAGATACAATTTAAAGAGCACAATTGACTAACCTCCATGGGTTACAACCAAAGAACCTTAATTAAGGCTAAAGATAATTACCAGAAGACAACCTTACCCTAGACCAGCCCTAAGCTCCAACCCTAGCTCTACATACAGTCCCAGTCCCACCCCTAAATACAGCCCCAAGCCAAGACCAGCCACCCCAGTCCTCACGTTAGCAACCACAAAAAATCCTAGCTGTCAAAAGGTCCTTAATACAGCCATAAGGTTTAACACCCAAAAGAAATAATAAAAATAAGGGTAATACGGTCCTTCACGTAAGCGAGTAACAAATAATTAGGGTTGAAAGGGCCTCCGAAAAGAAAAGGGTAGACAATGCGGTCTCACACGTGGGTGTGTAAAAAATAGGGGTGAAACTACACGTCCTATATGTAAGCGAGTAAAAATAATTAGGGTTGAAAAGGGCCTTCGAAAAGAAAGGATACGGTCTCACACGAGGGTATATAAAAAATAATTAGGGGTTGAAAATACGGTCTCACACGTGGATGTGCAAAAATAGGGGTGAAAAAACACGTCCTACACGTAAGCGAGTAAAAATAAGGGTGAAAAATCCGGTCCCACGTGGGCGGTCTTGTGACGTCAAAATCCAAGATGGCGTCTAGTGCCCGTCTTCTACTAACCGATGAAACCTATTCAGTACTTTTCTACTTGTATTTAGTTTAGATTGCTCCCCAACGCGACTTGCTATCACTTATTTGATAAAAGAAACCATTTAATTACTTTCATTTAGAATTTCGATTACAAATTAGAGCCAGTTATTTGTTTATTTCATTTATTTATTTGCTTTTTTTTTACTTTGGATTACGGATTCGATCTAGTTACTTATTTTTATCACTTAAGCCAACAAGACAATTCGTATGACAATGCTTACGTTGGGTTTGTTATAGAAAGGGGTTCATTACAAAGTATTTACATTTTTTAACTTTGACTAAACTTTGCTACAATTAGATTCCGTAGTTGGCTTTTGCAGATACGTCCCGCGATGACCAAGAGCCAAACTGTGTGGTGACAGTATTTGGGAGGAATGTTGTCCAAAATATCTATGTATACACTAATGTTGTGTTAGCAGCAAACTGGACTAGCTTGATGACCCAAGGTAGAATTTTTCAAAATTTGAGCTTAATATTGCATGAAATACATTTCGCTCTATTTCGCTCTACTGTACAGGGTGTCCCAACGATAGAGTAAAGTAAGTTTATACTTAACTAGAATTATTTGTGTAAATATTGTATGGACCATGGGATAGAGGTAAGAAGTGTGCATTTTTTTAAAATATTGGAAGTTATACAGGGTGTGCCAGAAAAGCAGGACATGAAAAAGTATGATTTTTTAAATAGAACACCCGTATTTGATTTTAATTTTAATTCTACGTGTCCATACAAACATATTTTGTTATACAAAAGATTGGCTGAAAGTTTTTAGTTCTTGAGATATTCGCGTTTAAAGATTATTATGGTCATTTTCGTGGGGTTGATGAATGGGCAATTGTTCCGTTATTTCACAATAAAAACAATTGATATTTCGTGTGAAAATGAGTGATATTATACTAACGTTTAGACCGAGTAGTATTTCTAATTTTCTCAACAGGGTGTTTGCTATAACCATTCAAATTTGAAAATTCTCAAATTAAAAAATCAGTTTTTTAATTGCACACCCTATATATTTTATTTCATTTTATTCGGGATTAAAAATCTATCATTTTGTCAAATATATCCTATATCTATCTTTGATAGTTTTCGAGGAATTTCGATTTTTCTCACTAGCTACGTTACATACGATACTATAACATTATAGTGGAACGTGGTAGCCATGGAAAACAATTCCGACGAAATAAAACAAACCACCTAAGCGAGAATATTAACAGTTTTTATTAATGAGAAACAGTAATTCAATAATTATTCAACATTGCGTCTTAGTAAATGCTCAAATAGACGGCCTTCTTGCTGAATACACATATTGAGCCTTTTCTCATGTTCTGTCTCACTTCGGATAACATAAGAGGGTCACTGTGCGACAAGCTTCGCGAATTCTATTTTCATGTCCTCCTTGTTGTAGGTTTAATAATATACACCCGATCTTTTATGTATCCCCATAGGAAAAAATCCAGTGGAGTTAAATCGCATGACCTGGGTGGCCATAATATAAAGTCATTACGTCCTATCCATTTCTCCGGGTATTGCTGGTTCAAGAATTCTTACGTCCCGATAAAATGTGAGGTGCACCATCCTGTTGCAACCACATATTTAGTCGTCCTTCTAAATTGATATCCTCAAGTAACACAGGCAATTCTTCACGTAAGAAATGCAAATAGCTGCGGCCCGTTAATGGATCATCAAAAAAATAGGGACCGATAATTTGGTCATTAAGTATACCACACCACACATTTAGTGACCAATGATTTTGGTTTTGAACTTCTTGTAGCCAAAATGGATTATCAATGGCGTAATAGTGCATATTATGCCGATTTACAGCCATTACTTTTAAACGTCGCCTCATCGGAAAACATTATGGAGCACAAAAGTTGTTATTTAATTGCAGCCGTTGATGAATGATATTGCAGAATTCAATTCGTCTTGCAAAATCCTCTTCTCGCAATTCTTGATGAAGCTCAATGTGATAGGGATGGTACTTATACTTCAGCGTTGTTCGATTCACGTTTGATTTGGAGGTATCACATATCGTCGCTAATGTTCTAGAACTCACTTGGGATTTTCTTGAATATTTAATAATATTTCAAGTTCTTTTCTTCATTAGCTGCCCTTTTATTAACAACTTTACGTTTGAAGTATTTAACACTACCGCTAGAATCAAATCTATCCATAAAATTTTCCAAGCCAACAGTAGTAGGTATTCGACGTTCAGGATATTTCATTTTGTAGATTCGTTGTGCCAATAAATGGTTTTTTTCAGCCTCGCCCAACACGTATATCATATCAATTAATTCATTTGTCGAATAATCCATAATTGATACAAGAATTGATAACAAGTTAAATGCGAAAACGACAAATTTAATATGTGTTTATTTTGACAAGTAGGAAACCTTTGTATCTTAGTAACGCAATTATTATTTTCCATGGCTACCAAGATCCATGCAATGCAATGTTATCGAAAATAAAGTAGCTAGTGTGAAAAATCGAAATTACTCGAAAACTATCAAAGATAGATATAGGATATGTTTGACAAAATGATAGATTTTTAATCCCGAATAAAATGAAATAAAATATATAGGGTGTGCAATTACAAAAACTGATTTTTTTAATTTGAGAATTTTCAAACTTGAATGGTTATAACAAACACCCTGTTGAGAAAATTAGAAATACTACTCGGTCTAAACGTTAGTATAATATCACTCATTTTTCACACGAAATATCAATTTTTTATTGTGAAATAACGGAACAATTGCCCATTCATCAACCCCACGAAAATGACCATAATAATCTTTAAACGCGAATATCTCAAGAACTAAAACTTTCAGCCAATCTTTTGTATGACAAAATATGTTTGTATGGACACGTAGAATTAAAACTAAAATCAAGTACGGGTGTTCTATTTAAAAAATCATACTTTTCACGTCCTGCTTTTCTGGCACACCCTGTATAACTTCCAATATTTTAAAAAAATGCACACTTCTTACCTCTACCCCATGGTCCATACAATATTTACACAAATAATTCTAGTTAAGCATAAACTTACTTTACTCTATCGTTGGGACACCCTGTACAAATTTTTCTAACGAAGTTTCTGAGTATCTCGTATTATTACCAAGATACTGACGAGCTTGTTTAGAGGCATTTTTGTTCATGTCTTCGGGACTCAATGTCGATCCCAACCTTTATTTTGTGTAAATTTCATCCTCGTATTTCAATTTCATTAAAATTTGGAGCGCGATTAAGAAAATTATGGACGGACACAAGCGAGCTAGCGGGTAGGAATCCAGTGACGAAAATAATGAGCTTCCGCTATAGCGTTCGCTTAAAATGCCGAAAACGTGTAAATCCGTCGATAACTCAACGTCGTTTTTTTCCACGAAGAAAGTAAAAATCAGGTAGTATCACACGTTATACATACGTAAAACAAGTCGCGCTGTTTGATCAACCTTAAATTGAAAAAGTTACTTATTTATTAATTTTGTTTAACTCTGTAATTTTTTTTAAATTTCTTTACTAGAGTCATTACACTAGGCATATGTTTAAATGTTTATAACTAATATTAAGTATTTTTATTACAGTTATGAACTTGTTATCCACAACTAAACACTTAATTGCAAGCATGCATCATAAAAAAGGATTTTGCCATTCGTTACCAACGACAATCTTTTTCTCTTGGTTGAATATAATTAGAAATTAACTGCATATAACGAAATATATAATTTTCAGTATTTTGACACTTAGCTTATATTGATTTGTTTAAGCAATAGTAAAAAAAGCAAAGTGTGCATTTCAAGCGTAGTGTTTTAAAGTGCGCCCTTAATACACACGAATCGGTAAAAATTCTATAAAAGTAATAGAAATACAAAATTAAAGGTTCCTTGTCCTTACAGACAACAAATTAGAAAAAAAAAATGTAAAATACGGATTATAAAAGTTGCCCAACCTCTCAATTATTTATAACGATCTGAAACGGATACGGTTATTAAATAGTTTAAATACACCCCTGCAAAATGAGCTTTCGCAACCCCCAGGGTGAACTCTTATAATAGATTGGAGAGGCTATAATAGCTACTTGTGGCAATGGAGCTTGACACCAGCTTGCACGGGCTACTTTATACGAACCGAGTCATTTGGAACGAATTTATTGTTTTTATAAACTTAATCTCATATAATTTATTATTTGATCATCGATTTTTTTGCACAATAAAAATTATTTGCGCAATTGTTTTCTTAATATCCCGCTGTTTTATGACTTAAATTTATACGTTGATAAATTATATCTAGAGAAATGATAAAAATAATCCTCGCTACAAATCTATTACATGTAACATAAAATTATGACATAAATAATTGCACTCGGCCCATTTTTTTTTCTGTTTGGCAATTAAAGTATGATTTGTGTAATACATATGCAATAGATTAGGACGGCTGTTAATTATGTCATTAAACTTCACAGTTGTTTCTTCTATACTCAATCAAATTATATCGGTTTTAATATACTAGGTAACGGTGCTTAATATTATGCAAGATATTGAAAAAAAATTCTGATAAAAATTTATTATTGTCATAAAAAACAGTACAAATAGCAACTCCAGTTAAATAAGAGTCGAGCTAATTTTAAGAGAAGAAACAACTAATTTTTGAAACTGGCTTTTTAGTTTAATTTGCATTTCTACTGAAGGGGGGAGAGGGTCCACTTGATGAGTCCGCGCAGTAATAAAATGTGTCGAACTAATTTCAACATATTTCTATGTTTATTCTACTTCGTCTAAAAAGTATGTGGAATTAAAAAAAGTCTATAAAATAGTTATTTGTACAACTAGAAAAGAAAGTGGTGTTTTTCAACTCGAATTCAAATTTGGCACACCAGAGTAGTTACATTGCTTTTTACTTTCCTCACTAGAAAGGAAAATCCCATTTTCCTCGCCCTTTTTAGAGACGAAAGTAATTGTTTTTAAGGTAGTTGCCGAAAAAAATAACGATTTACTTTTGCAAAATTTAATTTTACATAGGTATTAAGAACCTTTTTTACTTGCTAATCCACAAACCACTTAGCGTCACAAATATCTGTAGTCTATCAGGAATGTCCCACATTAAATTGAATGCACAAGTTTCAGTCACAAGTTGCCATGATTCCAAAACTGCTGTCACGAATTCATCTTCAGTTTGAGGTGCGTTCCGTTTCACCTTTATTTTCATAAGTACCCATATGTTCTCAACCGGACTTAAGTCAGGAGTAGCGATTGAAATTAAACTTCTTTCTCACTATTTAGATTGTTATAAATTTAAAATACGTATATAGTACCCAATGGAAAAAATTCATAAAGAGAAAAAAATATTAAGATAAGAAGTGGTCAGTAATAAAACTTGAAAATAAATTGATCTTGTTTACAAGTAAATATGGAGTATCTTTAAATGTTTATGGGTCCAGACCTCCATATTTTCTTTTAAAAAATTAAAAACGGATCTAAAGTTGTACGTAGGCAGGTTGAATGAAGTTCAGTCTTAGAGACTGGAATTAGCGTTGAAACATCACGGTGTCCCAGGTATTGTTCGGGGAGAAAGGACTACTCTCTCAGCACTACATAAAGACACTTCTGAAGATGATCTGCGGCATTTGATAAAGATGACTCTATCATCTATGGCGTAAGTGATTTTAGTAAATGCATTGGATGGAGCTTGTGAAATCTGGACAAAGCTATTTAGTGTATTTGAACAATCATCGAGCCAGCGTTTGGATCGAAAATTAGAGCAATGCTTTACTTTAAGTTTGTCAGAAGGTGAAAATCTCATCAAGTATATTTCAAGGTTACAGACATTGTACAGAAGAGAAGACAATATTTACGGAAGTAAATGAAGAGTTGCAGAAGCACCACGCAAATGTGTTACCTGATCTGGAGTTAATGTCCAGAATTATAAACAAGCACACTACCTAAAGAATTTCTTGAGTTCAAGAGTGTGTGGAAGAGTGTTGATGTTGACTAACTTATTGAACGTGTTCGCTTGATAGAGTCTCGTCTTGAGTCCAAGTTGAAGACAGGGTTCAGTGAAGAAGCATTATAACCTGCAAAGAGAAGTCCTGGAACACCAGAAAGACACGGTGTGAAAAGTCAAGATGCAAACTGTAAGCAGACCTTAAGTGTTTTGTATCTAAAGGGCGCCACTATGCCTCAGTTTGTCCTAAGAAATCTAAAAGGAAAGACACAAGTAAGCTTAAGGAAGGGAAAACAAATACTGGTTTTCTATGTTTTGTTTTTTTTTTGTAAAGATTTTTTCAGAGATACGTATCTTTCGACAAACCAGTGCGTGTACCTATAGCTAACAGTAAAGACGTTTAAACTTTTGGAGAAGTGACAAGGCTACGAATAAATGTAGGATGTCGCAAAGAGATTGGGTTCTTGAAAAAGTATAGTTAGTTCACAAAACTTGGAAGAAATCTGTTGTCAGTGTTACGTACAGCAAAAGAAGACAAATGTACGTTCATGAAAAATAAAAAAACCACAGTTGTTTGGTCATGTCGAAAATTAACTGTTTGAGCTAGACATGGAAAACCGAAGATGACCAAATGTTGGCATAAAAGTCTTGTTCATCAGAACAAAACCCATGTGTTAAAATTTCTCAAAGCAGAGGAATGAAATCTAAAGCAACCGATATGTTTTGTTAGGCATGTGTGTTAGCAAAACAACATAGACACTTACCACAGCAGTACCGTGAAGCCTACCAAGCCCGGACAGTTAACAAGTAGAGATATATGTAGTCCGATGGAGAATACATCACTTAGAGGCTATGCACTGGTGTATAACGACTATTTCACAAAGTTTAAGAAAGTTTTCTTTTTGAAAAAGAAGTTTGAAATTGCAAATCACTCGAAAACCTTCTTAAATGTGTGTCAGGTAGAGAGTGTGCGTGCATGCGTGGATGTGAGTGTGTGAGTGTTTGAGCGTGTGCGTCCGCGGGTGTGCGCATGTGCGCGTGTTCGTATGCGCGTGTGCGCATGTGTGCGTGTGTGAGAGTGTATGTGTGTGTCAGTGGATGCGTGCGTGTGTGGGTGTAGATGTGTGCCTGTGTGTGTGTGTGTGTGTGTGTGTGTGTGTGTGTGTGTGTCTGTGTGGATGTGTGAGGGTGTATGTGTGTGTGTCTGCGGGTGTGGGTGTGGGTGGGGGTGTGGGTGTGCGTGGTGTGGTGTGTGTGGGTGCGTGCGTGCAAGTTTGTTTTTATTTCTTATGCAGCTAATTAGATTTTGATAAAAATCAAGCAACGATGGTGGAGCATTTATTAAGTACAGTTTTTGGTTTTTATCTAGTATTTCTGAAACAGCAGCATATTTCAAATATGTCAAAATACCGGCATATAGATCTTAAATATACAGATTAATTAAGTTCTATGAAGTTTTTTAATACAACGCCTAATTTGGCGTAGAAAATTCTAGTGTGTGATTTAAGTGTTTGTTAAAATTTTTTCAATATCTATAAAACAATCAACTTTATAGAAAAATGTGTAATCTGACATAGATGATTATTGTTGTTGTTTTTTACAATTTTGATTTGTTTTCGTGGTGGGTGGGTGGGTTTTGCGTGCGCGTGCGAGCGTGCGTGTATGTGCGCGTGCTTGCGTGCGTGCTTGCGTGTGTGCGTGTGCGTCTGTGTGTGTGTGTGTGTGTGTGTGTGTGTACTCCATAATTTTTGAAGGACCTAACATATCAACGAAAGTTGGCACACATTAGACGTCAACAATAGGTGGTAGGCATGTATACTCCATGCCAGCCGGGAGGTACCACCACCCTTACCATGGGCTCCTTAATATTGGGTCGTCGATTTTCTGAGCTCGGTAAGGGCTGCCGGTTACCTTTTCCATCATCCTTAATCTATTCTCATCCTTATTCTTCCTTCTCGCCCTCACTGTCTTCCTATCGGATTAAAGTCCCAAATTAAAAAATAAGATGGCTGTGGTTTCTAGGGTTATAAATTCCGGACGTAAATCCTGCCCACTCGGATGTCCGGGAGGCAGGGCCCAAGCGACCTCGGTCATCGAAAGTATCAACTTTATGATTCACTACTGCAACATCCGCGGTATCAGGTCTAATCTTAATGCTATTCATCAACATCTTGAACAATTACAACCTGATATATTGTTTCTATCTGAAACACAAGTCTCCTCGAAAGCTCCGAGTCACCCGACTTGCAATTTCCTCAATACCATCTTCACTCTAACTTTTGATATAAAGGAGGCGTATGTGCGTACATCAAGGACAGAATTGCTTGCAAGAGGGTTTCTTCCTTAGAAAATTAAAATTTTGACGTGATTTGGTTTAAACATTCTGGTCCTAATTTTGTGAAATTCTACTGTTGCATTTATAGGTCTCCTAATGACAGCAACTTTCAAGACTTCTTCGATTACCTTAGTAGGAAAGTTGACTATCTCCTGTCTCAGTTTCCATCTTGCGATATCTCATTTGTAGGCGATTTCAATGTTCATAACTCTAATTGGCTTCAATTTTCATCTACTACAAATCCCGCTGTTCATAGTGCAGAAACATTTGCTATTTCATGTGATCTCACACAAATGATTTCTGAACCCACAAGAATCCTGATAACCCTAACCATACTCCACATCTTCTAGATCTCTTTCTTACATCAAACCCTCTTGTTTATAAAACTTCCGTTCTTTCGCCTTTAGGTCTTTCCGACCATTGTCTAATAAAAATCATCTCTACTGTACCTAATTCCACTGTTGTTCGCAAAACCGATAGAACCTTGTGGTGTTTTAAGTCAGCTCGATGGAGTGATTTACGGATTTCTTTGCAACCTTTCCATGGCGTGAATATTGTTTTAAGTCGTCCTCTTCTTCGGACATCGCTCTTTCAGTATCTGAAGTCATCCTCATGGGAATGGAGTTATACATTCCGAAAAACAGTACCTTGTAGGTCATTCACGTTCCCAACCCTGGTTCAATAAGGCTTGTTCTGATGCAATATCTTTAAAAAATAAATGTTACATTAAATGGAAATCTAATAAATCGTTTGACAGTCATGTAGAATACGTTGGTGCTAGAAATATCTGCAAAAGTGTCATCACTAAAACTCAAAAGTTGTTCGAACAACTAAAATGCAATGAACTAGCTACATCTCCTTTAGGCAGTCGTAAATTTTGGTCTTTAGCAAAAGCCATTAGTAAAAACTTTCGAACATCTTCATTTCCCCCCCTGACATCTATTGACGGATCGGTAGTTGCTGATTCTGTAGACAAAACCAACGTTTTTTGTGGATTTGTTTGCATCAAACTCGTGTCTCAATGATTCTGGAACAGATGTGCCCCTAGTCAACTCTTCTTCATACGTTATGAAACCAATTCATTTTCGGTACAAGCTCTTGGAATCGATCATCAGTAGGCTTGATCTCAATAAGGCGACTGGCCCAGACGGTATCCCAGCTATTGTCTTAAAGAAATGTTCCCCGAACTAGTACCAGTCCTATCTAAGCTCTATACGATCTCTATATCTTCTGAATTCCCTTCATCATGGAAGTTAGCAAATGTTCAACCTATTCCCAAAAAGGTGATAAGACCGATCCCTCAAATTACAGACCAATTGCCATCACTTCCATTTTGTCTAAAATCATGGAAAAAGCCATCAATCAGCAACTGCTCACGTTCCTTGAAACTAACAAACTCCTTAGTGACCACCAATATGGGTTTAGGCAAAATCGTTCAACAGGCGATCTTCTTTCATATGTGACCCAAGTTTGGAACAATACAGTAGAGCAGTCCGATGAAACAGTTGTAGTTGCTTTAGATATCTTAAAGGCATTTGACCAAGTTTGGCATAAGTGTTTACTTGCCAAACTCACCTCGTTGGGTTAAATGATACGCTCATCAACTGGGTTTCTAGTTTCCTTGATAAAGACGAATACGTGTCGTTGTTGATGGCTTTTTTCAAAAGAAGTTAGCATTAATGCGGGCGTACCACAGGGATCCGTTATAGCGCCTACACTTTTCTGCTGTACATAAACGACCTTATTTCTTCAACAACTAACCCCATCCATTGCTTTGATGACGATAGCACTCTTCACTGTAGTTCATCTCAGTCTACTCATAGTGATAATCCACCTTCTATGTCAAATCAAGAAATTAAAGCTGAAATGGCAAATTCAATCAACAAAGACATTCAACGTATTCTCGAATGGGAAGCAATAATCTAGTTAAATTTAATGCTAACAAAACTCAGTGTTGCCTTATGTCCGCCAAAAAGATCGATCATTTCCTGTTGTAAGTATGAATGGCTCAGTTCTTAAGTTTTCAGACTCTATTACTCTGTTGGGTATGACTGTATCTTCAAATCTCTCATGGGTTGACCATCTTCTGTCAGCTACCAAAACAGCTGCTCGTAAAATAGGATTTTGTACAGATCTAAGCAGTATTTTACCTCTCGACAACTCCTTCTGCTGTATAAGGCCCAAATTCGGCCTCATCTGGAATATAATTCTCACCTTTGGGTTAGTGCTCCCCAATACGCTCTCGATATCGTTGATCGTGTTCAAAAGAAAGCGATTAGGATTATAAATGACCCGTCCTTAACTTCTCACATACAGTCCCTTGAGCATAGAAGGATGGTTTCAGTTCTTTCTTTGTATTATCGTTATCACAACGGCTATTGTGCTGCTGAATTACATTCTTTGATACCATCTCCGGCTATCTTTGCGAGAAACACTCGGTTCGCTCATTCACATCATCAGTATGCAGTACAAATTTCCACTTGTCGTACCAAACGGGCGCAATCCACATTTTTCTACACGGCTTCTAAACTCTGGAATGATCTCCCTAGCTCCTGTTTTCCTATCACTTATGATATGAGAAAATTTAAGGTAGCTGCTCATAGGCATCTATTGGCAATTCATTATCCCTCTATCATCCTCCTAAGTGTTCCTGAGTGCTTTAGCACGATAGGCCTTATTTAGCCTGTTCAGGCCCACAATCATAAAAAAACTACCTAAAGCGGTCAGTGCGGTATGAAATAAAATTTAGTATCCCTTTTGCAAGCTTTTATGCTTTTAGATTTTGTTCCTTTTAATATGTGATTACTGATTAATAATATAATTGTGAGTATTTTTTGTCCTATAATTTTTTTGTACAACAAATGGTTTACAAGATATTACCAAAAGAACCGTCACTTTAAAAAACCGGTTTTTCCTAAATATCTCCGGAACTACTTATCATATTCAAAAAGTGAAATATTAGTACATAGGAAATAAAATTTCTCAGTTTTCGAAAATGTGATTTTCGAAATATTTACAAAAAAAAAACTCGATTTTGGAACCCTTCCACACGATTTTTTTGAAATTTTGGTATTAGATAGAAAATCAAATTTCTGATCGAAAAGCATTCTTGTAATTTTTTTTGTCAAGTTTATCGTGTTCGAGTTATTAAAAAAAAAACGATTTATTGATGTGGTAGTATTGATACAACTTGCAGCGGTTTTTTTATTCTGTGACAGATTTTGCTGTCACCACTAACTTCTACTAAATCGTTTAAAATTTCTATGAGAGCAGTTAACAGATCAGCCTCTTTCAGAGTTCAATTAGGTACCATCTGTGGTTGCTAGCGCATTCCAAACAGGTGTCACTTTTCCAAGTTTGTCGGGATTAAATAAAGGAAGCACAGAAGGGTACCGTATTCTTGCGTGTTGCTCTTCTAGTTCAGATTATGTTAACCTTTAGCATACAGCGTTTATTTAAACACTTTTTCATCTTGACTTATACAATTTCCTTTAATTGTAGAACACAATTCAAACGACGTTTACGTGATTGAAGTTTTTTAATTGCTATCTGGAGTTTTGATTACGTCATATTTTCATACCAATTCAGTTTCATAGCAGCCTCCAATTTGTTTACTTTCATTCATTTGCTCTACGTTCTTCCTTTGGGGTAATGGAACTTCACTTATGGGTGCCGTACTCCAATGTCTTCCACGCTTAAGTATTGTCTCGTCACTTGATTCAGTCGTTATCAAAATTTTGTTGTTGCTCGACCTTATTAAAGTTACATATGTTAATATTGTCTACCCTCACATAAACGCAATTATCCTAATCCAAATATAAATAAACTGTTTTCACTCTTTGGTAACTTATAATAATTCTCTTTACATACAAGACGTACTTTACCTTGGGCGTCACTTTTAATTTGGTTCTCCGCTTTTTCGTACTGCTGTTGAAAATTCTACTAACGTTTCTACCAGTTGGCAATTCAGCACTGCTTGTCATGGATTCGTAAATTAAGAAATACACATAAGGGCGATTGCAGATTTTGGAATTTGCGGATTTTAATTTAAAAAACTGTCTAGAGCCGGCTTTAGTAATATGTTGCAAACCCCTTCCTATGCCGAACTAAAAGTTTGACGTAGGTCAGCCATACTAATAGCCGTAATTATTTACAATCTAAGAAATATTTTTTTGAAAACTGCATCTTTTACGTCAAACCTTTCGGCTTAGGATCCATATGCGCACGAAGGAACAACACATTCTATAGCTTTGCACCATTGTAGTAGGGTAAGCAAGCTTACACTTTCAGTTTGACAAATCATAAAAAATGATGTTAAATAAACTATCTAGGTACTTGTGTATCAATACCTTATTATACATATCTGCTTCTAAAGGTGGAGAATAATAATTGAAAGCTTTCCAACGGGTTTTCGTATAACTTATCTACGATCCACCATTTCGGAATTATGGCTGACCTTACTTATAGAGTGTCAGAAGGGATGAGAGTTAAAAATACTTCTTTCGTCGGTCTTTCATTTGAGTACTTTGAAGCCATACTAAGACAAATTTACTCCCTTCTCCATATTCTTGGACGATAAAGTCCGCCGAAAAAATCTTAAAATTTTTTACCCGTAGAGGGGCGGAGTTGACCAAGGGAGGGTGGAGAGACACAGTTCAATAAAGTTTGTCGAAAGCTTTCCGGCTAGTGGTCGTATAACATATCCGCGTTCTCCCCATTGTCTAGGAAGGAAGACCAAATCCACCAAAAACACTTTAACTCTTTCTCACAGGAGGCTGGGGGGTGCTAATGCGGCTTGTCTAAAGCTTTTCAAAGAATGGTCGGATCTACGACCTAGTGTTTCGAAATTATGATCAATCCCTCCTATAGGAGGTCGGAGGGGAAAAGAGTTGGTGAAAAAGTACCTTTTTCGCCGTGGTCTTTAGTTTGAGTACCTAAAAAACTTTTACCCTTCAATTTGATAGAAAAACTAAGTTTGACTAAAAAATCTGTTGGCACCCGTTAAGGAGAGCGTGTTGACCGGAGCTGGGTCGGAGTGACACAGTTTGAAGCAGGTTATTAAGTGCTTTAAAAAGAGTGGATGCAGAACATTTCTACGATGTATCGCTCTAGGAGAGGCAACCCGGAGGCAGGGTTGGTGCTGGGTAGTCGGAAGGTTGGCCGGCAGGGGGGTAGGTAGTAGGGAGATTGGCGTTGGTGCGTGAGTGCTGGCGGCCGAGCATGCGTGCGTATGTGCGTGTTGATGTGCGCATGTATGTTAGTTTCCACGACAACTCCAGGATAAAACGTATGTACAGGGTGTCCCAACGATAGAGTAAAGTAAGTTTATGCTTAACTAGAATTATTTGTGTAAATATTGTATGGACCATGGGATAGAGGTAAGAAGTGTGCATTTTTTTAAAATATTGGAAGTTATACAAGGTGCGCCAGAAAAGCAGGACGTGAAAAAGTATGATTTTTTTAAATAGAACACCCCGTATTTGATTTTAGTTTTTAATTCTACGTGTCCATACAAACATATTTTGTCATACAAAATATGTTTGGCTGTGGCTGAAAGTTTTTAGTTCTTGAGATATTCGCGTTTAAAGATTATTATGGTCATTTTCGTGGGGTTGATGAATGGGCAATTGTTCCGTTATTTCACAATAAAAAAAATTGATATTTCGTGTGAAAAATGAGTGATATTATACTAAAGTTTAGACCGAGTAGTATTTCTAATTTTCTCAACAGGGTGTTTGTTATAACCATTCAAATTTGAAAATTCTCAAATTAAAAAAAATCAGTTTTTTTTAATTGCACACCCATTTCATTTTATTCGGGATTAAAAAATCTATCATTTTTGTTAAATATATCCTATATCTATTTTGATAGTTTTCGAGAATTTCGATTTTTCACACTAGCTACTTTATTTTCGATAACATTGCATTGCATGGATCTTGGTAGCCATGGAAAATAATAATTGCGTTACTAAGATACAAAGGTTTCCTACTTGTCAAAATAAACACATATTAAATTTGTCGTTTTCGCATTTAACTTGTTATCAATTCTTGTATCAATTATGGATTATTCGACAAATGAATTAATTGATATGATGTACGTGTTGGGCGAGGCTGAAAAAAACCCTTTATTGGCACAACGAATCTACAAAATGAAATATCCTGAACGTTGAATACCTACTACTGTTGGCTTGGAAAATTTGATGGATAGATTTGATTCTAGCGGTAGTGTTAAATACTTCAAACGTAAAGTTGTTAATAAAAGGGCAGCTAAGGAAGAAAAAGAACTTGAAATATTATTAAATATTCAAGAAAATCCCCAAGTGAGTTCTAGAACATTAGCGACGATATGTGATACCTCCAAATCAAACGTGAATCGAACAACGCTGAAGTATAAGTACCATCCCTATCACATTGAGCTTCATCAAGAATTGCGAGAAGAGGATTTTGCAAGACGAATTGAATTCTGCAATATCATTAATCAACGGCTGCAATTAAATAACAACTTTTGTGCTCCATAATGTTTTCCGATGAGGCGACGTTTAAAAGCAATGGGCTGTAAATCGGCATAATATGCACTATTACGCCATTGATAATCCATTTTGGCTACGAGAAGTTCAAAACCAAAATCATTGGTCACTAAATGTGTGGTGTGGTATACTTAATGACCAAATTATCGGTTCCTATTTTTTTGATGATCCATTAACGGGCCGCAGCTATTTGCATTTCTTACGTGAAGAATTGCCTGTGTTACTTGAGGATATCAATTTAGAAGGACGACTAAATATGTGGTTGCAACAGGATGGTGCACCTCCACATTTTTATCGGGACGTAAGGGAATTCTTGAACCAGCAATACACGGAGAAATGGATAGGACGTAATGGCTTTATATTATGGTCACCCAGGTCATGCGATTTATCTCCACTGAATTTTTTCCTATGGGGATACATAAAAGATCGGGTGTATATTATTAAACCTACAACAAGGAGGACATGAAAATAGAATTCGCGAAGCTTGTCGCACAGTGACCCTCTTATGTTATCCGAAGTGAGACAGGACATGAGAAAAAGGCTCAATATGTGTATTCAGCAAGAAGGCCGTCTATTTGAGCATTTACTAAGACGCAATGTTGAATAATTATTGAATTACTGTTTCTCATTAATAAAAACTGTTAATATTCTCGCTTAGGTGGTTTGTTTTATTTCGTCGCAATTGTTTTCCATGGCTACCACGATCCACAATAATGTTATAGTATCGTATGTAACGTAGCTAGTGAGAAAAATCGAAATTCCTCGAAAACTATCAAAGATAGATATAGGATATATTTGACAAAAATGATAGATTTTTTAATCCCGAATAAAATGAAATAAAAATATATAGGGTGTGCAATTAAAAAAACTGATTTTTTTAATTTGAGAATTTTCAAATTTGAATGGTTATAACAAACACCCTGTTGAGAAAATTAGAAATACTACTCGGTCTAAACGTTAGTATAATATCACTCATTTTTCACACGAAATATCAATTTTTTTTATTGTGAAATAACGGAACAATTGCCCATTCATCAACCCCACGGAAATGACCATAATAATCTTTAAACGCGAATATCTCAAGAACTAAAAACTTTCAGCCAATCTTTTGTATGACAAAATATGTTGTATGGACACGTAGAATTAAAAACTAAAATCAAATACGGGGTGTTCTATTTAAAAAAATCATACTTTTTCACGTCCTGCTTTTCTGGCGCACCCTGTATAACTTCCAATATTTAAAAAAAATGCACACTTCTTACCTCTACCCCACTACCATACAATATTTACACAAATAATTCTAGTTAAGCATAAACTTACTTTACTCTATCGTTGGGACACCCTGTACTTAAAATTTCGTATTTGAGCTTGATTTCAATTCTCCTGAAGCTAGTTAGATTTTGGGAGAAATCCAGCGGCGGAGGAAGGGGTTACCAGGCACAGTTTTCGGTTTCATCAAATCTTTTTTAAACAACTTCATAATCAAAGACATAAATATACCAGCGTTAATTATGTTCTATGCAATTTTTTGATACGATGCTTAATTAGGCGGCAAACAATTTCTAAGGTAGAATGTAAGTGTTCGTTCAGATTGGTTTAATATCAGAACAACGATCAACTTTATAGGAAATTGTGTAAACATATTTTTTAAAGATAATTTAATTTTACCTAACTTTTCTTCAAGTTTCCTAACACGAAGCCAAATAACCCTTAAAAATTAATTAAATAAGATTAAAAATGCTTTAACTATAATATCCATGTTTTAATAGAAGCGAGCGGCTTTTTCAAACTAGAATCTAGATATGTATATATTAACCTCTATGAGAGAAGGTTTAAACGACTGACATAGATTATTATTGTTGTTTTTATAATGTTGCCTATTTTTATTATGAACGTAATACAAAGGGGCCGCATAATTATCCTAAAAAAATGTATTTGTGCAGAAATTCAAATGAAGATCAAATTTACGTTCGAGTGTCGTTACATACCATATATATTGAAAGAGCTGTATTTTCTTCATGCTTCCCCTTATAAATTTCAATGTTCAGTTTTCAGTACATGCCATTTGGGTGACAGAGTTTGTACAACTTCTTATTTTTGATATATTGGTGAAAACTCGCTATTCTGCGATGAAAGAGCAATGGCTGATCCGAAGATAAATGCTCACCTGGGTAATACCTTTTGGAGTCTGTCTTAACTGGTTCGATCAGTTCTACAGTTAAAACAATAAAGTAATATTTCAAATCGTTTACGAGACATTTATGTGATAAATACTGACTGATAATCGAGTGAATCGAAACAAATGACCTTGTCAATGTTGGAGCTCGTGACTGTGCTCTCAAAAGAGAGAGACAAATGAATATCTTTAATTCTTTTCTAATTGTCGCTATAAATTTGTTTATCGTGTTGTGTTTACGTTTAGGACGCTTTTCTATAAAAAGACGATTGCGGTAATCATTAGTACACTAGACTACTAATAACCAATAATTCCACCAAAATTGTTTAAAGTATCTAATGAATTTTTATCAATTTCATTTCCACAACTTTACATTTATACATCATAAATTGATTGAATGTAAGTGAATGTGTCTTTCGATTATGAAAGTTTTCATTGTTAGCCTTCGTCAGTGTTCTGATTTATCATTTTCATTAATTAATTAAAGATGTTATCATTCACTGAGGACGGTATTTGTAAATGTTATCGAAACGTTTAAATTTATGTAAAAACTAAATGAAAAATACACTGAATTAATTATTGCATAATACAAATACGTACGTAACCTATTAAGAGATGGAACATACCTACACAATACATGAATTTAATTTGACATAAGGATACCCAAAAAAAAACTGCTTGATGTAGTTGGTAAACGCTCGTATAAGTAAGACAATATGTGTCTGCCCCAAACGAACAATATCACACGATGTTGCATAATCCAAAATTTGTCTGGATTTGCACATGTTCGTGAACGTGTTATTTTACCTAATAAATATATAAATAAGTCAATGAAGTTTAACCTACATAACGCACAAATCATAATTTTTTCTTTAGGTAAATTTATTTTAAGTCCATTTTAAGTTATCTAATTGCAACTTATAAAAAACACTGGTGACGGGATATAGTCCTTTTACATTATTAAGTTTCGGCGTTGTGTGCATTAGGCGTTTTGGGAATTCGGCTTTACCCCACGGTTACTCATCGGGAATATAAATTACAACGTTTACGGATCTAAGAATCGAGAACTCTTTTCTTTACCAACAAGTCGTAAGGGATATCAGAGATACATTCACAGTTATAAACTAAATCTTTGTATTCTGTTGGACACCCCTCATCTTAATTAGATAATTAAAATGCAAAAAAACAAGAAACTTGTACTTTAATATATGTTAACACACTAACTGAAACAACGGCTATATATTTATATATATATATATATATATATATATATATATATATATATATATATATATATATATATATATATATATATATATACATATATATTCGTAGATTCAATAAATCAAAATAATATTTGTTGTCTAACTTCAGCATGAATGCAAATGGAATTGTACCTAACTTTACGTAAAGCTATACGATAATAAAACTAATTGTTCTGAATAATCTTACAATTACACACAAAATATAACGTATATTTACGTAGAATTATTTCAAAGTAAAAATTCAGGTTGAAACTGAATGAATGGATCAACGTAACAACCAAAATGTACGACCAAGAATGACAAGGGTACAGATTACTGCACTTTTAAGTTTGTGTTTTCTTTTTGTTAACACTGTATTCAACGTCACTGAACATTAACAAAACTAGCTTTACTCTAATGCCTGCAAAACAAATTCATCCATTTGTCCGCTTAAAAACGTAATTTGCACAAAAAGGATATATTCTGCACATTTTCGCTTCTTCACGATAAGGTAAGCTAAAACGTACAAGTAAACAGTATTACTTCTTCACCATAACGTTAGATAAAACATTGAACAAAAAGGTATGGTAACATCTACATTCTTCAACAATGTAAATGTGAATATACTGTATTATCGACCTGAAGTAGGATGTATTTCGCTTTACTGCAAATGTAGGCACAATAGAATAGCGCAATGTATTTTATTACAAGATTTAATGCTACACAAAACCAAAGTTTAAACATTTTCCATCTCAAAGCAATGTATACACGCCCTCTGTAGAAGCGCCATGTTATATAGAACTACATGCGTTACTTAAGCCATCTTCAATACGGTATTAGAGATATTCAATTGGTCTCCAACTTTACGAAATTTCCTAATGTGCAGGATTAGGAGTTTCACTTTTTAAATATAACAAATTAATACAAGAATGTAAAGAAGATAATTACATAAATTTATGGGGACAAACTTAGTACATTAAAGAAGCGAAATTTGCAATAAAATTATACCATGCAATTAGAAATAACGGACAATACTAACAAAAAGTTATCAATATGTTTAAATGTACCATAAATAACGCAAAGAAATTGATAAAAATTCTAAAAGTCTTGAGACATTGCCTATCCGTGTTGTGTGCTCAAACGAAGTTTTCATAATCCCCCCCCCTCATGGAAGTTTTCTTACGTCGCAACGACTATGCAGCCAAGAAAACCCCATTTTCATGTTCCCCGCGTGCGTACCGAGCTTCGCGAAAATACTTCGAGGTATGCCTCCACGAAGGCGTCGCGGCGCCATTTTCGTATGAGTCGCAGTTCAATATTGCCGGGTGTTAAATTTTACCGCAATTCGACCGTCCGTTCGTTTGACGCTCAATAATGGCGTCGCCACTCCGCATGTCACGAATTATTCTTTCGTATCTGCCGGAATAGCCCCGCCCACTTGCTGAGTTTAGTCATTTGGGGCTTTGGTCATTGTCGGCGTAAGGATTCAACATTCAAATTCGGTATAATGGGCGAATTCGGCGGAATAGTAGTCTGCGTTTTGGTCAACGTTTTGGATCATTAAAATATAGAGTCTGCGTATGAGGAATTCGGCGGAATATCCTAGACCCTTTTGTAGTACTTAGTGTCAAGATTATGTTATGCTACGGATTTATTTTTAAATATATGCTTTTGTTACAATTTGAACAAAATGATTTGATTTTTATAGAAAATAAAAAAATATATATAAAAAAGGTATTCTTAATGGACGGCAATTTGAAATTGAAACGTTTGTTAAACATAGGTTTGTATCTTCTCTCCATCTAATTAGTTTGCAAATCGTCCACTATGGACACTATTTTCATTTGAAATATGACTATAATTACAGTGTCGTCAATATTGTTGGAGAAAATCAGATTTGATCGTATTCATTCGTTGTTTTGTCAACTACGTACAACGCTCACAATTTATATGTTACTAATTATGTCAATAAATAATAGTTATTTTGGTTTTTATTAAATATTTCTAAAATAGTTGCATATTTCAAAGATATAAAAATACACTGATATAGACCTTAAATATATCGATTGATATGTTCTATGTAATTTTTTGATGCCCCCGTAGTTTAGCGGCAAAAAAATTCCTACGGCAGAATTCAAGCCTTAGTTCAAATTTTTTCATTATCTGAACAACGATTAATTTTATAAGAAAAAGTGTAAATGTATTTTTTAAAGAAAATTTAATTTTACATAATTTTCTTTACAAAGTTTTTTAATGTAAAGCATAATAAATGTAAAAGTGAAATAAATATGATTGAAAATGCTGAAGCTGTATTATCGATATTTTATAGAAGCTTTGGAATTTTTTTTACGTTAACATGTATTTATGTCTATGAATCTTTATATGTCATGAAGCTTTAAACGTCATTCTGACAAATTACTGTTTTTGTTTTTACAATGTTGCCTGTTTTCGTTATGAACGTATAAAAAAGAGGTTGCATAGTTATCCTAAAAAAACTTAAATTAAAATTATTTCATTTCTTTTAATTTAAGTTAGCATAATAACCCATGTCTGTCATAAAGTTTTAAACGTCTGTTTCACATAGATTATTGCTTTTGCGTTTACAATGTTGCCTATTTTGTAATGAGCTTTTTATAAAAGACGTTGCATAGTTATCCTAAACAAATTTTTATTAAAATTATATCAATGCTTTTAATTTCCATTTTGTAGGTTGGAAGGTCGTATGGTGTTCCACACCAGCTATTTTAATTAACAAGAAGCTTAAAAGTACAAATTATTTATTAACTATAGGATTTGTATATTCAGATTCCGCGACATCTAACTCTTTTTCTGACTTCAGTATCTGCAGCCTACGATGGTATATCTCAAGTTCTAACACCTCCTCCTTTAACTCTTCATATTTGTTACTCTTGATCTTCCTCTTCTTTGCCTGACATCGAATGAACGGTTGACTCAGTGGGTTCTTCCATAAAAACCACGGGCATATTTTGTATGTCTTCAAGATGATGAACGTCAACATCACCAATTACACCACTCTCTGGAATATGTAATCCACTAACACCCGCACTTTCCTCATCTCGAATCTTGAGTATCGCTAGATCAACTTCGCCCAGCTTCTTATCTTTGCCTCCTTCACTGCCGGGTTTTTTCGCATTGTCTCTTTCTGTGAAAAAAAGACTGTTAAGTGTATAATTAAATTTCAACTTATATTACTTACTGGCTAATGTGCCACTCTTCCATAAGCCAAACAGATTCTCTCGAGCGAACTCCTGTTCACTGAAGCCAACTGTAACAGGTGCCTGAGAATTTTCAAATTTCGCACTATATTAAATGATATTTTATAGTAAGTTATAGAATGAGAGGTGGATTAATTGTTGTTTATTTAATATTAATACGAGAAGATTGAATTTACTTCAATAAGTTATGTACATATTTAATTAAAAAACGTTTAAACGCGGCAAGTATGAATGCATAAAGAATTGTAGAAGCAGTGGAAATAAGTTGTTGAAATGACATGCAGTTTGAGTAAATAATTAGTGGTGGTTGGTTGAAGTTAGCCTAAAAGAGAGCAGCGCGTGACAATGTAATAATCACGTTGCCCTATAACATTAGGAAATAAAATAAAAATCTGTATTAATAAAATAGAAGTTTTGAAATTTTCATGGACTGTAAAATTTGTAACTTTTAAACTTGTAGTGGTTTCATGGTTACACAGTTACACATTCCGAATTGTGTAACCATGAAACCACTACAAGTTTAAAAGTTAAAATAAAAATTAGTTAGTATTGTAATAAGGAAGTAAAAAGAATACTGTTATTAAAAGATAAAAGGGTAAAGTGAAAAAAAATGCGCTCATTGTTAAATAAGTGATAAAAAAAAGTGACGTAATAATTTAAAATAACGAGTTTGTGCATATTGAAGGTCATCCACGGTTGTGTTTAAGTATTGAACGAAAAATATAAAATACGATAATCGATCAAGTGTAATAAATCAGTAGATATAAAACAATAACCAGAAAAGATTAATGGTGACTCAGCACCGTTTGTAATTTGCTGGCAGTTTGTAGTGAAAACGTGACAATTTGAAGATAATTAAAACTGATAAAATAATTCATCCAGAGAATATTAACCGTATCAATAGATTGAGGGGAACTTGAACTGTGTAGAATCAGCGAAGAACTTCCGAAGAAGATGTTTGCGGAACAAAGAAATACGGCCCCCGAAACAACAGCGTAGCAACGAGGTCATCCAATCTTCGGCTACCATACACAATAAGCAAGACTGATAAATTTACGTAATAAAATAAACGTTTATGTGTTTTATTTTTCCTTAAATTGTGTTTAATAATCAAAACTGAATTAAACAAATTTTATTTACTGCTGATACAGAAATATATGTGCGTGTTAGATAATAAGAAATACGAAACATCATAATAATACCCAGAGGTTATCGTAGGATTGTTTTTTATATGTTATTGTAAACAAAGCATTTGTGCATTTTTGAGTTTAGTTAAATTAAATAAGCATACCGTTTGATTTATTTTTATTATTAACCATTACGAATATTAAAAGCTTAAATACTAAAGGAAGTAATTTCTAACAAAGTTACAAATTTCCATATACATTAAGAAAATAAAATTGAATATAATTTTTGTAATTGTTAACAATAATCATTTCTTTTAATAATCAAGCTAGCCGGCGCAACCAGATAAGAAAAGAATTTGTTGAAGCAAACATTAGAGTTCATTTACGCAGACAGAAACCTCATAGCAAGCAAGTTAAATTTAAATTTATGAATGCTATTTTTGCGAGTTGAAACGGCCCAAATTAAATTAAAAGGTAAACATTTTGAATTCTCACGAAAACAATACGAATTTATATTAAAGGACTTTGAAATTATTAAAAATTGTAAAAGAACCGTAATATTTATCTTTTGTGGCGAGTGTAAACAAACAGGAATAGGTCCGTTGCACAATTCCAATGCCTTTGCGTTCTCCAGCACTTCGTGCCAGGCAGTTTACTTATCTTTGCTGCTGGTATTTTTAAAGTTCCCAAACAAAACACCCTTCTTCTGCCCAATAATTCCAAGAATGGCTAATTTTCTTTGGTTAATAATAACCGCGCGCTTACTCATTTTCACTTGTCGCAAATACAAAAACTTCTTTGTAATATTTTCGCTAAGTGACCATTTATTTTGGCAGTAGTTTGTATTTCGGCAGTTTTATGAAACGCACACTTCGATTTATTGCAAAGTGACGTAGCCACTTCTCTCTTTTCAAACTTCGCTTTTCAACTTGTTAAAAATTGTGTTTACGGAACCAAATACTTATTGTCTCAAAAGTTCAGAGTGCAAAGTAGCGTTATGGAACAGGTCCCAGGTCTACGATGAATTTGTTAGTTGGTGCAATATGCATGTTAAAGATGGTAACTCGGGTAACTACACAAAATGTATTTCTTGCATATTTTCTAGAAAAATCCAAGTGCCGTAAGGCGTCGTCTATGTGGTAATATTATTCCCTGCTGAAGGCAGCTGTGAATTTGCACAATAATATAAATATCGGTAGATATACCAGATTAATAACATTCTTAGAACGGAAATCAGGCGGTTATAAATCAAAAAAATCCAAAATTTTATCTCGGGAAGAAATAGAATTATTTTTAGTGGATGTTCTAGATCGTAGTGGAAGGTTGTAGGAACTTATAACAGGACAGCAAATTCTAATATTTTCATACATAATTGTTCAAATTGTGTTATTAATCTAAAATTATAGGTGCAACAAATTTATGTTTTTATTAAAGTTATAATTTTTCATTAAATTAATATTTTTTTAATTGCATCAAACACATCTACAGGGTGCGACATTAGTGCGTCGAAGTACGATATATCCGTTATTAAAGGAGATATCAAAAAAAATTATTTACAAAAATTATAGGCAACTACAAACTTCACATTATAAAATTATTTTCGCATTTACAGGGTGTTACATATTACCAGGGTGCACCAAACATACTTTTTTTTAAATGGGACATCCTATATATTATTTCAAATTTAGATTAAGCTCGTCTCCCCCATACTTCCAATATAGGGTTTTATTGCGTTATACAGAGTATTTCAAAAGTTATGGTCAATTGTACATGAAAATATTCTCATTTCATCGTCCTGTATACCCTGGACAGAACAACATAACAATAATTTTTTCCAGGCATAACCTTTTGAAATTGGTACAGTGTTACGAGAAAGTGTTATTTCTTTATTATTGCACCAATTGAATATAGAGCGAGCCAAAACTCGAGCACATTATTTTGTAAATTTTTTCAAATGAATCACCCTGTATTTTATTTTACAAAGTGAAAATACACTTTATGTTCTTTCATTTTTATCAAGCACTCCTTATAGCTAAAATCGTTAATTTCTGAGATATTTTCAATTTAATAACAGAAATAATTTTTTTTTTAAATTTCTATTATAACAAGTTAGCCGTGAACAAGTAAAAGTGTGACAAATTATTATAAAAAATTAAAAAAACATCGGTTATTAAGACAAAATTCTTATAAAATTGATTAATTTCATAATAAATGTTCAAAATGTCCACCGAAAACTGTGCAATGCTTCTCGCATTCTATTCTTCATACCATCTTGTGTGGTTGGACGTATTTGATACACACGGTTTTCCACATAACCCCACTTGTCAATTTTACTTAACTCTGGTGAACGAGCTGGCCATGCAATGGGTCCTCCCCTTCCCACCCATCTTTCAGGAAACGATTTTAGCTGTATGGCGTGCTTAATAAAAATGAAAGAACATAAAGTGTATTTTCACTTTTTAAAATAGGGCGATTCATTTGAAAAAATTGACAAAATCATGTGTTCGAGTTTTGGCCCGCTCTATATTCAATTGGTGCAATAATAAAGAAATAGCACTTTCTCGTAACACTGTACCAGTGTCAAAAAGTTATGCCTGGAAAAAATTATTGTTAGGTTGTCCTGTCTAGGGTATACAGGACGTTGAAATGAGAATGATTTTCGTGTTCAACTGACCATAACTTTCGAAATACCCTGTATTGCGTAACGAACCCTTTATTGCAATTATGGGGGAGATGAGCTTAATCTAAATTTGAAATAATATATAGGGTGTCCCATTTAAAACAAAAGTATGTTCGGTTCACCCTGGTAATATGTAACAAAAATAATTTTCTAATGTGAAGTTTGAAGTTGCCTATAATTTTTGTAAATACCTTTTTTTGATATCTCCTTTAATAAGGGATATATCGTACTTCGACGCACTAATGCCGCACCCTGTATGTAATAGATTTTGTTAATAAAGTTTCAGTGTATTACTAACTGATGTGAATTATGAAAACAAAAAAAAATATTTACTTTACCGCCCGCGCTGCAGTATTTAGCGGGCGCTAAAGTGGCTGTTTACGCCTACGCGCGCTAAACTGATTCATAAAAGATTATTTTATAGCCCGCTCTTACATAAACACATTTAAATAATCTGATATAAAGCATTTGTTTTATATTTTTATCAATAAATTAGTTTCTACGAAAATTATGGGTTTCTCTCACCATAACATAATTAAAAATAAATACAGTATAAAAATTAAAAAACAACACACAATTATACAAATGTTACAGTGACGACAGTAAAAATGATTCCATTAATCACTTTTTAAAGACCATTTCTCTCTTTTTCAGAAATATTGAAGAAAGTGATAATTTTCTGTTTTCTTTAATAGAGAATTTCATTTTAATGTAAAATGTGTATCAGGAATAATACATATGAAATCGATTTAGTTGAACCTTCCTTCAATAAGTTCGTGGATATTTCATTATTCGCTTTACAAAAACTTCTATTTACAAGTTTAAATTTTTTTATTAGTAACAAAAAAATTAGTATTAAATTATCTGCACGTGGTTTATTCAGTGTACGAATAATTTTAACATTTGCATATCAACTGTTAATCACTGCTTGTATATGAAAAAAAAAGATGAATTTCCATGAATTAATTTCAAATTTAGTTTGGAAGATTTAATAATAATGCATCGATTTCTTAATCCGTAACTGGTAAAAGCTCAAAATTATTTTCCATCTCCTAAAAACAGCTGTCTGCTAGAGGAAACCTGATACTTTTAAGAGGCTGCGTTGATCTCTCTCTATCAAGCAATTGTTTTCTATTTATTTCTCTTGCTCTTACGACAGAAAAACAAACACATTAAAATGAACAACGCTGCACATTGACAATGCCTATAAATAGACCATATATTTCTATATGGGTTTTAGAAGAGTGTTATCGCTCTACCATCTCTTCAGGATCCCTAGAGACGGTTTTACAAGCTGTTATTCCACAATTTATATTTTTTCATTATTATTCTATACATTTCTCTTTTTACTACACACTTTGGAGGGTGTCGATTATATAAACGTACGTTTCCATCTACCTTTTTGCCGAAACTAACATAATTATATTGTCAGAACAATTGCTCTCGTTTTCAGTGGCCTTTTCAACGTCTTTATCAGAAGGGGGCATTTTCCCTATTATATACATGAAACCTTCTCTTTGTTAATATCTCAATTCTAACGTGAAAATTTTTTGTGTACCAACCCTTACATTTTTTTTTCGTTTAGCAGTTGCTACTAATTTTAAAACTGCTTTTTATAAACAAAAATTTTATGTGTTGCATCTTGTACGCATACTGAGATCATAAAATGTACACAAAATGTAGAATGCGTTGATAGGAGATTACAGAACGAGTTAAAAGTTTATAGGTATACTGACGCATGTCTAACATTACAAAAAAAAAGATTAATAAACTATATTTAGCGTTTTTCATCAAGTTTTCAGCGGATATTTTTAAGAAAGGGATTGAATTCCAAGCAGCAAGTGCACGTAATACGTTTCGAAAATCAAAACTAACTTTATTTAAAATACACTTTTATAGATAACAACCTTCTGTCAACAAGGTTGAGTGTAAAAAGAGTTGATTTTTTCCTCTAAGTTAAGACCAGTTTTAGTAAAATATGCGAACGCAAACTTAAAAAGGGATCTTCATATAGGTCACTGTCAATATCTATTAGTTAAAAACTTCCTTTGCGGTTTTTCTTACTTGAATGATTTTCTTTCTTATTAAACGTTTGGTAAATTCCAGATAAATCGTAATAGAAAAGAGGGGTAGGTGGAGCTTTGAAATTTGATCGGCGCAGAAGTTTTGATAATGGATACACCCACGTTTATATATGCCTGCGCATTGTGTAATTAAAGGTATTTCTTGAATTTTTGTTAGATTCGCCATGCATTATTTTACTACAATCTTCACAACGTGCGTGTAACTATGTAAGTATCAGGTTACACGTTTCCGTTTGTTGGGAGTTCATCGTAAAATTTGCTGATGTTGCGTTAATTTACCATTCAACACTTACCCATTTGTATATAGAGAATAGAAAATAAGATCTATTTCAATTAAAAAAAAGAAAAAAAAATTGATTAATATTCAGTTTTTACTCAGAACACGAAACTATTTCGTAAAATTTATGGTCATACTAAAATAGAATAAAATATAGATTGCGTTCGGCAAAATTTAATGCATAAGAACTAGATTTATTATTTTCAGAATAGAAAGTGCAAAGATTATGTTTTCTGTACATTCACACTATTCCATCACATTGGCACTATTTTGTCAATTTCTACAGAAACGTTTCATGTGGAAAAGGTGGTGGAGTAAAACAGTCGAAAGAACTCCTGTTTAGGCATTTTAATAATTATTGATAAAGATTACGAAACTTTATTATGGCTATATACCTACAACACGTAAAATTAGTTGTACTTGACTAAAAGCAGTATAATTAAAAAATTTTTAAAGCTGCTGCAAACTGTCTTTGGGTTAAACAAAGACGATTTTATGGTGAACCCTTTCCTAGTGCCAATTGTGTGAGGAGAATATTTCAAAATGCACTGTTACCAACAAAAATAATGGTCACAGATAGTTTACATAATGGATAGTCAACCCACATTGCAAAGTATCTGTTACATATGAATTAAAGAAGATTTAAAGTTTTGCATTAAACATATTTATATAACAGCGATATTTAAGAAAAATGCAATCCTTCTGAAAAAAAAAAATAATAAAAAAGAACTAAAAACCCACCTCATGTTTTTTATAAGTTCATAAATTAAAAACTAAAATTGTTTAAAGTAATTTATTTTATTAAATTTTTATTCTTTAACCTTACTTCGTGGAATTCCATATTTAATAGCACTAATGTTTTATAATACATTATAATTCCACAATTTCTTCTATATAATTATTCATATAAGTAAAATAACAAACAAGTACGTAGTTATGGTAACAAATCATTAAGGTAAAACACCAATCTTGATGTAAATTATAATTCGGTATTTAAAATATCTGTTAAAGGTTAGTCTATCAGAGCAACCTGTTCATTCATTAAAGGTATGTTTATGTTTACAAATTTTGAATCCTTTCAAAACAATTTGGCCCTTTTAGTATGAAAATGTAAAAATTTAATATTATTTTGAAAAGTTATAAGGTGAATATTTACTATTAAATAAATATAGAATTATAATTTACATTAACCCATTAATGCCCAAAATTAAATTTTAGTTATATTTTTACACATATTAAAATCTAGTGTCAGAATATGTTTGTAATAAGTATGATACTAAGAAAAGCAATATTTTTTTTATTATTAATTTTATAAATACATAAATAAAAAGTTTACCTCGAGTAGGATTTGAACCTACGACCTGTACTTTGCTAGAGTACTATGTATAATTTATAAAATTAATAATAATTTTTAATTACATATTTACCTTTGAACTTATTCGTTCATAACAAAAACTTATAATAATTCAACATCTTTTGTGTCTAAGTTACTTTTTTTTTGGCGTATGATATACGCTGGGCAGTTAGGGATACAAAAATTCTAAATCGCATTAATTTAAAAAATAGTTTATTGAAACAAAAATCAATCAAATAGGTATTACATATCATATTATTATTAAACAAAACTTCATGTAGTGTGGTATTTCTCAAAACAAGTGTCAGGATACAAACCCACGTTGTACTTTATGCATAGAAATTTAGTACACTTTCCGCATTTAACACATCTCCACTATGTTTCTGCCAACGTTATCTAGTGGTATTTCATTTGCTAAACGCTTTGATGTTTATAGACGTACTCCTCGTGAAGTTAGAATATCAGGTGCTGAAAGAAGTGTCAGCAGATTTTTCTCATCTTCTAATGCATGGGTAGCCCCCTGGCTTGTTTTTTAGATCTTTTAGTGGAGCGTGTTCAACTCCGTCTCTCCTAATTGTTCCAATGCAACCTATTTGTTCATTTTTAAGTCTTGAAGGTAAAGTCAGTGACGTAAAAACCTATCTATATAAATAGTTGACCCTGCAGTCAAAAATCCGACAGTTTTTCTGAGCTGCTAATGATGTAACTAATTTTTATCACCACTATAAGTGAGAATTTTGCAACGCACCAAAATTTAAAATCAAACCACATGAGTGTTCATCTGATAAACTGTTTCATCGAGTGGTGACCATAATACGGTTCCATTGCCTCACCCATTAAACAATCTCCGACGGGTGAAAGTATTTTTGAAAACATTCATTTAGGTGACTAACAATTGGACGAAAAAATCATTACATTTATATTTTTCTACACATTGTTACATATTGATAATAAGTGTACAGTCATAACTATGATTGCAGTAAAAATCGAGTAACGTACACATAAATCTACCTTCTTTAGGTTATGACGCCATGTAACCATAACTGTCCAGCGTATTACAAATCATATGCGAACTTCTAAGAGCTACAAATGTATTTACCTTGCAAAATAGGAGAATCCACTAATGTTCTGATTGAAAACAGCCTTATAAACTACTAATTCCTATAACACAGATAAAAAGCTATTGCTGGTAAAAGTGGTAACTTTGAAAACACAATTAAATGGCGCAATGTCACTATTCACTGATTTACAAAGAGCACACGTCCTGTACTAGCAAAGTTATCTAACGACAGACAATTGGTATTTACATTTCGCTAGCATCAGTGCCAGTGGTGATATATGTTTAATACATTATCAACTTCAGAACTGCAATTTAGTAATCACTTTTAGTGTTAGATGGCGAACATTATACATGTATCACCCATATGATATATCATACGGTGAGCATTAATGGATTAAGTTTGCTTAAGGTGACCATTTATGTAAAAAAGAAATACGGGCCATGGACGCGTCCCCTGAACGGTCTGAGGGTACCAAATACTCCTCAGGTGGAGAGGAATTTTTTTTAATTAGATACAAAATTATGAGTTTTTATGCTCTCTACTCTAAGTAACAAATGTAGTGGTTATTTATGGTAAGTGATCCCGCGTCATACAGCAATAGTGTAAAAAAATAAATAAAAAAGATCTAATTCATTGTGTATTTTACTTCGGTTTGTAAATGTACATAGTAACTAAAATGGCGAGAGAAACGTTACTCATTTGTATCTTTTTCCATTGAATTCGTAAAATATCTGGGCGATCTAGAAGATACTTAAAAAATTCTAAGCAATGTATTTCAAAATTATGCGTTGGATCCCGGTAAATACATGCACATTTCAATAATACTTAATATGTTGTTGTGTCTTATATTTTTTACTCTTGAAATTGTTAAAAAATTCGACCCATTGTTCATTATCAATAGAAGCAGAAACTTCTTTCCACTTTTTTATGTTTTGACTGGTTGTATATTTTTTAATACACACGATTTCATCAAAATTTCCGTAGCATCTATATGAATATCAGGGTATTGTCTTTGAAAAACAGTTAATGAGTTTCCAACATCTGACCACAGAGATTCTTTTTTTAGCAATACCCAACGAAACGCTTGCGAATCTTCGAAGTGTCGCGTCCATTTGTAGGCGATACAAGAAGTTACGGCTAGGTCTCCTTCATTTACCAAAGGTACTAGCTTACTGTTAACTTCATTTTCCAAAAAAATGCATTCTTCCGTTCTATTAATTGTTGCTTTAATTTGATAGAACCATGTATACTTCTACCATTGATGATTCCACTTGCAACACACATTTATTAAATGTAGAAGCTTGTGAGTGAAGACACTATAGCCAATCTTCAAAGAAATTGTTTTTAAAACTATTAAGAATCAATCTGAGACAATTTTCTTGAGAGAAAAAGTAAGTCTGTAACGGTTTGAATATTTTTAATATTCTTTCTGACGATGGTAACAACGCTAACCATCTGGTTTTACTGTATCACAACAGTTTTTGATATTTAACGTTAACGAACACAAAATTATTTTAGTTGCTCAACGCGGACAAAGTGTAGAAATAGCCATACATTTACACAATAATGATTTTGATGTCAATGGGCAGGTAGTCTGCTGATGTTTGCATACAGTTATGAAGGATATGAGCAGCACAGTTCACCCCAACTAAAGCTCTTTCACCTGGAAGATCTTGAAGCTCCAAAGGTTTTACTTCAACATTTTTGATTTGAACAATCGGTATAGATTATTACAAAATTGACCGTTCCAAGATCATTTTGTATGGAGCTTAATGATTCTTTTGTAAAATGTTACACGCAATACTTTCAGATTTAGTTCTAGCGCATGCAAATTTTTGTTATGTAACAAATAAAAATACTACTTTCTCTCGGAGGCCAACTTAAACAAAGAGAAATATTCACTTATTAAAAAAAGGAATGTTTGCACCACGACCTAGCCTAGCGATGTACATTACTTACGAAACATACCGTAGATTACGAGCTCTTTTTTTGATAACGCCGTACGAGCAGCAGAGATAATTACATAGCCATAATCAGATAATCAAGTCGCGCACCACTCATTTTGTAGGTTAAATAATTAAAATGCAACAAAAATGCAAAAGTTGTATTTTAATACTACATGTAGTCTTAGTAAACAACACAACAACTGTATTTATTTGTATATTTCGTACAGAAAAATAATATCTGTTCATTAATTTCAGCATAAAAGCAAATAAAATAGTATTTGGTTTTTTCGCAAAACTAACTAATTCTTTATCGATATCCAACTATACATATAGTCTATCTTTATGTAGAATTATTTCAAAATGAAAGACAATTAAAACTGTACAAAATACAACTGAAGTAAGGTTATGCTCTGAAATGTTTTTATCTTAGAAAACACTAACCGAAGTCAGCTGTTTTATTTTCATTACAACAGTATTAAAACTTCCGAAACAATATTAGACTAGCTTTACGTGTCCGTAACTCAATTCATCTAATTTGTCCACCTAATAAAAACAAAATTTGCACTAAAAAAGATACGTACTTACACTCAAAATAAATTTAATATGTTATATCGAAATCAATTGCTGTCGAGAACTTCATTTCTTGACGATACGATAACGCAAAACATCAAGTAAGGTAAGCTTATTTTCAGCATTTTTCAATAATGTAAAAACGTAATGTATCTTCAATCCTGGGCAACTAGCACAGATAGGTTTCGACTACTAAAGCGGTAATAAGAATAACTAACAGCATACGTAACTAACAGCATTCATAACTTGGCCTGTCTCCATATTTAATGATACAAAAACAAAAGGTATCTTTAATTCAAACTTTTCTCTAAGATAACGTATTGCTTCATCCAACACAATACATGTAAGCCATTTTGACCTCATGGTACCATTCACCATGCTTCCTTCAACATGAAATGGAACCATATTTTCAATTAAAACGTGCACATTGCAAGGCTGGTGGAACGGAAATGATCCTGAGTAATTTCGCATTGCGCATAAAACAAAAATTGATGTGGAAAAATACCCGTTATAGACGATAAACATGTATACACGAATATTCGTAATTATGTACCTACAGTAAGGAGAAAATATCGACATATTCACTAAAATTGCATTATTAGAAAAAAAATACTACAATATGCGTAAATATACACGAATCATGTAAATATATTTACAAATAATAACATAAATCCAAAACTTGCATTCAGGTAACGATTGCCAAATATTGTCACATGGAAGCAACTTTTTATTACCTTACTAATGCTATCCATAGAAAGAAAGGACTGATCGTGGATCATGTTGTGGTATGACCAACTACATTCAAACGCAGCTAGCTTTTGTTCTTCAAATGTGACCTTAGAAAAGAAAACGAGACTGATACTACTAGAAGCAGTAATATCTGCCTTTTCATGCTTAAATGTCGATATGTGTTGAACAATATCCGCTTTTCCACCATATGCAAATGAAAACTGTGCACAGTATTTCAAGCATTCTACATCATTATCTGAGGTTGTCTTTTTTTAATAAATGGATATTCACTTTCCAAATCTCTATTAAATGTATACTTTCTTTTTGGCATTCTCAGATTTTCTACCGTCCTAGGTACACACTACATTATAACGATTATTTATTTTAAAACAGTTATTTATTAACACTTAGTCTGAACTAAGGAACTATTTACACGCACTAGTATATTTATTTTCCACACGTGCAAGACAACGCCGTCAGCAAATTCATTTCGCGCTAAACTTGACACTTAATACGGGATCGAGCGCTTTTTATTTGTCGACAAAAATACTAGAAAAGTTTCGTAAACTATAGAACTTGTGATGTCATTCTATTGTGTCTTATCTGAAGGACGCGCTATCTGTTTCGTACTCTCTAGATTTTGATTAATTCGATCTAAACAGTGAAACGCGAGAAACGAGATAAAGAAGGGATTTCTTTGTAAATATGCAACATTTATCAAAATAATTACATACACGAAATGATGTATATAAAAAAGGAACATCCCCGTATATTGCGACCCGAATGGCCGCCTTAAGTTTGCTGTTTTATCTTAATGATTTGTTACCATAACCCCTTGTTTCCTATTTTACTTATACATTTTCTCTTGTTAATGATACATGATGTATTGAAACTGAAAAGAAAGTGCTATTAACCATGGAATTCCACGGGGTAAGGTTAAAGAAAATAAATTTAATCAAAGAATCTTCGTTAGAATAGTACGTTGTGTACATGGCTAAAAATGAAAAAATGCTAACTTTTTGACTGGAATGTTGCATTTTTTGTGGTCATAGTTGATGCCAAAAGGCAACTTTCAAGATAGGGAGCCACATTCATGTAGAACACCAAAATGGCGGCTGTTAAAGGTGGGCACCACTAGCCACCATATTGCTGCATATGATTTTGAGTCTGTATTTTTTAAAAAATTGAAATATTTCGAGAACGGTAAGTTTTAGATATAGGAACCATAAGAGTAACTAAACTTTTTTTAGTCTCTAGAATTCGAAAATGAGAAAAAAATACAGAATGTTCAATTTAAAAAATCATATGTTTGATATGTACCTTATTGTTGACACACCCTGTATATACCAAACTAATTTTAAAATGTGCACATAAAGACCCTATATATGACTGTATTGAAATATTTTCACAAATTATTACAGTTCCGCTTTAAACGATTGACGCGTATGTTGTGCGCCACCCTGTGTGTGTGTATATATATATATATATATATATATATATATATATATATATATATATATATGTATATATATTGACCACGTTGAAGTGGATCGTTTCAATACGAAGGTTGTAGATAAAAGAAAGACAAAAGGTAGTTGCCATAAAATTAAATTTACAAATATACAGGGTATTCGTTAAAAGACCAAAGTGCTATTAATTTTTTTTTCTTTGTTATTAAGTTTAAGCATTGTTCCAACGTTTAACCTAGAAATTAGGTTCTTTAACACGCTTAACCGCTTAAGTTGCTTGTTTTAAACAATATGCTATTGATGAACTTTTATGTTGGTGTAGAGACTAGTTTGTGATTGGGCGAGTGTCTCGTGGTGTAACCTAAAGTTTCTTTCTTTTTTTTTTGGGAGTAGGAACCTAAGGACGACTTTAGACTTTTATATTTACCAAGGTAGGTATCCAAATAATATTTTCAAAGAGAGTGGCGCATCCGGTTTTTTTTTTAGGTAAGTTAATCCAGCGATTTTATCGAGAACTGGGTCCATCCCCTGAGATTGAGCGAGCACTAAAATCAGAGATGTTACCAAGCCGGGTATAATCTTGCAGTTTCACTGTAAGACCATTTGACTGCTGCTTAGTTCCGTTTCTAATTCTGCCAATGATGTAGACAGAAGGTCTTTGTTTTCTTGAGAAATAGTTGGTTTTTGAAAAAAACGTTGTTATTTTTCGATTAGTTTTTTCTAAGTTTTCTTCTTGTTTTAGTTTGTTTTCGAATCCGGAAAGTTTCTTTTTTCCTCTTTAAACATTTATATATAAATCCAAATTAAATCACTTCAGATTTTATTAATTGCAAAAATAATTCAATCGTGAAAATTAATAAAAAAGAAAACAGTTTAAATTTTTAAGTATTCTTGAGGTTGCGGCAACAAATGAAAATATTTAGTGCTTAAACTTGAAAAAAAAAAACTAATTATAAAGTTACTTTTCCACCAAATCGATTACAAAACTTATTTAACTTACTTTAGATAGAAGCTTTGTAATCAATTTGAACTAATAACTAAGTAATAAACGGTTAAACGAACAGAAAATTTACTAGGTAAATAGATATCACTCTTAAAATTATTTCCTTAACTATTTATCAAACGGTATGATAAAATAACAGATATAAAACAAATCTATCAAGTAAACTCTTTTTATTTAGGAGGTCGAAATACAAGTCACAGAATGCAAGTTACAACTCGAATAATTGCATACTCGTTAAAATACAAGTTGAAACCAATACGACAAAGAATGATTTATCTACATATGTTTATTATTATTTTTTTTTTGAACAAAATAAAACTCGCTGAGATTGCACGCAGAAAACTGTAATTATTGTAAAATAATAAATAATTACTGCTATTTTCGTTTTCAAATGACGGGAACACAATTTTATTTTTTTGTATTGTTGAAAATTTATAAATTGAAAGTCACCGACAGGCGCCTTTGCATCCACGGCGCCATATGGACGGCGCGGGCCTGAGTAGAGAAAGGCGTTATCTAGGTTTGCTCCCAAAACTCGAGACAGGGCAATAAAATGTGAAGTGAGATATCACCTCTAGTTGACCCAATCCTAACTAGAGGGGATTAGGAATGAATACCCCTCCAAACAATTCATGTCACCATAAAACACATTATTCGCAAATAGATCATTGGTACATAGAGCAATGTCATTACCATTAAACTAAACAAATTTTCAATAAATAAATATCAAATACAAAACGAATTTCACAAGCAAATGGTTACATTTCAAATATAATCGACACTTTAGTTAATAATCAAGAGTACAAATTATCTATCAAAAACATTTACCCAGTTAACACAGAACCGACAGAAAATCAATACATATACATTTTATATCTTGGAAAAATACGAAAAATAGTTCACATATTACAAAAGAACAAGAAGTACAAAGTAGCTTAAAAAGCACCAGTGTTCTTAAATGTTTATTTAATGCGAAAGATTCACCTAACAACATTTTGAAGTCCGTTATTTATAAATTGAACTGCACATTCTGAAATTAGTTTTTACAAATATAAACACACAGACAAGTCAAATTATGCTAACAAGTTAAAGTAAATAATCACCTTATGACTGTACAAAGCAACATTATACTTTACATTTTTGTAATAAAAAAGACAAATTAGATGTTTTGAAAGCATTCGATATTTATAAGCATAAACAAAAAGTACTTTTAATGAACGAACAGGTTAATTTTATAGACTCACCTTTAACAGATATTTTAAGTGTAGAACTATAATTTAAATCAAGTTTGCTGTTTCACCTTAATGATTTGTTACCATAACTACTTGTTTGTTATTTTACTTATATATTTTCTCTTGATACTGTTACATGTTATATTGAAACGAGTAGAGAAATAAGTAATTATAAAAAAAAAATTGTGGAATTATGTTGTATTTAAAATATTTGTGCTATTAAATTTACTTTGTACATATTTTTCTCACATTTGTGCATTCATTGGTAGAGAGACTAAGGATGCATTTTTCGAATAAAACCTAGTGTCAAAAATCCTTGGATTGGAAGAAAAAAACCCCAAAATCTCCAAAAATTAAGTTGACTATGATGTCAGATTTTAAATAGGGCTCAAACTATTCCCATTTAGGGGGATTTTGTTTCCGGTGCAGATTGCTTAAATTTCAACTATAAATCTTTAATGGTCTACTATAACGTCATAAATCTAATTAGCTAGTTGACAATTCTGTGTTAAACAATGCATCAACTGCACTACAATTTAGTGCATATAATATATTGTGTCAACATTAAAACCCATATAATGTCCTAGTCTAAGAGATAAGTCATTTACTTCAGTGTTAAAAAACATAGTCCATTATTGTAAATACAAAAATATATACTACTTTTAAATTACAGTTTGTAGTACGTTTATTATTAGAGAAATTACGTCTGTTAATAAAATAAAATTTCATTCCATCGTTAACCATACAAAAAGTGAGGTTAATTTATTTAATTTCAACATAACTAATAAAACCAGTGGCGCCAACTAGTTCTATTTATTTTGGTTCGAATTTTTCGAACTTTTAATGTCGTAATTGAAACAAGCTATGCAATCCTATAATACATTTATACAATAATTTATTTTTATAGGATCGTTCATTACCATATTAGGTACGTGAATAAACCTTTCAAAGGTCATAAGAATCTGAATGAGCGGTAGTTAAGTGTTACTCATATGTCACTGTTTTTATACTCTATAGGAGAAGAAAAAGCATAGTACACAACTCGGGTGGTACGAACTCGTGTAAATTACGACAGTTGTGTGTAATAGGCTACTTACCACCCTTATTATGTAATACACTATTTTCGTTAATTTTGTAAATAAATGCATGATTTAAAAAATTACATATTTTGTTTTATTTAAAAATTAACTTTAAAATACATTTTTGATTCTACAACAATGTTTTTAATTAAATTTACTTTTATTCTATTTAAGGTTAAAATTGTGGGTGTTGCTATTTACAAATTTGTAAAAACAGCGGCTTGTTTTCATTTAGCTTATTGTAGTTATTATCATATAAAATGAGTGATTCGAAAGATTTCGAAATCAGTAGTATTTCATAACGCACATTAAACAAATTGTATAATTATCGTTTATAATAAATAAATAAAATTAAGCTTTATTTTTTGCCACTAGTTATAAAAAGTTCTCACATTTTGTGTAACTAGTTACAAAAATGAGCACTTTTCATACCAAAATGGTAAGTGTAAATGTTCCCAGTACCAAACTATACAAATGATCTAAAAGGTAATACATACGTCCTTTGAATTGGCCATACATACAATTTTTTTATTTAATAATATAATATGAATTATCCCAACAAGAAAAGCAAGGAAACACCAAACTGCACTTCGCGTTACAGTATCTACTCTCCTGCCACCAAAGAATAAACTACGTCCTCACTTAAATAGTACGAGTTAATTTTAAAAAAGTGATTCAAATGATTTCCGTAATAATTTCTTTTAGTTAATTAGACTTTTCCGAGAGGGCGGTAGTGCAGTTACAGGTTTTCATGTGATTATGAATAGGTACTGTTTACTGCAAAACTTACACCGTAAAAGAAAACAACATTTACTTTGTGAAAATCGAAGAAAATTGTTGATTATAATTAACGTGACCGTGGTGAGCCATAAATAGACTTCTAGCAGATATTTTATTTTAATGCTTTTTGTAGGTTATAATTTATGAGTACTTACATTGTTTGTACATTTAAACATTGCTTATATTCAACAAAATACATTGTACCAGCTTTTATCAATATTTAGAGAATATTTATGTGGAATATCTTGTAAGTTGGTGATAAACATTTAAATATAATTGATAACTAAAGATAATCGAATTTGTAGGTTTCCCTAGTTGAACTTCCGAACGTTGCTACAGCTTCATTATATTTATCTTTATAAATACATACTTTGTATATTTTAAATAGAAATGTGAGCTTGTTTAAAGATAGTTGTTAGTGAATTATAAAACTATTTTGTAACCTTTACATATTGAATGACAAGCCTAGCTAAAGTAAAACTATCAATAAGATATAAGTAAACTGATTCCACCAGAAAACCGTATACTCTTTTTTCCGATTAACTTCAATGTTTGATATTGATTTTAAAAAATGTAAATGTACCTTTAGAGTGAAACAGCATTAGTTACCATCATCACAGCTCTTATTAAATGGTAATTTAACAAACCATACATGACCATATATCAACGCACAGCCTAAACCGCTGGTCCTAGAGACACGAAATTTGGAGTGTGTGTTCTTTGTGAAGTGTAGGTATCCAACCCTAGGAGGGTATCGATTGACTCGAAAATTGGATACATACTCTTCAATTAAAATTATGAGACACGTGTATCACAAAATTTAAATATCGCCCCTCCCCCCCATTCTGAGATGTCAGCAACGCGCGAGGGTACGCCAGTGCCAAATAAATAACTATAATGAAATTTAATGGCTTGAAGTACTTAAGTGTAATTCATTTAGAATTCAATAACTGCACAGAATAATTATATTACAAAAATCAACACATCCTTTTCAATTACCTACACTGTTATGTTGTAACAATAAATTTTTAGTCGCTATCTGTATCGAAACTTTCACAATAGTTCCCAACATTAATCACCATCTCATCAACTCCAATGTCCAACATTTCTTCACGTTTGTACCACTGCTACTGTAATGCTTCATTTCACATTGCAATAACATTTTCGGTCAGTTTTAAATGGTGTAGGTTCACAACTAATATATTTTGTGTTAACCAAAAAATCATGTTAGTCTTTGTCGAGGATGATGTTGGTACCTTCTCGAGTAACATTGTGTGGTAAGGTGCATTGTCCATAATAATTAATGAAGGCTTTTTTAAATGATTTGACAAATGCTTAATAAGCCATTCTTTAGACAGATCTCCATTCATTTCACCATAATGATCTTCTTTCCATGATTTTGAAGCAAATAATAGGGATGCATTCTCTATAAATCCGGTGGTGCAACCCACCTGAACAACAATAAAGCGTTTACCATCATAGCCCCGAGGTGTGTGTGTGTGTGTGCGCGCGCGGGGGCGTGTGTTCGTGCTTGCGTGCGCGTGTGTATGTGTGGACGGGTGTTAGTATCCACGGTAACTCCAGAACGAAAATACCTACGTACTTAAAATTTTTTATTTAACCTTGGTTTCATTTGGGTTAGAGCTGATTAGTTTTTGGGAGAAAGCGGCTGGGAGGGGGGGTTATTAAGGTCTGTTTTTGGTTTTTATCAAAGATTTCTAAAACAGCTGCATATTTCAAAGATATAAAAATACCTAGATATAAACCTTAAGCATATCGATTAATTATGTTCTATGCAATCTTTTGATATGGTAGAATTTAAGTGTTAGTATCTGAATAACGATTAATTTTATAAGAAAAAGTGTACACGCAGTTTTTAACGAAAATTTAATTTTATATAAATTTTCTTTATAAAATGTTTTAATGTAAAGCGAAATAAATGTAAAAATTAAATAAATATGGTTGAAAATGCTGAAGCTATATTCTCAATATTTTTATAGAAGCGGGCGACTTTGGAATTTTTTTTTACGTTAACATGTATTTATTTATGTCTATTAATCTCTATCTGACATGAAGATTTAAACGTCATTCTGACATAGATTATTGTTTTTGTTATTACAATGTTGCTTGTTTTCGTTATGAATTTCTTATAAAAGAAGTTGCATAATTATCCTTAAAAAATGTTATTACCATTATTTTATTTCTATTAATTTCCATTTTGTAGGTTGGAAGGTCGTGAGGTGGAATACACCTGATATTTTTTATTTTTATTGTAATTAATATTTGACCAGTTATGATAAACAAAATTAATAAGCTATTACCTAAAAGTGCAATATAATCAAATTTCTTCTGGAGTTTTTTTTTTTGTAATTAATATGGACTATTCTAAATAGGAATTTACATACATACAAAAATGGCTTGAAACACAAAAAATTGGGAAATAAGATTAATTAATTAATGTTTAAATATTTGCATGATAATGTTCTCGATGATGCTGTTATTTAACTAAAACATTTTCGATAATGACGCTGCGGTTATACCGTAATTAGAGGTTTGCTCGCTTTCTTTAAATGGAAAAAAATATACAGGGTCCACCAGTGAAGCGGGAAATTTTGAAGTACCCAATATTTTCAGAAAATGTTTATTATCAAAACTTTTTTTACAGGTTTGAGTAGAGGAAAGTATGCTATTTCATGTCTTAAAAATAATTCCGTGGGAGCGTTGATTCGTTCAGTCAACGGTGAGAGCCATTTTTGTGTAAACGCTCTTCCAATCTAGATTGAACATTTTTTTATTACTTTTTTTTTATTTATTATTTTTATTTTTATTTGGTCTTGAATTACAAACAATAATATATAAGACACGTCAATTGTATATGCATTGAAATTACATGTACATCACAAACACAAACATAAGTAATTTACAGGAAAGTTTAAGACGTTTGAGAGCAATTAAAAAATTCTGACATATCGTAAAAACATTTCTGTAATAAATAGGATTTCAATGATGACTTAAAGGTTTTTAAATTATGACACGATTTGATATAATTCGGCAAGCAGTTAAAAATTTTAAGACCTAAAACATTTGGAGAGTAGGCAGTCACATTATATCTTGAAAAGGGAACGTGGAATAAGTTCTTATTTCTTGTATTGAAATTATGAATATCCTTGTTCAGATTGTAAGTAGATTTATGATTGAAAATATATACACAGAGTTCAAAAATGTATACGGACGTTAAGGTAAGTATATTAAAGCTTCGGAAGATATTACGGCAAGATGCAAAATGTAATTCCGGTAAGGTTTGTGGTCTATTACAGTATGCCCTGCTCTACAGAAATCCCCAAAGGAAAAAATCGCTTGCGGTCCACGAAATGTCACCATGTTTGGAAATGAGTCGGCCCGGGAAGTATGAATTGTAGCCCCGTCTTGCTGAAAATAATTGGGTAAGTCTTCCGTCACAAATGTTCTTATCATGTGTGTTTAGCGGTTTGCCGTAAGTAGTAATGAGGCACCTTCCGCCGCCATCTTGGATTTTGACGTCACAAGCCCGTCCACGTGGGGGACCGGTTTTTCCACCCTTATTTTTACACGCTCACGTGTGAGCCCTGATTTTCAACCCTAATTTCTGCACGCTCACGTGTGAGACCGGATTTTCCACCCTTATTTTTACACATCCACGTGTGAGACCGTATTTTTCATCCCTATTTTTATATACCCTCGTGTGAGACCGGATTTTCCACCCTTATTTTTACACGCTTACGTGTGAGACCGGATTTTCCACCCCTATTTTTGCACATCCACGTGTGAGACCGCATTTTCAACCCTTATTTTTATATACCCTCGTGTGAGACCGGATTTTCCACCCTTATTTTTACACGGTTACGTGTAGGGCGTGTATTTTCACCCCTATTTTTTGCACATCCACGTGTGAGACCGTATTTTCAATCCTTTTTTATCCCTAATTATTTTTACTCGCTTACATGAAGGACCGTATTACCCTTATTTTTATGATTTCAATTGGGGGTTAAACCTTATGGCTGTATTAAGGACCTTTTGACAACCAGGACTGTTGCTAACGTGAGGGGCTGGTCCTGGTCTTGGCTTAGGCGGGACTGGAGCTTAGGGTTGGTCTAAGGATAAGTCTTAGAGTTTGGTCTTGGTGGTGGAGCTAGGGTTGAGTCAGGCCTTGGTGGTGGAGCTAGGGTTTAGAACTGTATTTGGGGTGGGGCTGTATGAGCTGAGGATAAGTCTTAGGGTTATTTCTGATGGTGTTAAGGTCCTTTGGCTGTAACCCTGGAGGCTGCACACGCACAATAATTACATAATTAATAAGATATTATTATTTAGTCTATTTAAACGAAACTGCTGATGGAGTATCTGTTAGTATCGTTTAGCGATTCAAGATGGAAGGTCAGTTTAAGCACCCTTTTCGGCGATAGTTGCAGGTCCGTCGGGTGTGGGAAATCGTATTTTATCGTTGATTTTCTAAAAATATCGAAACAGCTTGCGATACAGGTTTTGAAAAAATTATCTGGTTTTACAGTGATTGGCAGCCTTTATTCAAAGATCTCTCTGTGGAGTTTCAAAAGGGTTTACCTGATATGGAACAGTTTGACGGGGAAAAACCTGTCTTAATAATAATTGACGATCTAATGCGTGAAACTAACGGCTCTGTGGTTGATATTTTTACAAAGGGCTGTCATCATCGAAATCTAAGTGTGTTATTCTTAACGCAGAACATATTTCATCAAGGACGTGGACAGCGAGATATTTCTCTCAACGCACATTACATAATTTTGTTTAAGAACCCACGTGACAGAGCTCAGATACAGCATTTAGCAAGACAGATTTCGCCGGACAACCAAAATTTTTAGAAGCCGCGTACCAAGATGCTACTTCAAGCCCACACGGATATTTATTGTTCGATTTAAAACAGAATACACCGGATGTGCTACGTTATAGAACAAACATATTCGGGCCTCAGGTATCTGCAGGTATATATAGCGAAAAAAGGGTTTAAGTCTCACAGTCATAAAGATTACATCATATACGATGGCTGACGTTTTAATCGAAACACTGATATCCTACATGCATTAGCCAGATTAAGTAAAAGTCAACGTGACGCTTTATTGAAATGTCTGGATAGTAAACAGGTCGAGTGTATCTGTGAGTGTGCACATAACATTTTAAAAGGTCGTGTACCTCTGTCAGCTGATCAGAAGCAGCGACTCTCTCAACATAAGCACACCTTAAGACGCTTGGCACAGAGAGGCGAATCTATAAAAAAGAAGAAACAGTTTCTTGTACAGAAAGGTGGTGCATTTCTACCACTCCTGTTAGGACCATTACTTGGCGGAATTCTGGGTAATCTGTTTCAATAACCATGGACCACATTCTGAAGAAGATGATTATTCTACCGATGGGCTTTATACAGCGCTTACAGGCACCAGATGTTACACAAAACAACATTTTAACGCAGCTGGGTAACGATATGGATAAAGTTTTAAAAACTAAAATGACCGACCATGACAAATGGCAGCAGTACAACCAAGTTCTTCAAAGGTATCTACACTTTTCCAATCAGTTACGTCAGCCCACCAGTATAACAATCAGCGGTGACGCTGTGCTGATGATATTAGAGATTTACCGCAACGCAAAGGTCTGACAGACGACGAGATAGTATCAACGCTTCCGCCTTCATATAAGAGAAAAGGCGCGAATTTGTTACATATACTGAATACGAACAGCGATGTTTTTTGGGATAAAAGGGTACTGTCACAATAAAAGGCGAGATCATACCACATTCCAACATTATCGATCTGGTTCACGAGACGTTAAGAAAACGAAAACCACAAACCCGCGCGGTTGGCGTCAGTTTGCGACGTACATTAAAGAGATAAATATACCACGAGCGTTTATCGGAAATACGCAAAGGTATGATGTTTCTGTATCACCCAGTGCTGAACGGACCCTCACAACTATAGGTGAGAATTACGATGCTGATAGTGAAACGCGGAAACACCAAGAAGAATCTCTCAAAGAAGAAGAGGACTTTCACTAGATTGGGATTCGTGGCGGTCATAACATGGATGCTGTATACTATGATCCCTCTCACTCAGCAGGGTTCGCTGGTATAACACCTTTAACTAATGCTGTAAAGGGTAGATATGGTGAAGTAAAAAACTGGCTACAGGCACAGGAAGCTTATACGGTACATAAACCAGTCAGAAAAAAGTTTCCACGAAATAAATATATTGTGAGTAACCTTTACGAATTGTGGCAAGCGGATCTTTGTGATATGCGAACTTTAAGTAAACACAATAGTGGATACAACTACATACTAACGGTAATTGATGTATTTAGCAAGAGGGCATGGGCGCGAGCACTTAAAACGAAGACAGCCTCATCTGTAATTGAAGCATTCGCGGATATTCTTAAGGATTGCGACAATACTCCGGCAAATCTACAGACGGATAAAGGCAAAGAGTTTGTGGCGAGCAGTGTACAAAACTTTTTCAAGAAACAAAATATCAATTTCTATGTAACAAATAACCCTGATGTAAAAGCATCTGTAGTTGAAAGATTTAATAAAACATTGAAAACAAAGATGTGGCGTTATTTCACTTACAAAAATTCCTACAGATATATTGATGTACTCGAAAGACTTGTGACTGCCTACAACAATAGCCCTCATTCAAGTATAAAGATGGCCCCGCAGTAAACGATAAAAACATTTTGGAAGTGTGGAATAACCTGTACGCGAAAGGTTTAGGTCCAGTACGCCATCCTAAATATAAAGTCGGTGAGCATGTCAGAATCGCCAGAACTAAGTACACCTTTGAGAAGGGATATGAAACGAATTGGAGCGAGGAAGTTTTACAATTAGTGCGGTGATAAAAGAAGACCACCAGTTTATAGAATAATCGATCTTAATAACGATCCTGTTGAGGGCACCTTTTACGAAGAAGAATTGCAAGTTGTTACGGTTGATAAAGATACCTATTCAAAGTCGATAAGATTCTAGCGGAGAAGGGCCGTGGGCGAAATAAACAATACCTGGTCAAGTAGCGTGGATACAGTGACAAATTTAATATCTGGGTGTTAGCTTCGCAGTTGAGAGATATATAAAAATGGAGTTTTATCTTACCTTATTGAGTAATAGCGCTATGACATATTTTCCAGGTAATATGACGTCAAGTTTTATTACGCAACTGCCAAAACGAATAAGATTAACGGGCTCATGGGTTGTAGGGATATCGGGAATTCAGTACCCATGTTCTTTTGCCGCTGTAAGTGCAACAGATAATTTGATTTATTATAGAACAGAGCCACCTGGCGAGAACATGTTAGAAACGATATTAAAAAGGCCGCAGAATATTTTCAACTCGACAACGAGAAGATCATTTATATTGAAGATGGCTGGTACGTGATACGATTCGCTTCGGGAAATTACGCCAGCATAGAAGAAATTATCAGCGAGCTAAGTAACCATGTACTAATAAGTAAATTGCTAACAATCGAATATCATAATCTAACTAAACGCGTCACTACGAAATTAAAAACTCAGCCCTCGCTATTCGGATTCTCACAACGTCTAGCCTTACAATTGGGTTATCGACCGTATCAGAACATAGCTATGGAACCATACCCCTCACCCCGCTAGTATATGGATAGGATTACCAACTCAGATGTTTGTTTATTGCGATATCGTTGAACCGCAAATTGTGGGTGATGTTTTATCTCCGCTTATGCGTATAATAAATATTACTTCAGAAAACTATGCTTATGGGGTCATAAAGATGTGGTTTTTCGCCTGCACACTACATACCGGTAATGACGCGTGAATTTGAAAACATCGAGATTAATATAAAACAGATACGGGTGCAGCAATGCCATTTGAGTTTGGAACGTCGTGCCTGAAGCTACACTTTAAGAAAGTACAATAATGGTTTGCCCTTACAGCAATATTACATGAATCAGGCCGGTAACGGTATCGGCTCTATTTACAGAGGTGCGCCCTATCAACGTGGTCATGGAATAGGGAGCTGGTTAGGTGGTATATTTAGAAGTATAATACCGTTATTTAAGTCTGGCGCAAAGGCTATTGGTAAAGAAGCTCTTAGAACAGGTGCTAATATTCTGGGTGACGTCATAGGGGATCGACCTATTAAGGATTTGTTTCAAGAAAGATTTCACGAGGCAGGTAGAAACCTTAAGCGTAAAGCCGACGATAAGATCGATAAAATGATGGAGGGTTCGGGTTATAAAAGAGTACGTCTGACTGATAATAATCAGTCCAAACTGACAGCTGTTGGTAAGAAGAAGCTTGCTTACGACGATATATTTTCAAGATAATGGCTTTTCTACATGCCCAATCGTGTGAATGCGTCAAGTCCGAATTGGATTTGTTCGCTTTACCATCGACGCAGACAAGTATCGAGAGTGGTGAATGGATATTTTACAAGCCCTTATCAGCTCTGAGTGATGACGCCCCAATAGAATTTGTAGTCCCCGGAAATGGAAACGATTATATAGATTTAAGCCAGACCATGCTGTACATTACAGCTAAAGTTCTAAAGCATGATGATACAGCACTTACAGACGCTGATGTTGTAGCACCGGTAAACAATTGGATGCATTCGCTTTTCTCACAGGTGGAGGTTTACTTAAATCAGAAGATGGTGTCACAACCAAACAACGCCTACGCCTACCGTTCAAATATCGAAACGCTGCTAAATTATGGAAAGGAGGCCAAGAGTTCACATCTAGGATGTACCTTATGGCACAATGATACAGCTGGACAGATGAATACACTGGGAAACGCTAATAACGGTTTCTCAAACGTCAAGCACTTGCGGCTACCGGGAAACAGATAGAGATGATTGGTCACGTGCACTCGGATTTGTTTAATCAAGAAAAGTTTCTCATAAGTGGTGTTGAGTTAAAGAAATTTGTACGATCAAGAGATACCTTTAGTCTAATGGCGGCACACGCTTCAAATTACAAGACGCGAATTATAGACGCTAGTTTACTGGTGAGACGTATGCGAATCAATGCAACTATTCTAATTGCGCACGCTAAAGCTTTAGAAACAACAGCCGCAAAATATCCTGTTACAAGGACCGACGTAAAAGTGTTAACTATACCTGCAGGCATACATCGAAAATCATTGGATAATGTTTTCCTGGGTCAGTTACCTAAACGAAGCATCGTAGGCTTTGTAGCAAATAAAGCCTTCAACGGTGACTACTCCTTAAATCCGTTCAATTTTCATCACTGCAATATTAACTACATGTCATTATATATTGACGGACAACAAATTCCTTCGAAGGCCTTACAACCAGACTTTACAGCTAATGGTTTATACGTAAGAGCGTACCACACCTTATTCTCTGGTACGGGTATTCATTTTTGAATGAAGGTAACGATATATCGAGAAGTGATTACCCAACGGCTACTGTTTAATGGCCTTTGACCTAACACCTGACTTGTCTGCAAACGCTAGCACGCACTGGAATTTAGTTAGAAACGGGTCCCTTCGGCTGGAAGTCGGGTTTGAAGAAGCGCTCACCGTAACCGTTAACTGTTTGGTGTATGCAGAATTCGATAAGTGATCGAGATCGATAAACATCGGAATGTCGTTGTGGATTTTAGCTGTTAAAAGTGGTAGCTCTAACCTGCAAGCTTCAGTGTAAGCAGCAGCCGATAGAAGATGGACGCATACTTGGACGTACAAGGGTTTAGTGGTGTTAACAACGAATTCATACCGAAAGAAATTGCCGTGGTTACAGATCATGGTCGTTTATCGTTGATGCTGATAAAACCACCCGAGGCTACTTTATATCAGGATCCATGTCACGACAGATAAAATTTATGGAGGATAATTATCATGGCTTGAAATGGTGGTGGGTCATGTACATTACAAATTTCCGTGAGGAGCTTGAGAGTGTTCGCCCATTTAACAAAATTCACGTTAAGGGTGAAAACAACAGTTTTAAGGTTTCTTAACAAACCAATAGTAAACCTGGAGGAGACTGGTTGCCGTCGATTAAACAGTTGAAAAAGGAAGCAAAAGCATAAGCTGTTTAAACCATAACATCACTGAGCCTATGTGTGCACTGGAAAACGCTTACTTGCAAGACTGGACGCATACCAATTCCAAAGATGTATGCGGTACAAGTGTTGAGATGCTTGAAATCGATCCCAGCCACAAGAAGAATGTGTTTCGGCTTGTATGTGCTTCTAATCAATACCGAAACACGCACCTCGACCGTGTGCAATTATCGTAAACACGGATCCTGCAAACAACCAGGTCAGCATTGGACCGCTATCTACATTGACGAGAATGGTAATGGCGAGTATTTTGATTCCTTTGGGGCACCGCAAGGATATCATTTACTTTCCTAGAGAAGAATTCCAGATGCTTCGTATATAATAAAAATACTGCAAGACTATCATTCGGATGTGTGGCTTTTATGTCTTAGTGTTTCTATATTTTAGATTAAATAGTTTATCAATGATTGATTTTGTAAAAAGTTTTTAGTACATGTTTAATTCTAAATGATGAGATAATTAAAATATTGTTTAAGTGTTACCAACCATTCTATTCTGATAAATAAAAATATTTTTAGTACCTTACTTTTTAATTAAGAATTGCGTAATACATACTGTTTTTTCTTTTAATTGACTTGTGTTTTTAAAAAGAAATTATTTATATTATATTGATTTTTAGACTATTAAATTTAACAAAGTTATATAATTACACGGTAATTAGTAAACAGAACAGTGATTTCTTACTACATATTTTAAAACATTCCAAACATTTAATATGGTTTTTATAAAAACAATTTGTTACAATTGAATATTTTCAAACCGATTTATTTTAAAGAAAGGTTAATACGCAGCAGTAAGTGCGATAAAGATAATAAAGGTTGTTTGTGTATTTACATTCTAATTATGAGTGATTAATAGCTAGTTTTCACACAACTAGAAAGTTTTAGTTTGACAAGAAACACAAAGCGGTGACCATCACTCAGTGCCTTTAAAAACGTTACAGATCTGGTAAGTGTGGTGTTAACCTTTATTTATTTACAGATTTTTAATTACAGTTAACATCTAAGCATTAAGTTTCTTTAAAATATTAAGGCGTACAACATTTTAACGGACGGATGGATATTATTTTCAATGCAGGTAAAACCATGTTTTTAATAATCGTTTTAGAAAACACAAACTGTTATGTAATTAACTTAATAAAAAAATTTTGTTTCATTAGGAATGGCAGTAATTTTTTATAGTTCACTGAGGGTTTTTTAATTATGACTATAAAATAAGTGTTCTATAATTAAATTTTACTGTCATTCAAATTTTCCCATGTATGATTAATCCTAATACAACTGCTATTTTACATCATTATTAGAAACGTTTTCTCAAATATCATTTAACCCTTTTAAAAGCAATATACTAAATAATAATATCTTATTAATTATACAATTTTTGTATGCGTGGCAACCTCCGGGTTACAACCAGAAGGGTTAAGGCTGAAGATAACCCTAAGACCTAGCTACAGGTCCAGCCCAAGACTTATCCTCACCTTCATACAGCCCTACCCAAATACAGTTCTAAACCCTAGCTCTACCACCAAGACCAAACTCTAAGACTTATCCAGACCAGCCCTAAGTTCCAACCCTAGCTCTACATACAGCCCCACCCCTAAAATACAAGCCAAGACCAGCCCCACCCAGTCCTCACGTTAGCAAAAGTCCTAGCTGTCAAAAGGTCCTTAATACAGCCATAAGACTAAAAGAAATAATAAAAATAAGGGTAATACGGTCCTCATGAGTGAGTAAAATAATTAGGGTTGAAAACACGGTCTCACACGTGGATGTGCAAAAATAGGGATGAAAATAGATGTCCTATACGTAAGCGAAAAATAATTAGGGTTGAAAACGCGGTATCACGGTGTGAAAAAGGGTGGAAAATCCTGTCTCACGTACGGTAAAAAATAATTAGGGTTGAAAATAGGTGGAAAATGCGGTCTCACACGTAAAAGAAATTAGGGTTGAAAATGCGGTCTCACACGTGGATGTGCAAAATAGGGTGAAAATGCGTCCTACACGTAAGCGTTAAAAAATAAGGGTGGAAAATCCGGTCTCACACGTGGATGTAAAAATAGGGTGAAAAAACCCACCGTAAGCGAGTAAAAATAAGGGTGGAAAACCGACGTGGGCGCGCTTGTGACGTCAAAATCCAAGATGGCGGCGGAAGGTGCCTCATTACTACTGCCGTAACAATTGTGTTTCCTTTATCGTCTTGGAAAAAATATACCCCAATAATACCAGATGATGAAATTGCACACCACATTATAAGTTTTGGACTATGTAATGGCTTTATGGATATCCTGCTGGATTTTCGTCATTCCAAAAGCGACTACTCTGTTTGTTTACATATCAGTTTAAACGGAAATGTTCTTTATCTGACATAAACATGTGGTGAATAAAGTCACCATCATCATGTACACTTCGCAATATTTCTTCGCTGAAAATCCTAAAAGCAAGCATATCATCATCTTTCAACTCTTAGACTACTTGAATTTTGTAAGGGTGGAAAGATAAGCCTTTATGTAAAATTCGTCGTAATGATGTGTCGCTAACGTTTCACTGCAGAACGCAGTGGACTACGTGTTAATGCTACTCGCAATCTAGCAATGTTTTCCTCCGTTCTTACAGACCTTATTGCCCATTTATGCTTCAAGTTTAATGTGGAGCCAGTTTCTTCAAACTTTCTTACCCACTGTATAATTGCATGAGCGGACGGCACACTTTCACGTCGTGAAATTATTACGAGACAATCGTTGCACCGAATTCACACACTCGCCATTTTTATAAAACGACTTTACGCAAAACGCACGCTGAACGCCTGACCGCTCCTCCATGTTTCTGTTTAGATGTCAGTAACTGTCAAACAATAATCAAGCCATGGAAACATTGACTTTTGGCAAAAAAAATTAGTCGCAAAATTTTTTGATCTTTCGGCATGCGATTATCTCTGCGGATTTCTGACAGCGGGGTTTAGAGTAATAGACCACAAATCTTACCGAAATTAGCATCGAACATCAAACAAAAAATTAAGCAAATTCAACTTGTCCTGCTCCGTCGAACAACCGAAAATTTTCAATCTAAGTTAGAACAGTGTTTACAAAGACGTGGTTCCCATTTGAGCGGAATTATTTTTAAGACAGAATATGGCATACTTTCCTCTACTCAAACCTGTAAAGAAACTTTTTAAAATAAACATTTTCTGAAAAAATTGGGTACTTCAAAATTTCCGGCTTCACTGACGGACCTTGTATTATACATAGTTAAGTAGTTACCTATATAGTAAATTAAATGTAAATTAACAAAAAAGCAACCAAGCAATTCGTTTACTATAGAACAAAAGGGCATTCATGTACCGATTTGCTTCATATTCGGTTTTGTTGTTTGGGGTCGTTGATTAGAAATGTTTGATCAAGGTTAGAAGATTTACAATGGATGTTTTTCTCATTTATAAACATATTTTCCTCGAATTCGGACCTAGGCGTTTTTGGAGTCGATGATTATGAATTATTAGTAAACAAAAAATTGCAGAATTAAAGTGGTATACCTAAAATGGCACTCGAATGGACTCAAACATGGCTATTGAGGGTTTGTGGTCGCTGCATCATTACGAATTCTTAGTTAAAAAAAGGATAGCTTACTAAACCTTTTCGGTTGTTAATTGAGCATCGTAGTATCGAGCGCTGTGCAAAAGATAATCGGATTAGATACTGATGTTTAATCAAAGTTCTTACAACTCCTTACACGGATTTTCAGGTTAACTACACATTTTCTGTTTTTCGCGCGCAATTTAAGACACTTAACTAAACATTTCCGGTCGTTAGTTAAATAGCGCAGTGTTGACCGATTTTTAGTTTTAGTTTTTAAATTTTTACCAATAATTCGTATCGGCAATACCAAGAACTCCCACCAAACGAAATGAAACGAAAAAAAATTAAATGAAAAGAATCACCATTTTTCATCCGCTATTTTAAAATTTAAAATTTTGACCAAAAATTTGTAATAAGCAACTTCAAAACCTCCTACTTATAATCAAATCGGTTTATAAATAAGATAATCCGCTATTTTCGGTCCGCCATTTTAAATTTTCAAATTTTGATGAAATGTTTGATTATACATCATATTAAATTTTTTAATTTTGACGAATGATTGAGCAATCTTAAAATCCCCAATATCCGACTTTATTTACTGGTTATCTTTTTTATTTAGAAATTATATAAAAAAGTATTAATTTGGTTTTTTAAATTTGTAACTTTTTAAAATTTGAAGCAGTGAATTTTTAATTTTCTACCTCTAAAAATCCCAGCACCCTCCACTGGTTTCCTTTTGCTCATTAACGCACTTGACCTAGATTTTTAAAGAATTTGTACAAAATTTCATGTCGATAGCTTAATGGTTCATTATCGCAAGTACAAAACACACAGTACGACACGCACACGCACACACACACACACACGCACCACACACACACACACACACACACACACACACAAACACACAAACACACAACACACACACACACACACACACACACACACACCACACACACAACACACACACACACACACACACACAACACACACACACACACACACACACACACACACACACAACACACACACACACACACACAAACACAAACACAAACACAAACACAAACACAAACACAAACACAAACACAAACACAAACACAAACATAACACAACACAAGCACATAAGCACAAGCACAGAGCACAAGCACAAGCACACAAACACAAGCACAAGCACAAGCAAGCAAGCACAAGCACAAGCAAAAGCACAAGCAAACAACACAAACACACACACACAAAACACAACAAACACACACACACACACACACACACACACACAACACACACACACACACACACACACACACACACACACACACACACACACACCAAACGCACACACCACGGATAAATACACAGAAGTAAATACCAAGACCAAGGGCACAAGGAAATTCAGCAGATGAAACTCAAAAGCTAATGAAGGAGAAAAAGAACCAACCAACATCAATTGAAAACACTGTCATAGACGTCTCTAAACGACAGTTGAACGAAAAGGAAATGTAGGTTCTGGACGAATGCTTGAACTATGATAACACGAGGTATATTCCGAAAGTAGATTTAATAACCGCAGTCAAAGAAACAGCTATGAAATTAGATCCTGAAGAAGGAAAATCAGAAGTAAGGTTAGATCAGTCCTAGATTCATCTAGGCGAACAAACCTAACCTCTCTAACCTAGAAAGGAGAGCGGTCATTTCTAAGGATGACCCAACGATCAAAATTCTGGCAGACAAAGGAAACGCGACTGTGGTAATGGATATGGATACTTACAACAGTAAGATCCAACAACTTAACGGGGCAGACAAATCAAAAAGACCCCACACCATCAATCGAAAGACGGATATACCTGACGCTGGCAAAATAAGAGTTCTCCGATTACCAGAGAACTAGACTTACACACTACAACAAACCTCCGCATCTGTACTGTAAAGATTCTAAGCAAATCCTCTGAGACCAAGAGCTCAGAATTTCACCTTGTCACCCATTAGCACACTATCTGTTAGGTATCTTCAAGCCTTATCGGGAAAAATTGAGTCTATGGTCAAGAACACGCAGCACTTCGTGAAACCATAACCAACCAAACAACGAAGAAATACTGGTTTATATTGTAGTCTATTCACAAAAATGACCGATGACTAACTATCATAGGACAAGCTGGAAAAGGATGAAACGTTAGATGAACGCACGCAACTCGGTAAACATAATGAAATTCAACAGTATACATTAGAACTACATATTTCCAGGTAGAACAAATTCTACCAACAAGGTTAGGTGATGGGTCCTATCACCCAATATATGGAAGACCAAGCGATATCCGAATTCAAGAGAAACCAAGGATGTGGCTTAGATACGTGGACGGTAAAAGGCAACACCAGAAAGCTAGATGCGATCATCTAAATAGCCCCACCTCCGTAAAATTCACAGATTGAGTCGAAAAAAAACCATCATTCCTGAATGTACTGTACACAGGAATGACAACATTCACGACAAGTGTTCAAAACCTACGCAACGGGGAGGTAATCACCACAAACGTGAAGTTAGGCGTGGCAATATGGTTGTACGATAAAGCAAAACAATATGTTCAAAACAAGAGGACCTGAACAAGAAAAAAGAACACTCTAAGAAAATGGCTACACCGATCTAACACCCTAACCAAACAGCGAAAGGGTAAAAAGAAAGAATCTAAATTACAGATAATACCATATTACAAGGTACCGCAGACAAAAATACGAAGGATATGCAGAAATAAAGATAGCACTGTTCAAATCGACCAGGAACGTCAGAATACTAACCAACACCAAACCATAATTATACTAGTGAAGGGTAAAGGTGTCAGACTAGTAAGTGAAGGGTTTGTTCGAATCTGAGAGTAGAAGTGTTTGGGAAAAAATTTATATAACGTATGAATTATTAAAACAGTCTGGACTAACCTGATGAAGCAGAGTCGCTAAACGTCAAGAAAAATACAAAATAGGCCGATCAATCAAAAACCAGTTACAAAACATTTATTAAAGAATTAAAGGAAGCTGTACTGTGCGTTTGTAGATCTGAAAGCAACAGAGGAATAAGGAAGCTGTATAAATATTAAATGAATATGGAATAAATAAATCATAATGAGAGTGTGAGTGAATACTTTAATATTGAGCAAAGAATGTGACAAGGCTGTGAGATGTCATCGTGGTTGTTCAATGAATAGATGGATAAATATACAAGCAGTAAAATACAAATGTTAATGGTTGGTGACGTACGAGCTTGGTGTATAAGATGACACAGCCTTATTAGTGACGGTTATGAGCTACAAACTGCTTTGAGGAAGTTTGATAAGTGTGACAGATAGACCGAAAGGTAAACGTGAACAAAACTAAAATTGTGGTGTTCAATCAGGTAAAAGAGAAGTATTTACTTCAAGAAATTTGACCAGTTGTATATCTGGCAGAATGTTTGATGAGTAATGGATGGCGAGACTACGAAGCGTCAATGCTGGAAAAGATAATGTAGATAATGAAAAAATCATTGCGAACAAGCAATCTATAATCTTTGTCTTGCAGGTAAAAGACATTGTCAAAAGCACGAAGAAAATAAATTGTGAGACCAAGTACGGTAAAACGAGAAATAAATGAAATATAACAGTCAAAGATGATGGATATATAAAGACATTACTGGTTTGGTCATTGAGAGAATGAACAACGCAAGTAACGGTAAGAGTGAGTTGAGCCTTGATAAACATTTGATTTCCAGAACGTTAATTGCCAGTCTTGAATTTATTCTTACGTTTTAATTGTTATGAACGTTCAAAGGTAAATATGAATTTATGAATTTAAATTAAAAAAGTTTACCTTAGTAGATTTACCGATGTACTTTGCTAGAGATAACCAACTACCGATCGATGAAATGTAATTTGTAAAAGTCTGTTAGTTACATTTTAGTTTCAGAAATAGCTTGCGCAAAGGCTATGGTAATTAGAGAACTTTTACAGATGTTCATTATCAGTGTTGGAACTGTCCATTCCATAATTCTTAGTCTTGATTATCCTAAAGTTGCATCTCAGTGGATTCCACGACTGCTTACTGATGAACAGAAGAATTTGAGTTCCGCAATAGACGGTGTGCTGATGTCTTAATTTAAAATAACCTGTTGTTAACATAACATCAACGCTAAGAGATATAGAGACCTCAAAACGTTTACGTGGCAGCATCAAGAATAAACACCCGGGAAAGCTCACAAGTGGTATTTTTTTGCATGTTAATACTCACCCTCACGTCGGTCAAACAGTACATAATCTGTTAGGTGAAAAAAGTCGTAGAAATCGCTTACGGTCAGATTTGTCACCGGTGAATGCGATTTAAAACAGTGTCTAAAAAGGCGTCGGTTCAATTGGCACGCAGAGGTAAAGTTTACTGTTGGGGAATGGTTGCGTCAACAGTCGAAAATATTTTTTCAGCGTTATTTATAGATCAATTAAATAATTGGACTCGTGTCATAATATTAATGGAGATTTCTTTTAGATCTGTGGAATAAAAAACGTTTTACAGCTTTTAAACATTTTTTTTGTCGATCAACTGTTGCACATATTTGCAAATGTATGATGAAGTATGCAGTGCTTGGGAAGAACGAGCATTGACGGCCATGTCAAATGCTGCGATGGAGAAAAAGAAGAATAGCAGCAGGAGACATAAACGAAGAGGGTGTACCGTTCATTGCTGTGGTGTGTCTCGGTCATGCGCCAAACGATCCTGTAGGACTAATTATAGCTCTACCCCGCCCGCCCCTCTCTCAGAAGCAGCAACAATTGTCGGATGTGAACCAGAAAAGGTCTATTTATAGATGTAGAGAACAAATATTGCGTTTTCTTCTAACGGATTGAAATTAACAGCGAAATAGTGAAGCAACATCGTTTTAAAATCTAGAACGGATCTTTCACTAAAATGGAAGCGAAAATCATTTTGGAACAATTTTTGTGCAGTGTATAAAGGCAAGGGTAAAATGGTGGCTGACGGTTTTAAAGTTATTGTAAGCAAATTTCATAATTAGGTCAATAAAGTTTATGCATTATATCTGTAACAATCGAGTGTAGGAATCATATAAACAAAATAAAAGATTTGGTAAGAAATACTTACATTGCGTGAGTAGTATTAAGAAGAAAGATAAAGGTACGTAAATTGAGGTTTTCAATGCATAGTACGCTACATAGATTTCCATTTTGAATGGAAAATCAAAGACGAAGAAATACACCTTACCTATTGAAGAAACATTTAACTAAGATTACGGAGAACATTCTAATAAACCTGATATTCCACGTGATGTCTTTGAAGCAGCAAAGTCACTGTTTGTGGAAAAACGTATAAATAAGTCTCAAGAACAGTTAGACAATATTGAGTTTAAGACACGCTCCCAACGAAAATGTAATCTGTGGACCAGAGAATAAGTTGATGGCATCAAAATTTTATAAAGCCTGTAGAAAAATACACGAGTAGAAACCCTTTGGTTACAATCATTGCTATTAAAATAGATATTTAAAACTGCGGGTTGTTGTAAGATCCCGAACTGCAATTTTTAGCGGCTACTGCTGATGGTGTTATGGATTGTGATGACATAGTGGAAGTAAAATATCTCTTTTATGCAAGATTTCTTACTCCTGACGATGCTGTAGAAAAAAGGAAGCTCACAATTCGGAATAGCGATAGAATTTTGAATAAAAAACATAAATGGTTTTTATCAAGTACAGGGGCAGTTGCATGTGATACAAAGGCAATGTTAATATTTGACTACGTTGCCATTATTAGGTCTGAAGTACAAAATAATTGAGATAGATCATTAATTTTGGAATAACCGAATGATTTTGTGAACATTTCATGCTACCTGAATTGGTTGACAGTAGATCAGATCGAAATATCAGATAACCTTATTATGTAAAAGGAGCGCAAACAAGAACAAAACGCAACTTGGGTGACAAAAAACAAGATTAATAAGAAAAAGCAATAGATCCTAGAAATAACAAAATAATAGTAAAATATCCCAGGATGCTTATTCTTACGATTAGGTTAAATACGTGATAAGCATTAGTTGTACAAAATTTTACCTTTTCAATATACTGACTTAAAATAACTGTTTTTCCAATACAAAAATGCTATTTATGAGAAACGTGTGCATGTGTGTACGTGTGTACGTGTGTACGTGTGTACGTGTGTATGTGTGTACGTGTGTACGTGTGTACGTGTGTACATGTGTACGTGTGTTCGTGTGTACGTGTGGTGTACGGATACGTGTGTACGTGTATGTGTGTACGTGTGTCGTGTACTGTGTTTGTGTGGCGGTGTGTGTGTTGTCGTGTGTGAGTATCTGTGGTACGTTGTACGTAGGTGACGTGTGTACGTGTACGTGTATGTGTGTACGTGTACGTGTGTAGCGTAGTGTTGCGTACGTGTGTACGTGTGTACGTGTACGTGTGCGTGTACGTGTGGTGTACGTGTACGTGGCACGTCGTGTACGGTACGGTGTACGTGGTACGTACGTGGTACGTAACGTGTACGTGTGTACGTGTGTACGTTGTACGTGTGGTTACTGTGCGTGTGTACGTGTTACGTGTGTACGTGTGTTTGCGTGTATACGTGTGTACGTGTGTACTGTTACGTGTGTACGTGTGTTGTGTATGTGTTTGTGTGTGTGTGTCGTTGCGTGTGTGTGTATTCGTGTGTACGTGTGTACGTGTGTACGTGTGTACGTGTGTGTACGTGTGTACGTGTGTACGTACGTGTGTACGTGTACGTGTGTACGTGTATGTGTTTGTGTGTGTGTCTGTGCTGTTGTGTCGTGTACGTTGTCGTGTACGTTGTACGTGTACTGTCGTGTACGTGTACGTGTGTCGTGTGTACGTGTGTACGTGTGTACGTGTGTACGTGTGTACGTGTGTACGTGTGTACGTGTGTACGTGTACGTGTGTACGTGTATGTGTGTACGTGTGTACGTGTGTGTGTACGGTGTATGTGTTTGTGTGTGTGTCTGTGCGTGTGTGTAGTATCGTGTGTACGTGTGTACGTGTGCTACGTGTGCGTGTGCGTGTGTACGTGTTACGTGTGTACGTGTACGTGTACGGGTATGTGTTTGTGTGTAGTGTGTACGTGTGTACGTGTGTACGTGTGTAGTGTGTACGTGTGTACGTGTGTACGTGTGTACGTGTACGTGTGTACGTGTGTGTGACGTGTGTACGTGTAGCGTGTGTACGTGTACGTGTGTGACGTGTGTACGTGTGTACGTGTGTACGTATAGGTGTGTACGTGTGTACGTGTCGTGTCGTGTGTGTGTGTGTGTGGTGGTATTTGTGTTACGTAGTCGTGTACGTGTGACGTGTGTGTACGTGTATGTACGTGTGTGACGTGTAGTTGTGTGTACGTGTGTCGTGTGTACGTGTGTACGTGTACGTTACGTGTGTACGTGTGTACGTGTGCTACGTGTACGTGTGTACGTGTGTACGTGTGTACTGTGTACGTGTACGTACGTGTGTACGTGTGACGTGTGTGTCGTATACTGTGTACGTGTGTACGTGTGCGTGTACTGGGTGTATGTGTGTGTGTGTGTGTTGTGCGTGTGATTGTGTACGTATGTACGTGTGTACGTGTGATGTGTACGTGTGTACGTGTGTACGTTGTCGTGTGTACGTGTGTCGTGTGTACGTGTGCGTAGTGTACGTGTGTAGTGTGTGTACGTGTGTACGTGTACGTGTGTACGTGTACGTGTGTACGTGTGTACGTGTGTGTAGCGTAGTGTCGTGTGTACGTGTGTACGGTGTATGTTGTGTGTGTCTGTGTGTGTGTGTGTGTCGTGTGTGTCGTGTCGTGAGTATCTGTGTGTACGTGTACGTGTACGTGTGTACGTGTACGTGTACGTGTACGTGTGTACGTGTGTGACGTGTACGTGTACGTGTGTACGTGTGTACGTGCGTGTACGTGTGTACGTGTATGTGTGTTGTGTGTGTGTGCTGTGCTGTGTGTGTGTATCTGTGTACGTTGTACGTGTACGTGTTGTGTACGTGTGTACGTGTGTACGTGTGTACGTGTGTACGTGTGTACGTGTGTGTGTGTACGTGTTGTGTGTACGTGTGTACGTGTGACGTGTGTACATGTTACGTGTGTCGTTAGTGTACGTGTGTACGTGTATGTGTGTACGTGTATACGTGTGTACGTGTACGTGTGTACGGGTGTAGTGTGTGTGTGTTGTGCGTGTTTTGTGTACGTTGTACGTGTGTACGTGTGTACGTGTGTACGTGTGTACGTGTGTACGTGTACGTGTAGTACGTGTGTACGTGTGTACGTGTAGTCGTGTGTCGTGTACGTGTGTATGTGTATGTGTGTACGTGTACGTGTGTACGTGTGTACGTGTGTACGTGTGTACGTGTGTACGTGACGTGTGTGTTGAGTGTACGTGTACGTGTGTACGTGTGTACGTGTGTTACGTGTGTACGTGTACGTGTGTACGTGTACGTGTAGCGTGTGTGCGTGTGTACGTGTGTAGTGTGTACGTAGTGTGTATGTACGTGTACGTGTGTACGTGTGTACGTGTCGTGTGTACGTGTGTACGTGTGTACGTTGTCGTGTACGTGTGTACTGTAGTGTGTACGTGTCGTGTGTACGTGTGCGTGTGTACGTGTCGTAGTGTACGTGTGTGTGTGTCGTGCGTTGTAGTACGTGTGTACGTGTAGTGTGTACGTGTGTACGTGTGTACGTGTACGTGTACTGTAGTGTGGTGTGTGCGTGTGTGTGTACGTGTGTACGTGTGTGTGTAGTGATGTGACGTGTGTACGTGTAGATGCGTTGTGTGACGTGTAGGTACGTGTGTACGTATGTGTACGTGTGTATGTGTGTGTGTGTCTGTGCGTGTAGTAGTGTGTGTGTACGTGTGTACGTGTGTACGTGTGTACGTGTACGTGTACGTGTGTACGTGTGTACTGTGTGTACGTGTGTACGTGTTACGTGTGTACGTGTACGTGTACGTGTGTACGTGTGTGTGTACGTGTACGTGTGTACGTGTGTACGTGTGTACGTGTGTACGTGTGTACGTGTGTACGGTTGTACGTGTGTATGTGTGTGTCTGTGTGTGTGTGTGTGTGTGTGTGTGTGTGTGTGTGTGTGTGTGTCTGAGTGTGTGTGTGTTATATGTGTGTGTGTGTCCCACGTGGGGCGCGCGCGTGTGTGTGCGTTTGTTTTTGTGTGCTCGCGAGAGCGCGTGTGTATGTGTGTTTGTTCGTGTGTGCGCGTGAGCGTGTGTTGTGTGTGTGCGTGCATGCGTGTGTGTTGTGTTTGTGTCTGTGTGTGAGTGTGTGTCTGTGTGTTTTGTGGGTGTACCGGTGTGTAAGTATGTGTGGCTGTGCAGCTGTATGGAGGTGTATGTATATCGTTGGTGTGTGTGCATGTGTGTGCGTGTGTGCGCGTGCGCGTGTGTGTGTCAGCATGTGTGGCTATGGGCGTATGTGCGAATGTTCGTATGAACGTGTGTACTTGTGTATGTGGAGGTGTATGTATATGTGTAGGTGTGTGTTGTGTGTATGCGGGAATACGAGGTGCGTATTAGTGAGTACGTGTGTCTGCGTTTACGTATGCGAGTGTGCACGTATGCATGTATATGCGTGTACGTGCGTGTGTTCTGCGTGTATAAGTGTGTAGGTATGACTATTTTCTACCTAAAAGTCTAGATTCCACTGATTTGCAACAGGGATGGACTTGCGGAGTAAGTCTGAGAGAGGTAAATGCAATATTATTTTGTCCGCGATATCTAAAAATATTGAAAAGCAATTATATTCAAACTTAACAAGGCATCTAACACCTAAATTTGTGAGGTAAGTGGCGAGAAGGGTAAACGTTTTGTTTCGAATGTGTGTTATGTGCATGTGTGCGTGTGTGTGATTATATATATATATATATATATATATATATATATATATATATATAGTATATATGCAGGTGTCCGAAAATGTGAAATCTCGGTTCAGATAGAAGACGAAAAATATCATGACAAGTTCCTATAATTTTTCCTCAGATTACGGAAATGTGAGCCCCTAAAGGACGCAGCTGGAAATAAGTTTTTCTTGAATAACTTTTAAAGAACTTGATATCATTTAATAAAAGTTCAGCATGATGGCCTACTAGTAAGGGCCTCTTAAAATAGTATCCTTGAACCATATTTAGCTCGTTTAGTTTACCAGGGAAGGGCTAAGTTGTACACCTTAACGCCTAAATTTTTAACACCTTGTATGATAAAGATCTAAAAAAAAATTTTTTAGGTAGTTTGAACCTTTCTCTAAAAAAAAGGTATACTTGTTTAATATCGATAAAATTAACTATTTTCGAGAAAAAAAATCATAAACGAATTTATGTTTCAAATTCATTTAATTAAAAACATAAATGGGGTCAACATGGACTCCGTGAAGTCTGATACACTCGCGAGCACGACGAATTGAGTACTGCTGTACCCGCCACAATAAGCCCACATTGTTTCTTAGCAGCTTAGAAGCTCCTCCTTTGTATCAACCGGACTGGGGTACATCATGGCTTTGAGGTGTCCCCACAGGCAAAAATCCAAAGGTGTCAGGTCGGGAGATCTAGGAGGCCAGGCCTCAATCTATGCAATGGTTTGGATAGACGTTATTTAGTGTTCCCGCACAGCAACGCTAAAATGAGGTGGTGCCCCATCGTGCATAAAGTATATGTTTCGGCGGGTTTCATGAGGTAAATGCTCTATTACATCTTGAAAAGCGTTAGTGTACGTGTGAGCGAGTGTTCTCGTGTACGTATGTGCGTGTGTATGTTTTGTGTGTGTGAGGGTGGTTTGGTGTTTGGGTGTATGTGTATGTGTGTGTGAGTGTGTGTGTGCGCGCGTATGTACATGTATGTGCATGTCTGCGTGGGTACGCCTGTGTGGATGTTTGCGTATGTGCGTGTGTGCGTACGAGTGCATGTGTATGTAGCGAGGAGGTGTATAAGCGTGTGTGTCCGAGATTAGTTTTTCAACGCAAAATCTCAGCAACTTGAAAATTGATTGAATTTAAATTTCATGTATGTATTTACGACCTACATAAAGGGGTTCAAGGTGCGAGAAATGTAATTCTCTTTCGTCTGTGATAAGTGAAAACATTGAAATGCAATTGTATTCAAACAAGCATTTAGCACCTAAATGTGTACACCCCAGTGATTTTTGGTGGTGTTGGATGTGTTGCGAGAAGTGTAAATGTGATTTTTTTGCGATCGCAATAACTGAAAAAAGTCAAAAATCAATTGTGTTCTTATTTGGTATACGTTTTTAGGACATAAATATCTTTAGATCCCAATGAAATGTTGGTGGTTGCGGGTGTACGGGGTAAGGAGTAAGAAGGTTAATATAATTTCCTTTCATTCGCAATAACGTAAAAACTTCAATAACGATTGCATTCAAAGTTTACAAAAACGTTAAGGACTTAACTGACCTGAATTATTTTCTTTCGATCTAAATAAATCAAAAGCTAGAAATGCCACTGAATTGAAATTCGAGTATTTGAAGGAGTCCACTAAAATAACAGACGATGGGAACGTTTTCGAGTAGACTGACTCAAATTTTTTCGATTAAAGTATTACTTGGAGACATTGAAGCAGTCTTACTCATTTCCTTATCACTCTGCTTCTTTTTATTTTGGGTTCAAATTTAGTATAACTGTAGACAGTAGAGTCCATCTTCAGCACAAAGAAGATTAAATTGTAGAGATAAATCGTTTTGTAGAATAAAAAAGACACGGACGAAACCTGTTCAAGACGGTTTTAGCACTAATGTAGAAGCCTCATAATATCTTGGAGATTTCGTAAATTGGAGAGGCTATTTAGGAATTTTATCTTGGCCCACCTAGCTAACTTCGAGAGCTATACAGCTACATAGTACCTGGTTTACTGCATGTTTTCAGTAGTAATATCCCAAGAGAGTGAGAATAAATTGAAAATAATTTGACACATTTTCGAAAACCTGTCACCAGTCAATAGGGTTGAGAAAATATGGAGAATTATTTTCTAATTTATCGAACTCTCGTGTGGCATTCGTTGGATTATTTTTGACGTTACAATAAGAAACGTGTTTTCAATATTATATTTTTATTTTAACAAATTAAGGTTTCTGAACTTTCAAATTGATGGCGTTGTCATTCAATAAAAACAAAATATTTAAAATTATTCTCGCGGTAATAATGTAGGTAGATTATTCCCACTATAATGATGTTTTGATTGGCTAAAACGTACGCATATGACTTAAATTGAAAGTTTCTGTTGGTTCTTAGAAACCTCAAAAAATAATCGGGGATAATATAACTAGTGTTATGATTATCATCAGTAGTACCCGGACACCTTGGCCGCCATCTTGGATTTTGACGTCACAAGACCGCCCACGTGGTGGACCGGTTTTTCCACCCTTATTTTTACTCGCTTACGTGTAGGACGTGTTTTTTCACCCTATTTTTGCACATCCACGTGAGACCGCATTTTCAACCCTTATTTTATATACCCTCGTGTGAGACCGTATCCTTTCTTTTCGAAGGCCCTTTTAACCCTAATTTTTTACTCGCTCACGTATAGGACGTGTATTTTCACCCTATTTTACACATCCACGTGTGAGACCGTGTTTTCAACCCTAATTATTTTACTCGCTTACATGAAGGACCGTATTACCCTTATTTTTATGATTTCTTTTGGGGTTAAACCTTATGGTGTATTAAGGACCTTTTGACAGCTAGGACTTTTGCTAACGCGAGGACAGGGGTGGGGCTGGTCTTGGCTTAGAACTGATAGGGTTGGAGCTTAGGTGGGCTGGTCTAGGGTTAATCTTAGGTTATTTTGGTATTAAGGACCTTCTGGCTATATTAAGAACAGTGCCCCTGGAGGTTAGGCAAATGCACAGCATACAATAATTGCATAATTAATAAGATATTATTATTAAAATTATCGACCCTATTGCTTTAAAATGGACATGCTACTGGATGATCTTTACCTAAAACGTTGTATTTCTAATAGGAGGTTCTTGTGCGACACGTGGGGCTTCGCAACTTGTTCTCAGGCCTTCGCCCTTTGAGTAAAATTGATTTTAGTGCCATCTAGCGCGTAAAGACTAATGAACATTTTCTATAACAGAAGTGATAATGCACACCTCTCTTACTCTATCTTGTTTCTTCCTCCCCTCTCTTCTCACACACACACACACACACACACACACACACACACACAAACAATTCAATTAATTAATCAATCTCAAACAAAGCACGCTCGATCACCAGATCAATCTCAACCAATCAACCGATATTATGTCTTACAGTTTTGCGGAAATCAGATTACAGCTGAAACTGAATACATTAAGTTAATTAAATATGACGTGAAATAATAAATAATTTCTACCCTAATGGAATGATGCTTTATGTACAGGCAGATCCTCTAAACAGCCACCACCTATACATTAGGAACATCATATCTGATTTATTTGCATGTTTAATTACATACACACAAAATTATTTCATTGTAACGTGTTCATTAACAGCTGTAAAAACCCATTAAAAAGTAATTACTTATATAACATAGAGTTAAATTAAAATTAACATGTTTTTAAGAATATCAGGTTGATATAACTGAAATAAAAGGCAAAAGGTTTTAATGGTTTATTATTATATGGTGAATTAACAATAACTATAAGTTTAAATCCACGAATGCGTACTACTATTTTTGTAGAGCGGATCTTATGACTTATCCTATAAGCATGATAATACATTTTAAAATCTTTATCGGCATTTTGTTAGCAATATCAGGTAAAAAAAACATAGATTAAAAATAATACGCTCACCTTTAGAAGTTTTCCTTCAACGCTGTCATATGCTAAACTGAATTTTTATACAACGTACTCACTAAAACACGCTTTGTGAATGGTTGAATATAAAACACTCGATTACATACCGGACATTAACTATTTGAAAGTAATACAGAAAAACCTGAATTCGTATTTATAATATGTTGTACTTACAAAAATTTACATTCAAAACACAAATATTTTAAAAACGTCTAATACCACTAATGTTGCATCATAATATAAAACTCATTATACAGTGATTACATATTAAATACTTAAAATATGAACTTTATACTACGTCTATTATTACATAGAGATGGGATTATTCTTAAATTTAATTGATTTCGATAGAGCTCTGGAAATACTACAACCGTTCGAAATCTTCTTCTCTCTCGATATCAAAAAGCTATACTAGTGATACATTAAGTAAGCATAATAGCGGATACAGCTACATTTTCTAACGATTATTGATGTTTTTGCATGAGATTTTTGAATGAGACAGCCTCGCAGTTATTTTTTAAAAAGCTATACACATCTCACGAGATCAAACGAGATTTTGAGATACAATTCCTCATCACCTGCACTTGAACGATTATATTGTAACCTATAAAGCAAGCTAATAACCTAATAGTTTATCAGACATTATTACATGGACACGAGGTTAGCTCTAAATTAAATGGTTTCAACGCCGCTCTGGGAATGCTGTACACTTAAAACCTTTAAGTCTGCTCGCCGAAGTTGTACCGTATTCACTTTCTTCAATTTTATCTGCACTCTGTTTCGAGGCGTAGTACGTTTTCTAATACATAAACAGAATCTTCAATACTGTGATGTAGCAGCAAAACACATTAGCTAGTTAGTTTCACCTCTATATTACTTTACATGCAAGCCTGATCATCATATAAATACATCTGTCAAAAAGCTAATTAAACATAACTCACGGCCATCAAGCAACGCTCCAATTATAGCTCTTAGTCAACACAATAGCTACACTACATACAATCGACTAGCACTGCTTTAGCACGAGGATCAAACGAAAAACACGACGTACGCACACACGTTCGCACGCACGCGACGTAAGCTCGCACGTACGCTCGTACGTACGGCACGTGTGAACGCTCGTACGTACGCACGTACAACGTTCGTAGTACGCACGTACGTACGCACGCTCACGTACGCGTGCAGCCGTACGTACACGCACGCAGCACGTATGCACACACACACACACACACACACACACACACGAGAGAGAAAACACGCTAAAGCGAAAAACTTGTAAACTTGCAAACATGAATCAAGACGGTGGAGCACCGCTAGAAAAAACAGGTTTATTAACAAAACCGAAGGAAAGCAACGTTTTGAAAATATATATTTTATTATACAATACATCATTATTATTTAATACTGCTTTCGTTCTTCTTCTGAACCGTAGCACTAGTCATACCATATACTTTACGCAGCCCTTCCATAACCATCATTTCAAAACAATACTGGAGTGAATACACGAGACAACCACTTCATTTCACTTATTTAACGGTAGGTTAAACTTATAACAAGTCTAACTATAGCCGAGATAAGCTATAAACAGGATACAATAGTACAGCTCATCATGATTTGACAGCTTACACTTTAAAGCTGAGCGTCCAATACACATCGAGATACGATGCTTCTAACGCAGCTAGCTTTGTCTACGACAAACGATAACAGCCAAACAAGCGTTAGATATCGACATCTTAGGTACTTTATGAAGTATATCAAGCAGTACATCCTCATGAAAACAGTCTATACATAGTCCTTATGAAACATTTGAAACGCTATTATGTTATGTCAACACAGTACTTTCATCTTAAGAAACCTCGCAAGTAGCTGCTTTGGTCTTGGCAAGCGTGATCGTCAATGTTCGTAGAATCTGGATTCGATTCCTTACGCCACATGACTAGCGTTTTTCTCCGACAGACCGTCACTTAGGAGAAAATACCTCGACGCATAAAAGAGGCTTTAGATCTTATAAACATGCCAGGCTATGTTAGAGTAGATTAGGTAATACTTCAGACATCCCGAAGATGTCGATTCTCGAACATTGACGAGCACGCTTGCACAAGACCAAAGCTAGCATGCGTTCTCGTTTTAGTGTTTCGCCCTACTTGAACAGTGTAACTGTCATCTGAGTGAGCATCTACTATCGAATGTTGAGATTCTCCTGTTTATGAGCCAACATCAGCGGACATTAGAGATTTTAACTGACTTGTTAATAAACTATTACAACATAACCGTTCAAGATTAATGATGAAAGCGATGACGTAGGTTGAGCTGGGTGTATCTCATCATCCAAGATGATGGTTCAAAGAGAAAGAAGAGCGATGAGGTAGGCGTGAAGGCAAATTCAAAATCATGATGATGATGATGAGGACGACTCACGGTTCAAGAAGAGAAGAAAACCGATAAAGCATGTTATTAAATAATAATGATGTATTGTTGTTTATAATAAGTAATAATATATATTCAAAACGTTAAGCTTTCCTTCGGTTTTGTTAATAAACCTGTTTTTTTCTAGCGGTGCTCCACCGTCTTGATTCATGTTTGCAAGTTTACAAGTTTTTCGTTTAGCGTGTTTCGTTCTCTTCGTGTGTGTGTGTGTGTGTGTGTGCTGCGTGCGTGGTGCTGTACGTACGGGCATGCGAACGCGCATACGTGTGAGCGTGCGTACGTGCGAGCGTGCGTACGTCGTACGTACGTGCGTGCGTACGTACGAGCGTTCACACGTGCTGCGTACGTGCGAACGTGTGTCGTGCGTACGTGTGTGCGTGCGTACGTTTTTTCGTTTGATCCTCGTGCTAAAGCAGTGCTAGTCGATTGTATGTAGTTGTAGGTCCCTATTGTGTTGACTAAGAGCTATAATTGGAGCGTTGCTTGCTATACCTGGCCGTGGAGTTATGTTTAATTAGCTTTTTTGACAGATGTATTTATTTATGATAAGATCAGGCTTGCATGTAAAGTAATATAGAGGTGAAACTAACTAGCTAATGTGTTTTGCTGCTACACGTATCACAGTATTGAAGATTCTGTTTATGTATTAGAAAAACGTACTACAGCCTCGAAACAGAGTGCAGATAAAAATTGAAGAAAGTGAATACGGTACAACTTCGGCGAGCAGACTTAAAGGTTTTAAGTGTACAGCATTCCCAGAGCGGCGTTGAAATCATTTAATTTAGAGCTAACCTCGTGTCCATGTAATAATGTCTGATAAACTAGTAGGGTTATTAGCTTGCTTTATAGGTTACAATATAATCGTTCAACTTGCAGGTGATGAGGACATTGTATCTCAAAAATCTCGTTTGATCTCGTGAGATGTGTATAGCTTTTCTTAAAAAATAACTGCGAGGCTGTCTCATTCAAAAAATCTCATGCAAAAAAACATCAATAATCGTTAGAAATGTAGCTGTATCCGCTATTATGCTTACTTAATGTATCACTAGTATAGCTTTTTTGATATCGAGAGAAGAAGTAAGATTTCGAACGGTTGTAGTATTTCCAGAGCTCTATCGAAATCAATTAAATTTAAGAATAATCCCATCTCTATGTAATAATAGACGTAGTATAAAGTTACATATTTTAAGTATTTAATATGTAATCACTGTATAATGAGTTTTTATTATTATGATGCAACATTAGTGGTATTAGACGTTTTTAAAATATTTGTGTTTTTGAATGTAAATTTTTTGTAAGTACAACATAATTATTAAATACGAATTCAGGTTTTTCTGTATTACTTTCTAAATAGTTAATGTCCGGTATGTAATCGAGTGTTTATATTCAGCCATTCACAAAGCGTGTTTTAGTGAGGTACGTTGTATAAAAAATTCAGTTTAGCATATGACAGCGTTGAAGGAAAAACTTCTAAAGGTGAGCGTATTATTTTTAATCTATGTTTTTTTACCTGATATTGCTAACAAAAATGCCGATAAAGATTTTTAAAATGTATTATCATGCTTATAGGATAACGTCATAAGATCCGCTCTACAAAAATAGTAAGTACGCATTCGTGGATTTAAACTTATAGTTATTGTTAATTCACCTATATAATAATAAACCATTAAAACCTTTTGCCTTTTATTTCCGTTATATCAACCTGATATTCTTAAAAACATGTTAATTTTAATTTAACTCTATGTTATATATAAGTAATTATTACTTTTTAATGGGTTTTTACAGCTGTTAATGAACACGTTACAATGAAATAGTTTTGTGTGTATGTAATTAAACATGCAAATAAATCAGATATGATGTTCTAATGTATAGGTGGTGGCTGTTTAGAGGATCTGCCTATACATAAAGCATCATTCCATTAGGGTAGAAATTATTTATTATTTCACGTCATATTTAATTAAACTTGAATGTATTCAGTTTCAGCTGTAATCTGATTTCCGCAAAACTGTAAGACATAATATTCGGTTGATTGGTTGAGATTGATCTGGTGATCGAGCGTGCTTTGTTTGAGATTGATTAATTAATTGAATTTTTGTTGTGTGTGTGTGTGTGTGTGTGTGTGTGTGTGTGTGTGTGTGTGTGTGTGTGTGTGTGTGTGTGTGTGTGAGAAAGAGAGGGGAGGAAGAAACAAGATAGAGTAAGAGAGTGTGCATTATCACTTCTGTTATAGAAAATGTTCATTAGTCTTTACGCCTAGATGGCACTAAAATCAATTTTTACTCAAAGGGCCAGGGGCGAAGGCCTGAGAACAAGTTGCGAAGCCCTACACGTGTCGCACAAGAACCTCCTTATTAGAAATACAACGTTTTAGGTAAAGATCATCCAGTAGCATGTGGCCATTTTAAAGCAATAGGGTCGATAATTTTAATAATAATATCTTATTAATTATGCAATTTCCAACATTGTATGCGTGTGCATTTGCCTAACCTCCAGGGCACTGTTCTTAATATAGCCAGAAGGTCCTTAATACCACAAATAACCCTAAGATTAACCTAGACCAGCCCTACCCTAAGCTCCAACCCTAAATACAGCTCTAAGCCAAGACCAGCCCCACCCCTGTTCTCGCGTTAGCAAAAGTCCTAGCTGTCAAAAGGTCCTTAATACAGCCATAAGGTTTAACCCCAAAAGAAATCATAAAAATAAGGGTAATACGGTCCTTCATGTAAGCGAGTAAAAATAATTAGGGTTGAAAACACGGTCTCACACGTGGATGTGTAAAAATAGGGGTGAAAATACACGTCCTATACGTGAGCGAATAAAAATAATTAGGGTTAAAAAGGGCCTTCGAAAAGAAAGGATACGGTCTCACACGAGGGTATATAAAAATAAGGGTTGAAAATGCGGTCTCACACGTGGATGTGCAAAAATAGGGGTGAAAAAACACGTCCTACACGTAAGCGAGTAAAAATAAGGGTGGAAAAACCGGTCTCCCACGTGGGCGGTCTTGTGACGTCAAAATCCAAGATGGCGGCCAAGGTGTCCGGGTACTACTATCATCGATTATTAATCATAACCCGTGTTATATTTGGTAAGAAAATATAATGAACGTTAATAGAAAATATATTTTTTAAAGTGTACAATTTTAAACGACTTGCCGTTTTGACAGTAAACTATTTTATTCATTAAAATCATGTGATAGTCAACATGCGGTAATAAAATGATCACCGATTTGATAGCCTATTCTGCGATTTTGTTTTTGTATTTTAACCAATGAAAGTAATCAAAAATGTACCATGTGAATTATATTCTCACACTAATAATGCGTGGAGTGATTTGTGGGTTTATTGTTTAAACAATATTATCCCAAATAAATATTAAACCGAAGGTATATTTTTGGAGGTACTAATGTGAATTAGTACCCCTTCCCCCCAAGCTGTGTTTATGATTATTTCTCTTTACAATAACTCTTGAAAAACAAAAATTTGTGGTAGAAAGTTTATGGTCTAGGTATCTGACGGATCTCTGCTTCAAAAGTTTAATCGTAAAACTAAAGTTTCACTTCTCATTATGTTTGGTTTTATTAAACTAACTTTTTTGTATTCAATTTCTGGTTTCCGTTTTCTGTTTGCATTTTAGTAATACACGACAAAATCGAAACAAACACATAATTTGTCTTAAGTCGTTAATTAACGGTCACTTTTTGGTCATTTCGACATGCTTCAATAAATGAAAAAAGTACCAAACAAATAAGCATATTTCCGCCTATAAATTTTTTTTACTAAATTTGATGTTTAAAATTAAAACGCAGTAATTACAGAAAATTTTCCAATATCCGGTCTAACCCACCTTTTAATTTTAAATTTGATTACACAACTAGGATAGGGGGGTTGTAAATATCGATTACATAACATATTTATCCCCGCATTATTTTATAACAAAGCTAATTACTTTCTTATCATTTAGCAAACATATATAATTAGTGGAATAACGAAACTGTTCATTATTTTCGTTGATGGGATGGATGGTATATACGATTACCTTTACTCATTATTTATTAACAAAAGAATGTTGACAAATCGCTTCTTTGTTGATCGATAAGATGGCATATTACACGTGTTGAACACGAGGTGAATAACAAGAATTGCACGTGTCATATTAATGGATTTTACATCCCTCTTATCTATCTCTTTTTTCAGTACATGCGAATGCAACCGATTTTTCCAACGAAATGTCTTGTTAAACAGCCACCTCATTTGTAAATATACGTGTTCAACTCGCTAGTTAAAAAAGTAAAATTAGTCACAGCATGTTTTGAAATATTTACACGAAGACACTCTTAATAAATTTGACGATTTTGTTGATTGAAATTTGTGGCATTTTTGAAATTCCTATAATTAAAAGTTTTGTCCTCGTAGAAGTTCATTTTATAATTTATTGACGGCATTAACTTGACACCGTAATTAACATACGTGAATGATGTAGTGTGAGGTCTATGTAAATGAGTTGGTACGTAATAAACAAAAGATCGAGACAACCAATTATGAATTCGTACTTAAAAAATTATTTGCGATATTACCATAGATGAAATAAGATCAACAATTTGTTTATAAGAGTCATTACTTAAAAACAAAGGATCTTAGTAGGCGTACGTGTATAAGCATACTTCTGTTCTGACCTCAGGGGGTAGTCTTGACTAACAGCATCTTGTTAGGCACCTTATTTATCACCCCGTTTATCTTTATCTTACAAATCATATACGTTATATCATTATCTCGGTTGCACTCGTACCACACACTTCGTTAACAAGCGGTTATTTATTTAATTATTTATTTATTCTATAATACCTGCGTTTTCCCACCTCTGTTTCTTATTTATGAAGCCACACGCAGCTTGGAATTTCGATTGAAAGAAGAAGAAGGAAGAAAAAAAAGGTTACTGCATGATATATTTACGGATGTAGCCGATATCTATGATGATTGGAAACCGTTCATTTAATGGGAATGGGATTCAAAAATTATGTGATTTTCACATTTTTCAATAATAACGGTATAAATTTTGTCATCTTAATGATACAATGATTAATAGATAACTAGTAATTTGAATTATAATTTTTATAAATGTAATATGTTGTTTATAAAAGTTGCTGATTTATGCAAAATTTGTGAAATATACTGGGTGGAGTACACCATTGAGATTTTTGAAAGCTGATGAGAGATAAGGAAAACGATCAAATTTGCATAATTGTATCCTAGCATCATTAGAGATTAATCTGTAGATTTAATGCAAAAATTAAAGTTTTGATTTCTTTTATTTGCAATTAGTGCGTTATTACGCCCGTTACGATTGTATCTTTTATTGTGTGTAATTGAAATTTAAATTCTGGTAATTTTTGAGAAAAGACAACCCACATTTTTTACGCTAAATTTTTTATGATAGGACATCTTTTTTTATTCATAATAAATCATATCTTTCAAATATATTAGAAAGTTTAAAGATTTCAACGGCCTTCTTCGGCACGAAATATTGTCTCTAAATGTTATTGTAAAACAATTTTTGTAAAATATGAAGAAATATTTGAAAACGCCAAAGAATAAACTTGATTACGTGATAAGTACACAAAGGCTTACAATTAAATACTATTATATAAAACCTTCCCCGTCACATTTTCCTTATCAGTGTTTACTTGTTTTTTAGGAATGAATTTCGTAGAGTGGTTTGTATCTTTACTAAAATGGTAGTGGTGTTTGGTTTTGCTAAAACAAGTGGATTTTGTTTCTGTAAAAAGAAAACGTTTGTGTTTATGCTAGAACTGACTTCTTGCGAGCTCCCGAGATTGAACGGTTTGTTTTTGCGAAAATAATGTAAGTTGTCAAGTGAATAAAAATAAAAGGGTTTGCTTCTCGGACATTCCGTGACATCACCTGGTCGAGATTGAGCCTAAGGAACTTAAATTTCTTGCTTTTTTGTTAAAATGGTTTTACATTAATGTAAGCTATATTAAAACTGAAAACTTGCACTCAAAAGATTGCGTTTATAATACATTGTTTGATTTTTTTAACAATTCGCACGTAACTTCCATTTAAACGTAAAATATTGTTTAACGTATCTATCAATTTGGATATCAATTGTTTTAAATTTTTATCAACTTGCGCCTAAAGTATTGATATTTGTCTCAATATTTCTATAGATTGTTTATGTTTTTAACAGTTTGTACGAAAATTGTTTGTATTTGTATCAATATTGTATCGATCGTTCAATAGTATAATACATTATAAGAGTGGTAAGTAGCTTATTACGCACGAGCGCGATCATGAGCGAGCGAAGCGAGAATGTATCGTAATATAAACGAGTGCGTAATAGGCATTACCACCCGAGTTGTATGCTATGCTTTTTCTACTGTTATAGAGTATAAGAGGAGTGACCTATGAGTAATACGGAACTACCACGTTGTTATGTGCACAAATGCAATGATGCCTAAAACTAGGTGGTGTGCTGTAACCCCTAATAGCTGGGCACTCAGTCGTTTTGGGAAAGCACTTGGATGCGTGAGCGTGTGATTAGCGAAAAAATACATGCTAGTAGAAGTGGGGCACTACTTTCGCCCACGTGGGGGACGTGTTTTTGATCTTGAGGTTGATCTCAAGCCCGGTTTTGGAGTTGGCCTTGGCCTTGGAGTTGACCTTAAGCCGAAAAACCTCCGCGGGAAATTTGAATAAGAGTCCTAATGCTACCTTGTTAAACAGGTATAGGAACTTGTTCTCACGTCTGAGGTTCTGATTTGAATTTGTATTCTAATAAGAGGCCCTAGTCTCGTAAGGCAGGAATAGATAGCGTAAGACCAAAAAATTAAATATGAATGAAAATGATTAAAGTATTACTGATAAAAGCAGAGGGCCTTGGTATTTTTTAAAGTTAACAAAGTGCTCATGATTATCTATCTAACATGAAGTTTAAATATCACCCTGACATGATTAAATCGTATTATTGATAGAAGCAGATGGCCTTGGTGTTATTTAAAGTTAAAAAAGTGTTTATGTCTGCTACTGTCTATCTAACAGGAGGTTTAAATATCATTCTGGCAAGGATCACTGTTTTTGTTTTACAGAGTGATTTTATTTTTCGTAATAAGTTTATTATAAAAGAGATTGCATAATTGTCCTTAAAAATGTTATTAAAATTATTATATTTCTCTTAATTTCCATTTGTAGGTTGCGGCCTTGCCTTTACAACATGAGTTAAAAAAAAATGGTTTCGCTTCGAAGTCAGCCTTCCACCAATTTGTGTGTACACAAAATTACTCTTAAATGATTTTCACCTTGAGACTGTAGAATTGTACCTATATGATAAAATTATTATTAAACAGTTATACAATCTCATTAATATGAATCGGAAAGTAGCAATCACCCAATGAAATCGTGTTAAATTAATGTGCTTACAAATATTTTTAAATTTTGCTGCTGCAAAATACATTAAGCCCTAAATTAAATATTACGTGAAATAATAATAATTTCTACCCTGATGCAATGGCGCTTTTTATACAGGCAGATTCTCTTTCTAAGCGGTCAGCACTTATAATTCGAAAAAATTATGCCTGATTTATTTGAATGTTCAATTACACACATGTACTTCACGTTATATGGGCTTTTACCAGCTGAGGTTAAATAGCCATGCTAATTAAACACTTTTAAGTTTTCTAATCCGAATTAAGAGTGATGTAATTTGACTTATTTGAAATTTCATAGAGAGGTTCACTATCAAGATTTTGAGATACATTTTATCGCATTCATTCATCTCATCGTTTTCAGCTTGAACGATTATATTAACAAGCCGTAAAACATCTAATATTCCTGATGCTGATTTATAATAATAATAATAATAATAATAATGCTCATTCGATGATGGCTACACTTTAAATACATGCAAAGGATAATATACAGCCTTTATTGGTCACTATTATCACATAGATGTGAGATTATTCTTAAATTAGCTGCTTTCAGCACGACCCTGGAAATACTACACACGCTTTCAAACCTTTTCCCTCGTTCTCATAAGTTCATCTTCTTCTTGAATTTATATTTATCCGATTTCAAGCCAGTAGTACGTTTTCTATTTTATCTTGAGATATTTTCTATTTTTACTAATTTAGCGAACCATTAATATTAGCACATATATAATTCACAAGGTATTTGAAATAAGCCTGTATTATTGATATTTCATAGAAGCAGTCGACATTGGAATTTTTAAATGTTAATCAAATAAGACAGATATAGAAACTTGCTCTCGGAGCTTCGCCTCCTTGCCTTGGCCCCCATGACTGGATATAGTATTCTAATAAGGGGCCCTAATTCTATCTTATAAGACAAGTATAGGAACTTGTGTTAGGGTCTGCGCCCTTGTCTTAGCCCCCTTAACGATAAATATTATTCTAATAAGGGGCCCTAATGCTATCTTGTAAGATAAGTGTAGGAACTTGTGTTAGGGTCTGCGCCCTCCTGTCGTGACCCCCTTGTTGCGAAATCTGAATTTGTGTCGTAATCTAGTAATGTATGGACTAATGAATATTTTCTGTAATAAACGTGGCGCCACTTAGCGGTATATTTCTAGGACTAATTAGGGTTTTGTTTGTGACGCCATCTAGTGGTGTATTTTTAAACTTGCGAATGTTTTATGTAATAGAGGTGGCGCCGCCTAGCGGTATATTTCTAAGACTAAATAGGGTTTGTTTGTGACGCCCTCTAGTGGTGTAAGAACTAATGAATGATTCCTGTAATAGAGGTTGATCGTGGTCGTCTCTATCTCTCTCTCTCGTCTCCCTACCCTCTTTCTCAAACAAACAAATCAATTAATCAAATCAATTAAGCAGATCAATCTCAAACAAATCACGCTTGATCAAATCAAACAATCAGATCAATCTCAATCAATCAAATCATAACTTACAGCTTGTGGAAACCAGCTTACAGTTCAAAAATACAGATTGGACTAACTTACAGTTTGCTAAAACCAACCACAATTCAAAAATTCCAAACTGATTTAATTTACATCATGCAAAATCAGCTGTCAATTAAAAAAAACAACAGTCTGATTTAACATATAGCGTGCAAAAAAAAGTCTTAAAAAATCAGATTAGCGTGTAACACTATTGTCACGTTTTGCAGACAATGATAAAAATATGTTTTACATTTAAACTAATAAAAAATGCCTATACAATAAGCAAACAAATATAACCAAGCTCAGGGTCAGACCACTATATTATTTTACATGCAGGTGCTGTCTTAACGGAGATAACTTCTCATATAAAACGACTCTAGATTTATAAACAATACTTGCCCTAAGTCGTTATTGAAAAATGTTCAACCATCTAAATACCTGAACAATAACAAATATAACTAAACTTGAAATTAGATTCGAATAGAAAGAACCTAATTACCTCGCTCAGACTTATCGTAATTTCTCATCCAACCGTCCTTTCGTATTAATTGTAGCATTGTTAGCGTAGGTTCGAACGTCGGTTAGGAAAACAAGATTATTAATAAATTAATTGAAGGAAAACTTAACGTTTGAAAATATATTTTAAGAAACAATACATCATTTATTTAATCACATTTTTGATCAGTATTCTTCTTTTTCGACCGTGATTCGTCACTATCATCATGGTTTTGAGATGCGTTATTCTTCTCTACCGCATCGCTCTTCTTCTTCTGTGACTCATCACCATCATATTGGATTTGAGATACATTCACCTCATCAACTTCATCGTTTTCATCATCTTGAACGGTTATGTTGTAATAGTTTATTAACAAGTCAGTAAAATCTCTAATGTCCGCTGATGTTTCATAAACAGTAGAATAAATTATAATAATGGTTACATTTTAACGAGCGGAACGAGAATGATGACGGCCTTGAGTCTTGTGCGCGGGCGCACTCGTCAATGTTCGGATAGGATCGATTATTATCGGGGAAGTATTGAGTAGGGGTCGCCGAACCAGCCTTCAGACATCTTAGCAGAAATATCTCTGCCAAAAAAAGGAGCTTAGATTTATAAACATGCCCCTAGGGAAGGTATTAGAGCGTGGTTACAGGAACAAGAGCGTACACTATGCATAACTCTCGTCCCACGTTTTAGGTTAGGGCAATACTCGTACAATATTAGGTTAGATTAATAAACGCACGGTTTAGGTTTAGGTTAGGTTAATATTCGCGCGCGAGTATTGACGTAACCTTTTTTTTGTAAAATAAAAACAGTTATCCTTGCCAGAATGATATTTAAACTTCATGTTAGATAGAAGTAAACATAAGCATTTTGTTAACTTACCACACACACACCACACACACCACACACGCACGCACGCACGCACGCACGCACGCACGCACGCACGCACGCACGCACGCACGCACGCACGCATCACTCACCACTCACTCACCATCCACCACCACTCACCAACCACTCACCACCACTCACCACTCACTCACCACCACACCACCACGCACCACGCACGCACGCACGCACGCACGCACGCACGCACGCACACCACACACACACACACACACACACACACACACACACCACGCACACACCACGCACACACCACACACACACACACACACACACACACACACACACACACACACACACACACACACACACACACACACACACACACACACACACACACACACACACACACACACCCACACACCCACACACAAACACGCGCACTTGACGAGACTTGGCCAAAAGTTGTAAAATAAGTTAATAAGTCGATTTAGCGATAGTGAAAAAAAAGTCGATTGCATAACCTGCTATACCTACATATGTATATGTATTAAAATAAAATTTAAAAACGATTTTAATAAAATACAAATTAATATCCTGGACGGGGATTAGAACTCTCTTTGGCTGTTAGTTACTTTCATGTTTACTTTGTATTGTTAGCATATGAAATTGATGCGGATTTTTTATTTTTACCATTTTTGTTCAGTTTTGGTTCGATAGTCAAGCTTTAACTACGTATATATTTTTCACGATTTTTAATGATTCTGCAGCATCCTAGTCGAAAACCTTGGTTAAAGCCTTAACCTAAATAAAAATAATTTTTTACTTAAATACCATTTGTAGCGCCTCTATCCGCTTGAAATTTCATATCTAATAGTTTTTCAGTGTCTTTCATGCGTGTAGGAAGTTTCAGATTGAAAACGTCATTTTTAAGACTAGTTTAAATTTGAAAACTGTGTAGGTTAACAGGTACTTCCGGTAGTTCTATATGTCCCAAAAGTTGATACAGATCTACGATTTTGCCATAAAAGCCGTATGCCAAATTTCATAACCCCAGCTCAAACTATCTGTCACAGACAGCATGCCAAACTGGATTCAATGGCCCTCGAAACGTCAAGATTCGTAAAAATCTAATTTTTTCATGATCGCAATATCTTCCCTTTACTGTATTTCGTATGGTATACGGGAATGTAAAAATGAAATAGAACAAAATATTTCAGTACTGTCAGACATCCGGTGTTGAACCGGGAGCCTAAAATAACAGAAAGACAAATTTTTCAACAATGGTTCTAGGAAGAGCTCTCCTTAAAGCTTGATTGTGTAAATCGTAAGCTAGGCAGATGTCTACCGCTGAGGCTAAACAATTTAACATAATAAAATAATCAATAATCACCTAATTTTTAAAGTAGCAAAAGAGTAGGTAATTCAATACTACTTCTACGAGTAATGAGTAAATGTATAAAATAGAATCCCTAAAGAACAGAAAGCACAAAATACATATCAAAATACAATTACATTAGCAAGTATCAAAAGTTTAACGTGGATCACCCTGTATAAAGAATTAAATTCACAGAAGCAAAATTTAAGTGCGAATAACGGCAAACTTCAGAGATACATGTTTAGAAGGTAACAGCTGTTCGCAATACAGTTAGTGTTCTTCATAATAGTTAACATAAATAAACAAGGCACAAGCAAATCACATCATTCATTATCAAATATAATGTTTCACGTAAAATTAACATAGTTTTAAAACAAGTCATATTCGATACTTTATAAGTTTCCGTTTTCTATTTTAAAACGTAATTGGCAAATTGTACAAAATGAAAATTACAATTTAACGCCGAGTAACATGTTTTTACATGGTGTTTAAATGTTTCTTTAAATAATATTAACATATGTCTACCTCAAATCACATTTTAACATTCCTAAAGGTTAAGGTGGATTAATAGGAACAAATCGGCTTTGACTCCCACACTTTTACTACAACTAATAAACTGATTATACAGTGAGTCCCAGAAGTTATGTCTAAATTCATTTAAAGTTCAAGGGTGTAGTTTTTGGAGAAACGCTCGTACACGTCGATTTTTATTTTTGACTTGCGGTTTTTTTGTGGTAAAGTTTTGTATATAGGGTGGCCCAAAAATTATTTACGACCACCAACTTGATTTTGCCAAATGGAAACATCTGTTTTTTTATTTTATTTGCTGAATCTGGTTTGAATTCTGAGTAAATCGCATGTACCATGTCCTACACCTATAGTCAACAGATCTCGAGATATTTACGAAAAAAAATATTGTCTTTATAAAACTATCAAGAACACTTGCAAAATAATCATATCCAAGGTGATCCATGAACAATAGTTACATGTTTTCATTGCGTTGTGTATGTCAATTTATTTCTGACGTCGAATTTCAACATTTGCCCTTTTCCGAAATGATGTATTTTTGGATGAAACATTTCCTAATAGGTGGATAGGAAGGAGAGGACCTATCGAATGGCCTGCTAGGTCACCCGACCTAAACCCGTTGGATTTCTTTCTGTGGGGTTATCTCAAATCAAAACTATATGTTGACAGGCCAAACAATCGGGAGATACTGAAAGAGAAAATCAGAAGAGAAGTGCGTGCCATTACTTCAGAGTAGTTGAAAACGTGTAAAAAGAGTTTATTCATCGTCTTCGCTATTGTCAAGCCGCAAATGGTGCACATTTTGAAAATTTGATTTGATCTGTTGTGTTTTTTTGAATAAATTGTTCCTCTTGACAGAAAACAAAGGCCGCCTTCTTTGATACGGTCTTAATTGTTGATACGTTCAATTGTAAATTCCTCGAGGTCTGTTGACTTTAGGTATAGGACGTGGTACACGAGATTTATCCAGAATTCACAGCAGATTCAGAAAATGATATAAAAACAGGTGTTTCCATTTGACAAAATCAAGTTGGTGGTCGTAACTTATTTTTGGGCCATCCTACACGAAAATTTTACCATTAAATAAACCGCAGTCAAAAATAAAAATCGACGTTTCCGAGCGTTTCTCCAAAAACTAGACCCTTAAACTTTAAATAAATTTAGACATAACTTCTGGGACTCACTGTATATGAACTAAATACTTCAAACCCACATTAAAAAAGATATATCCAATTCACAAAATATTAATCTTCGCCATACAAAGGAAATAATTTTTTGATATTGAACTTCACACCAAACAAAACATTGAGGTTAACTCAATGAACAGAACTACTTCAGTGTTACCAAAATAAGAAGTTAGAATTTTCCTTAAACTGTTATGTAATATCAATTTAGATAGCAATTGTTAAAAATTTTTATAAATTTGTGTGTAAAATATTTAAGTTTGTAAACTCTCAATTATCTCAGTTATTTGTAAAGTGACATAGATGAAAATTGGGGAGTTTACATTAGCAATCATGCTCTATCCAACAGTGATGTGGTGTTGCCGCTTCTACTAAAAATTAAAAGCAACTTTGATCATTCAAACGGAATACCATGTATATTATTCAATTTTTTAATGCCCGGAATAAATCTAAATACATCTTATGTATGAAGTCAGCTTCAACCATTTAGGAAATAATTCACAGACCATTTCGACACTTTGATAGGATGTAAAATATAAACGTTAAGAGACCAAGAAAAACGGTTTGCACATTCCTATCGTAGTTAATAGGTATCGACTGACAAATACAAAAACATCTAACCTTCTAACAAGGAATTTGTTGAAATAGAAAGTGTTGTGTCTATGCATCTGTTACGAAAAGTTAAATTCAAATATTCCCACACTATACGAGCATAATGGGGAGGAGCTCCATCCTACTGAAACCATGTACTTTGATAGTTTGGGCAACCGTGGAATTTCAGGAACGATTAAGTTTTGAAGCATATCCAAATATCTCTCAGTTGTTAAATTTCCTTCTATGAAAAATGGCCCTATAGTGCGAGGTACATACAACGCTGCCCAAACATTTATCTACTGAGGGTGCTGGGAAAACGCTTCTCTCGTCTAATGCGGATTTTGATCTGACCAGTACCTATAATTGTGACGATTCACATTCCCATTTAGCATAAATGTCGCTTCATCAGAAAAAACAATGTTATTGAAGAAATCATTATTCTCGTTCCATTTAGCCATCATGGTATCACAAAATTGGTTTCTTCTACCGAAATTATCGTCTGCCAGCTCTTGAACAAGATGAATCTTATAGGGGTGAAATTTATTTTCCTCCAGAATTCTTGACACTGATAAACGAATGATATCAATAGCTGCTGCTGGCTTCCGTAGAAACTGAGGATTCTCAATAAATGTGAGTAATGTGTTCAAGCATGTTTTACCACCTCTTGCTGTTTTGGGTCGTCCCGATCTAAAGCTCTCTTTGCAGTCTTCCTTTACCTTAAATCTTCTAACTGTTTTCTGTGCCGTTGATTTTGCAATTGGGGGACGGTTTGGAAAATCGTTATTGAATAAATCCGCCACCTCTTTGTAGGACCTCCTACGATCTCCGTAACCACGCATCATAAGCAGTATGATTATTTCTCGTTCATTTAAATTAGCCATTATTAAAAAGCGAAGCGGATGGTATTAACAATATCTAATTTTACGGTTTTCATTTCTAATGTAACAAAGGCGGATATCAGCTATTTTATTTTTTTTAAACAATTTTTCAATAAATTCCTTGGTAGAAGATTAGATGATTTTGTATTTGTCAATCGATAGCTTATGAAAAGCTAAGATAGGAATGTGCAAATCGTTTTTCTTGATCTCTTAAGGTGTAGTTTTTACAGCCTGTCAAAGTGTCGAAATGGTCTGTCAACTATTTTGCAAATGGTTAAAGATAGATATAGGACATACATTAGATGTATTTAGATTTATTCCGGGCATTAACAAATTTAATAATATACATGGTGTTCCGCTTGAATTATTAAAGTTGATTTTAATTTTTAGTAGAAGCGGTAACACTGCGTCACTGAAAATATTTTTGTTGGATAGAGTATAATTGCTAATGTAAACTCCCCAATTTTCATCTATGTCATTTTACAAATAACTGAGATAATTGAGCGTTTCAAAACTTTTGAGACACACTGTATAGGGTGTGTCCGTGGCCAAACTTCAAGGTGTGATTCTTCGAGTGATTTTAAGACAAAAAGTTTAACATATGTCTGGTATTGCTTTGTTTTCAACGTACAGGGTGTCAAACATTAAAAAAAAATCATTGTTTCGTAAAAATCTTAATAATCTTTCAGCCGATTTTGTTGAAATTTGGCACTGTCATTTATGGTAGAAACGGGATAATTTAGCCTTAACTAGACTAAAATTATTAAATCCAGTGGCGTACCGGAGAGCATCTTACTCAATAGTTTTGGCAAAAAATGTGCACCACTGATTTTTTTTTAATTTTAATAGATTTTCATGGTAAAAGACAACTTTTTTAATTACATCAACTATTTTCGATAAAACAAATAAACATAAAATGCATAATGTTTTGAAAGCAAAAAAATAAGCATGTCGTGGAAGGAAAAACGATTAATCAAATAAATTTGACTTTTGATTTAAATGACATAACTTTAAATAGTGCGTACGTAATTATTTGATCGGAATTATTTAAAGTGTTTTTAAGAGTTTTAAGCTACACAATTAGTTACTAATATTAGCAAATGGTGCAGTTTACAAACTCAGAAATGTTGCCCAAGGCAATTTTAAAGCAGCTAGACAGATTTATCAAGAAAGATATCTTCATCGCCTTGCACCAAATAGACTAACACTTATAAGAATACTGCGCGAATCAGGCGCCTTTCAAAGGTCTGCTACTAGCATTAGGAGACCTGCAACAGTAAGAACAGTGAAGGTGAAAGAAGCAGTTTTACATGAAGTTGAGCGTAGCTCCGACATAACTACACATAAAACTGCACATCAGTTAAGCATTTCACACTTTACTTTATGGCAAATTTAAGGGATTATCAACTGTATCCTTACCACATCCAGAGTGTTCAAGCGTTATAACCTGGCGATTTTCCCCAGTGAGTTGTTTATTGTACTTGATTTTTGCAAGAGGTAGCATCTCCGATATTTCTATCCCGTATTTTAATAATTATGAAATGTGTTTTTCCCGAAATTTAATTATAAACTTTCATAACAATCAAATCCCCATGTGATTATAGAAAATAATTATCAACAACAGTTTTCTGTGAATGTTTGGGTTGGTATTGTGGCTGATTATCACATTGAACCTCTTTTTTACCGCTGAGATTAAATGATCAAGAGTATCCTCATTTTTTGGAATTTGTGATACCTGGACTATTAAAAAATGTCCCACTGGCACAAAGAGGGACAATGTGGTTTATGCTTGTTGATACCCCACCTCACTTTATCATAGTAGCACGTCAACTTCTGAATGCAACTTATGGAGAACACTGGATTCGTCGCGTGGCTTCGCAGTCATGGCGACCCAGAACACCCGATTTAAATCCGCTAGAGTTTTTATTTGGAGGCATTTAAAGTCTCGTGTTTATAGAACTCCTGGCAGCACTGAAAAAGAATTAATCCAATGGATACGGGTTTCATGTAATTAGATAAAGAATAGATAATAACGCGTTTTTTAATTTAATTTTTCTTAAATATCCGTCATTACTCTTTGCGTTTTTAGTGACAATTTCTAAGACTAGAAGAGTATATAAAAAACAAAAAAAATAAGTGGTTTTGATAATTTGGTAGTTTTAGTTTTTTGTTATGTTGTCTCGAGAACATGCAATAAAGTAGTTTTTATTTTTTTTTCTCAAAAACGAAGCAAGATACGAAGAAAATTCAAGAGACAAAAAAAATTGCATTTTTAGTTGCCTAATACGAAAACAATATGGTTAAGGTGGTCCGCAGCACGCCACTGGACAATCATTTTCATCAGTTAGGAATTAAGCCCTTTTTACTATAAATAATACTGCGAAATTTGAACAAAATCGGCTGAAGTTTAATACCCTGTATTTTGAAAACAAAGCATTACCGGACTTATGTTTATATAAACTTAACTTAAATAATACGGAATATTATTGGTCGTTTCAAATTTTTCATCAATTTGGACAATTGTTTATAATTCTTATCACTTTACATGTAACATATTTACATTTGTTGTTAATTTCTATGAAATTAAATTTAACCAATATGTACTGAAAATGCCTTGCATTCGTATAAATATTTTATCGGTCGTTTAAAATTTTTTATTAACTTGGACATCAATTGTTTATAAAATCTGTATCACCTTGCATGTAAAATGTTTAATATTTCTATGAATTGTTTAAATTTGTATCAATTTGTACGCAACAGGTTTGCATTTGTAATCAATATTATATCGATGGTTTATAATTTTTAGCAACTTAGACATCTATTGTTTAAAAGTCTTATCAGTTTATGTGTCAAATATTTACATTTGTGTCAATAGTTCTATTAATCGCTTAAATTTTTATCAAATTGTACATAAAATGTTGGCATCTGTGTGAATACTTTTATCGGTTGTTTAAAATTTTCGTGGATTTGGAACTTGGTTTTTATCAGTTTTTATCAGTTTGCGTGTGAAATCTTTACATTTTCATCAATATTTTTATCAGTTCTTTAAAATTTTAAACAATTTGTACGTAAAATATTAGTAATCGTGTGAACATTTGTATTGATTATAAGATTTTGTTATGAACGAATAAGTTCAAAATTAATAATAATTTTTAATTTGTATTGATTGTTTCAAACCTTCATCAATTTATGCATTGAAAGGCTAAAATTTTATCTATTTGCCCACAAAATGCTGCATTTGGGCCAATATTTCAATCATTGATTCAAATTTTTATAAACTTGTGAGAATAATCCATTTTTATCAATATTGTATCGATCGTTTAAATTTTTTATCTACCTTGTACAATTGTTTAAATTTTTTCTCAGTTTTCATGTAAAATGTTTATACTTGTGTCAATATTTCTATCAGTCGTTTAAATTTTTATCAATTTTGCATGTTTGCATTTGCGTGAATAATTCTATCGATTGTTTGATTTATATCGATTTGGACATAAATTGTTTAAATTTTGAATCAACTTGCGTGTAAAATATTTACATTTGTGTCAATTAATCGATTATATTTGTACCAACTTGTAAGTAAAGTGTTTGCATTGGTGTCAATATTTTAATGACCGTATAAAATTCCTATCAATTTGAAGATCAATTGTTTAAAAACGCGGGTCAAATGTTTACATTTGCACTTTGCCAAACAAGTTTCACCATGTGTTACTTAGTTTTCAAAGTCTCATCCATGAACCAATAGAAAATGAATTATCGCTGGTGTATTATCGATTGTGTGTTTGTTCAATATTTGCCAATTTTTATTTTTTAGTAATCACTATGAATATAATAAATGCGACAATCACGGTTAACGCGATCAATTTCATTATGCATTAATATTTAATTTTCGCGGGCAATAATATTCAAAATAAAGCTTGTGCATTTTATTTTATCATATAATTATCGACAACATGCAATGTACTGATGGTTTTACTAGAGACTAGGACAACAAGGTTTCATGAATCAGCGTGGAGTGTCATTATACAAAATACATCATTTCACAGATTGTTTGAACGACTGAGTCGTTCAAACAATTTGTAATAAAATTTGAAATAGCGGATTGACAGTGTAGTTATTATTTTTTTGGTGAGATAGAACTTGCTTATACACTGTAATGATATAGGCAGAGCACGAATTTAAATACTAGTTATTTAATTAAGTAATTTGAATTTAATACATTAGAATAGATTAACCTGGACGGCACTTACAGTTATGTGTGAGAAATTGTTTTCGCGTGTTAACGCTGCTAAAACGGTTGTTCGGTGTGGTACCCAGAGTCGTGTGAGATAACGGGTTTATTTTGAATTTTTGGCAAATGTGACTGGTTCGAAGAGATTTGTGTGTTTACGTGTGCGTGTAGATGTGCGTGTGCGTACGCGTGTGCGCGCGTGTGTATGTGTGTGTGTGTGGTGCGTGTGTATGTTAAGGAAGAGAGAACGCTGACATTAAAGGACAAATTTTCTGAACGCTTATAAATAATAAGTGGGGTTAGTTTATTGTTTTAGACGTACAGGGCGGGGTCGGTGTAAATGAAAGTTATAGACATTATTGAGTGTTATTGAACAAAGTTTAATGCTCCAAAAGCTTTGAAAAGTTATAAAGGTTAGTGTAAACGACTAAATTGTCGCATAAATTTATTAGAAGCACCTGTGTAGTTAGCGAATTAAAACTGGTGGAAAATGATAAAATTTTGCAAAGTGTAATTGGAGTGTAAGCCGATAACCACCTGGAAGAATTTGTACCTGGCTGGCATTTCGTGGGGGTGTCTGAGATTTCCGCAATTAGGTTTAATTAGGGTTATGGCATATTCATCTTGTTCATTGTGACCGCTTGCGCTTAAAAATTTATTCTGTCTATGTTCCTTGACGTCGTTAAAGCTTTCAATATAAATAATAGAAGGTAAGTTACTGAACGTACTTTTGGCACGATTTGATTCATACAGTACAATTTTTTTGTTAAGTTTGAGTCTATGCACGGCTGTAATAAAATAGTATTAGTATTCTAACTGGCAGTGACGTTTGGCGAAATTTATCTACTTACAAAACATTTATAATTGCGAACTTAATTGAAACAAAATATATGCAAGTTATTTCAGATTCGTTTTCTGTATTGTGTAATTGTTGTATGTAAAGATACACCCTTTATGTGCTTGATGCAAATCAAATCAAAGACCCAAATTTAAATTCCGAGGTGAAGTGTTGAGTTCTTATTTTAGAAGATATCACAATAATCATTTAGTGTAGGGAAAGGGGGTAGATATTTTTCGTATTAACTTAAAACTGTAATCGCCTTGGTTTGTTAAATAGGGCCGATACCTTGCCTCTAGATTTCCACACTAATCAATAAACGCTAAAATGGTTTTAACATATATTTATATATATATATATATATATATATATATATATATATATATATATATATATATATATATATATATATATATATATATATATATATATATATACTATCTCAATATAATAGCTAAATATTGTACACTTTAACTTATTTTCTATATATTTACAAGTGAGTAAGTAAAACAACACCAAAAGATATATACCTTAAATTAAACAAAAGTCAAGCATCCACCAAGAACGGTCACAGGATTGGGTTGTTGTCCTCCTGGCTGAAGGAGCGGCATGACTGGGTGGTATCCGGAAACAGCGGACAATTTGGTGTTCTTGTTAGGTTTGCTGCCAAAAAAAACATCAACTGCAGGTTTACATTACAAAACTAAAATGATCCTATTTTGACTTTTAAAGTAAATATAGAATGAAAACAAAGAAAATTAAATAAAAATACGGAAATATTTTAAATTCGAGCCTGTCTGGTAGAGAACGGCAGAAGGCAGCTAATTACCTACAGTTCTTGTAACGTGATTTCGAGTTGGAGATACCTTCAAATCGATAAGAAGGAGGACAATGGTTTTAATATACCTATTTCCAGGTCACTCCGAAAATCGATCAATTTAAAGGGGCATAAAAAACTTCTTCTACGTTTCTTTCTACGTATATAAATGCAACTTTTACGAAAGGAATTTTAACGTATCTAATATTTACAGGGGTTTATTAACTAACGTAGTATTCCTACTTAGTGTTTAATTACGGGTAAATAGAAGACTGTCCAATTATATTTCCTAACCAGTTGGAATTATTTATACACGGGAAATTGAATGCTAGATTTTCTCGTATTGAATATACATTTGCGGGAGCGCGTAATTCGCTTACCGCTTGAATATACCGTTCAGGTCAGGTGTGGTGGCGATGGGAGCAGCTACTTGGTGGATCTTCAACACGGGAGCGATGTAAGGTATTCAAACCTTCAGGAACGTTCAGTTTTCAGGACGGTTCAATAACATTTAAAGAATGTTTAATACAGGATTTATCCTTTGAATCTGGGTTATCGCGACGTGCGATATGGGTCGGTTACAGGTTTAGGACTTCCACTAGAAAGTAAATTGTTATCTCGCGACGGTCGATCAGGGCCAAATATGGTTTCAGGACTTCTAATAAGAAGTATACTTTTTAAAAAACTAATTTTAAACCGGTAATTACGTTAAGTGACTTAGAAGTTTAATGCTCACTCGTTTTACTTAACATTTGCGGACTACCAGCGCAGTTTACAAAGCTGGGCGACTGTAATAAAGGTCTAATTGTGGGCGGCTTGTGACTTTCAACTCGTGGACTACCTGCGCGTTGTTTAGGTAGCCGGTCCCGGCGTGTTAGTGTGAGTTGTGTAAAATATATGTGGAGTATGGATTAATAGAATCTAGGATACGGCTCGTTACGCTTTATAATCGATCCCCTGGGTCGGCGTGGCGCCGTTCACAAGTGCATTTAAGTTTTATTACGCAACCTTACACATGTAAGGTTGCGTAATAAAAACGTACATGCAGGTGACCACAGATTTAAGTAGCAGTAGACCCAGGTGAACTTAAGTAATGTCAGGTGGTCGGAGCTAAGTTAACTAAACGGAGAATGGCGATGAAAAGACCTGGGCCTTCAAAGAGACCCATGGTATTGAACGCGTGAATAAGCGAGGAATGAGAGCGCATACTTTAGCTTATGTAGATTCTTGTTCGTAGACTTTTCAGCAGTTCTTCTCCTGTACAGCCTTGGTCATTCTTTTCTTGTTGGTGTTGCGCTGTTTTGTGTAATTGTATAGTTTACAATTATGAGATGTGGTTATTTTTGGTGTTAAAAAAAGGAAAAAAAGATTAGATTTATTTGAATATTTGTGCTAATCGGTTTGTGTGCGTGTTGTTTAGTTGGTTGTAGCGTACTGCGTGTGGTTAATTCAATTTGTTTGGCGGTATCTTGTGAGGTCGTTATCGAATAGACGGGGGCAATGCGGAGTGCATGTGGAGTATTGTCTAGGGATTCTTCTATCTCCTCGCGGGAGGGTGTTTGAAGTTTGGGTTTTTTTGAGTGGGAACTGAGGAAAACGGTAGCTGTAGGAAGTGGTAAAGATTTATCTCTCTGGTTGGGATTGTGTCGCCGAAAATCCTTTTGTGTGAAAAGTTTCTTTGTAATGTCTGTATTCTGTGTGTGATGGGTGGTATGTTTCCATGTTCTTAGGTCGCTAGGGTACCTGGTGGGTAACCTGTGTATGCGCCTAAGTATTCGGTATTCAGCGATAGAGAGGTGATTGGGGTTTGTGTTGGTGTATATGGGTGCTAGAAAATCCATAACAGGGTGTATGTATGTTTTGTAGGTGTGTTGTAGTGTTTTGGGGTTGTAACCTACGATTCTACCCCGGAGGGCGCCCAGTAGGTTTGCTCGGTTTCTTATCCTGTTAGGTATTCTTTGTACATCGGAGAGCCAATTAAGGATTTTATTGATGAGGATTACTAAGTAGGTGACTTCGCGTTGGAGTGGGAGTATTTCTTAATTTATGATGAGAGAAACACTACTGTCGGCTAGCTTTGGGAATTTATCTTGGGTGAAGTTAGGATGTCGGAAGAGGATTGCTTGGGTTTTGGTGGGATGGACGGAGGCTGCACTGGTTTGCCTAGTTGGAAAAGTTCCGGAGAGTTTTGGATATGAGGCGGGAGGCCGTCACGCTGTTCCGATTCACCGACCAGAAGGCAGTGTCATCCGCAAACTGTGCAACGACTACTCCGGGTTGTGTAACTTTGGAACATCGGGAATGTCGGAAGCGAAAATAGTGTAGATGATTGGGGCTAAGACAGAGCGTTGCGGTACGCCTGTTGTAGTTTGAAACGGATCGGAGAAGATGTTGCCTGCTTTGACTAAAACTGATCGACTAGTCAGGTACGAGAGTAGGAGTTTGGAGAAGGGGTCGGATATGTTGAGGTTGCACATCTTGTGTAGGAGCCCTGTCAAATGCTTGCTTAATGTCAAGAAACACGCCCAGATTGCATTGCTTTTGATTGAATGCTCCGGTGGTCTCTGTAAGCAGCTTCAACAGGGGATCGTGGCACGTTCGGTTGGGACAGAAGCCGAATTGGCTGTTAGGAAGGAGTTCGTTAAATTCAAGGTGCTCTCTGAATCGCCTGGTTAGAATCTGTTCAAAGTATTTTCCGATACAACTCAGGAGGGAAATGGGTCTATGGGTGGAGGGTGTGGTCAGGCCGAAGTGAGATTTGGGTATTATGACGGTGGAGGCCGATTTCCAGTCCGTCGGGAAGTGGGATAGGGTTAGCCATTTGTTATAATTGTCGGAGCGTAATCGGAGGGATTGCGTCCTTTTTTAGCACACGTGTTGACATGGTCGGGAGTGATGGGGCATAAAAGGGATTTTCGTTATCCAGTTGGATTTCGGGAAGGTTAACTGTACGGAATTCTTCAAAGCGACTCTTTAGGAGTGCTTCCAATTGGGTGTCGAATAGTGATTTTCTGGGGATCGGAAAATATATTGGAGGTGATGATCGAAGAAGGTGGTTACTTTCCTTCTGGTCAGTCTATTAAACTATTGCCAGAAGAGTTTTCCGTTTCTGTAGTCTAACTAGAAGGTGGTTTTGGTCCAGGAGTCTTCAGCGTGTTTGTTTGCTTCTCGCCTGATTAAGGCGTTAAGGCGATTGTATTCGGTTTTGAGACCCGGATCCCTACATCGCAAGAATTGACCATAGATTCGTCTTTTCTCTTTGATCCAGTTCACGATGTGCCGTGAGAGCGGTTTGCCGGGAATGTCGATGTTTTTCATTTGAACTAACATATCGAATGCTTCCGTAATTACGGAAGTTAGGTCTCTAATGGCTCTTTCGAGATCTTGGGTCGTTAGTAGATCGGGTGTTGGAGCTGTGTTCAGAGAACACATTCCAGTCTGCTTTCGAAAAATGTTTAATTAATGTATATCGAGGAGGTGCTGGGAGGCTGGAAATAATGAAGTTTTGACGAGTAGTAGTGGATGATCTGAAGTGATCGTGGTGCTTAAAAAGCACTCACGATCGAAATAGTGTGCTGTGGGTTCGGAAACAAGGATGTGGTCTATTATTGAGGAACTTAGGTGGTCGAAATATGTAGGTTGTGTGCTAGCGACTCGCAAAAGCGGCAAATGTAACAGAGCTGATGAAAACCTGATACCGTTGCCATTGCTTCTGGAGTCACCGAATTGGGTGTGACGGGCATTAAAATCACCTGAGATGATTGCATTAGGGAAGCTAGAGGCGTAAATTAAGAGGTCATCGGATAGTGCATTGTGGCTGGGCGGGTTGCAGAAGAAGGAAACGATCGGGGTGGGAAAGTGCACCGTCACAGATGTGAAGATTAGTTTTTTCCTTTTTACCGTAATTAAGTCCGTCAAGAAATCAATTATGCACCGTTACATATCTATAAGTATTAAATTAAGTACTATAAATAATTATACCGTGATTCATAATGAACGTCAAAAAATATAATAAAGTGTAGTTATTCAGAATAAAAATCAAAAAGATCTAAGAGATTGCCGTTAATTATAAATATAAATTTTCTCTTTTTATTCCGAAATTAAAACTTGATAAATAACAAGTTAGTTTGTAGTAAAACGCACATTTTATATATAGAGATAAGTAAACTGAAGCATTCAGAAATAGACTTTAAAATCCAATCAATATAATTAAGAGAGTTTTAAATTGATAAAATAATTAATAGTAAATCAATTGATGTGTTTCTTAGAAATGCTTTTTTAAATAATAAAAATTTTGTCCGTTTATGAATGACATTGTATTTGAAATGGAACATCTGTGAATATCAAATATGACAGCAAAATTTTGCCTCTGCAAATACCGTCTAGAAACAAATTAAATTTTGTAATTATAGAGAAAACAAAGTTCACTCCTGAAATTAAAAATTAAATGTTAAGTACGTAATAATGGCTATAATGTTGGCCAAATAACTTTAAGATAGTAATGGAATGTAATCTCTCTGCCATTGTATAAAATTTTTAATATATAATAATGCGAACGCCGACAGAAGTGTCAAACAGTAATTAGCTTTTGTAATTGCGTGATTTTGAGTTGATAGAAGTGTTATTAATTGCTAACTAATCCGTTAGCTAGGACATATACTTTTTGTAAATAGAAACCGGCAAAATTTTATACCTATACGCTCCGATATTCCACAAATAATAATTTTAGCACTACAACAGAAGTCTTAGATTATTGATTGATTTAATATTAATTAAAACAGCTTGATACTGTAGGTAGCACACTACGAAAATTTGATGAATACATTGAAAATATTCCGATTGAAATTGTTGTCGCGATAGCAAAAGTTAATTACTGAAGGTTATTATATAATTGTTATATGAGAATGGTTTATATTTCTTTGTTGTTGTAAGAAATTTGTGTAGGGTTTTAAAACTGAGGGCGGCCCCCAACCAGATGTTTTAAGTTGCAGGTGCAGACTAAACTGCCTTTATCGAAGGGCAAGACAAATCACTAAATATGTTTATAAAAGCGTTTTGAAAATAAAAATGTCAGTGTTATACAAAAAATTACACCGCGGTCAAAGCATAAGTTGTTCAGGGATTGAAATGTGATATTTGAAATACAGGATTTCTACGGTTGATTGCACATGTTAATTAGAAATAATGTTTCTTTGTATAATTAAAGTCAAAAGCGTTCACACGAAATAGTTTTATTGCTTTTGTTAGTTGATATAGAAAATAGGGGGTGATGGAATAAAAACGTTTTTGTTGGGCTTAGATGAGGGAGTCTGATTAGAATTTTCAAAGCGTGCGGGAGTAGATTTGAGATCGATTCGGTGTTTGTTTAATTAGATCTTCTTTTCGTTGTTTTGTGTTAATCGATAAATCCGAGTATTTAAACATTTGTGCTGGTGAAAGCTTAAAAGGATAACCTACATTGATAATGTAAGTAAAAGAAAAGATTTTACGGTTTGTGAAATTACACAGAAAAGGTCATTCTACCTACTCATTTTAATTGTTCAAGCCAAACTGAGACCCGGACCTGCAAAACTGTTGTGTTTATTGGAATTACACGCAAGCATAGCGAAGCGCGCTCTCTTTTCTCTCTTTATGTGTTCTATTTTGTGTATTGATAATTCCAACCTGTATTTATAATGATAAAACCACAAACGATCATAGGTATAAAATCAGAAAAGCTGATCCTAATGATCTATATCTATACAAACGTCCCTTTTGTTACCGTTATATGCCTATATGTCTATATTTTTGTGTTTTGTTTTATGCCTAAGAGGAATTGAGAGCGTTATTATCTTGCATTTGTAATAATACGTACTAATCATGTGGGTGAATCGGTGTTGCAGGCCTTTATGTCAGAGGTTATACTTTGAATGGTTTTTCTGTGTAATCCATTATATCATTCATTGTTACTGTACATGTGTATCATTTGTTGTGCTCGTATCCACAAATTTGTATGTGTAACGTACTTGCCCTCTTTCATTTGTGTCTACTTAAATAATCTGTAACCTGTTTAATTTTCTGTTGGTATTTTTTTTTATGTAGGTTGAATTTGTAATATGTATTACTAGAGTGCTTAATGTATTTTGTTGTTAATAACCGTCCTGATTGGTTAAACAAAAGGGTCACAGGATCGGGATTACACTTTTCCTTTTCTTTTTTTTTTAGATTGATTGACGATCTTTTATTGTGGATACGATCACACTGTTTATATTTATTGCCTTTATGTGTAGTTAGTGAAATTGCCTTGCATTTTATTTTGGTGATATTTAAATGTTGTAAGGTACGCCTTTTTAACTTGATTTAACGATGTCCTTTGTTTTTTTGTGTTCTGTTTATGTCCGGTTGTCCCACACCCTGTATAATGCTTTATATGTAATTATTTAACTAAAAGCAGACAGGAATTGGTTCCAAAAGCGATCCCCTGTTTGTTATTTATTACTTGTTTATTTTTGCTTAAATTTGAATACCATTTATAGACCTGATTTTATGTTTATTTGTGACTAAACGTCGTTTTAGGCAATGTGATAGATTTTGTACGCCTTTAATACCGATAGAGTAGTGTTGATACATATTTAATACTTTGATTGCTTTGATTACTTGTGTTATCTGATCTTTGTTTTTCTTTGTGTGATTATTATCGGAATAAAGGGAGTTTTCTTGGTGATTCTTTTTCTCCCGATGTAAATAGGATGACGAGCGAATCACCAGGTAGCGCCACTCGTTCATCTCAATTACAGTTTTGTTTCATTTAATTACCTGCCACCTTATGCAACAAATTAACCTTATCCGACCCTATCTCCTGCACGTTACACAACGTAGGTTATTTGCCACTAGACGATCACTGTTTTTATTTTAATCAGGTTAGAATTTTGCGAGTTCTAGATCAGATTTGTAAATTAACTCTGATTATTTAATCACGGCCAGTAAGGGAGCTTTAAGCTATTAATTGGAGTAAGCCTAACATTAGCCGGTGTAGCATTATTCCCAGTGACATCAATTTAAGCAATTAATAGTAGCATCTTATCAGTCAAATTAAGATGCATCCTTTAGCTATTGTTTTGTCTCTTGAATTTGCATTAGTGCGAACAAGTACAAATTACACGTTTCATGATAGGGTACGTCTGGGTTACGACAATACACTGTCGTCTCATCGTTGAAAACAAGGAATTCCCAGTTGCCTCTCTTTTAATATTTCATACTCTATATGGGGAAATGCCATAGCCAAATTATTATCTTACGTTCAGGATTGGACCCAAATACCGCCTGGATAGTATCTAATCTTTGGGTTTTCAAATAAAATTACCGTATCCCTTATAAGTATCTTAAATAAAAGTTTAATTTTTGTATTGGTGCTCGTTGAGGGCAAGCTTCACTTGCCACCACCGAAAAACCCGTTACACAGCAACACATTCAAGATGCTGTAGTCGCACAGGAAGTTGAAAGGGTTTGGACGGGAAGCAATTTTTAATTATGACGGCGGTTCCATGGTGGCTGCTGTTTAGATAGGTGTGATATGTGTTAAAGTTCAGTGTGTATCTGTTTGTGAGCTGTGTTTCTGTAATGGAGAGAATGTGTATATTGTGTTCGCATAAAATGTTTTTAAGTAGGGAGCGTTTCCGACAAACGCCCCTGGCATTAACTGTCCCTGATAGGATATCCATTTTGGAGAAATTTAAGGATTGGTTTCTCGGATTATGTTAACCGCCGTCCGCGTGCCGGATACGCAAGCGCCCGTTCTCCGTTGGAAGTAGAATCGGGATAACGCGCCTAGGGGACGAATGATCCTATTTAGTCGGTCGGGAAACATCGAAAAGGGTGTGTGTGAGGACTTGGAGGAAGTCTGATGGAAATGGGATTGGTGTCGGGTATAGGCTTTGAGGATTGCCATCTTCGACGGGGAACTAGGAGGTTCCCGCCGCTTCTGGCACTTAAAGGATTAGGTAGGGTGTACTTCCCCGCAGTTGTTACACCTTGAGTTGGCGGAGGATTTGCAGGAAGAGGATTTGTGACTTACGTCACAGTTGGGGCAATGGATGAAGTGGGTAGGGCACTCCTCAGCGATATGCTCCATCTTCGTGCAGGTATAGCAATACTTGGGGAGAGGTTGTGGGATAAGGGGGGGGTTCGCAACTGTAGTGCCGCCCGAACATGACGACTCCGTGTGCAGGACGTATCCTTGGAGGTGATGCGAACGACCTTGCTCACATGTGGCAGATCAATCGCACCTAGGATCTTTTTGGCTAGGATGTCCTTATCTACGTGACGAATCACGCAGGAGGAGGGAGGCCTAGGAGTGGAGTTGGAGGGACGAGTATCGGAGAGTTGGGACAGGGATCGCCGAAGAGGTGTCGCAGCCTAAGCTGTGTACCCTCCGGGGAAGTGACAGGAGGTTTCTAGGAGACAGGTATGGTTATGGTTGAACATTAAGTTCAACCAGGGAAGGTTAAGGGATTTCAAGGAATTGAATAGGGATTTCTGGGTAGTATTGGTCTTGGGGAGATTGCGGATGCAATACCTCGTGTGGGTAGTAGGGCGGGTTTTTTTGTGAGTGTGCTGTTTTGGTGTGTTTATGTGTAGGCTTTGTGGAGGTGGTGGAGCGTATAGAGATGTAAGGAATGTGTTGATGTGGTGAAAAAGGAGATGTTAGAGTGTGAAGTGTTCTTGAGGATGGTGGGGGCGAGGCGAGGGTGCGTTCGTAGGTGAATGGACGGGCGGTGTCGGGGATTGGGTATACGACCGTGAGTGTTGTAAGGTGGCAACCGTGCTTTACCATCACGACTGTTGGTAATAAGTTAAATAAAGGAAATAAATATTAGTACGACTCAGATTTTTATCTATCATGGGATGTAATATCCATTAGTGCCGTGAATTAATTTGTATACAAGGGTGAGGATAAAAAGATAAATATTTTTTTTATTCGTTAAAATAACTCTACGTTTTAACAATAAATGAGGTATGTATAATATGATTTTAGACAATTGGAGTGATGGTTCGGTTTTGGACATGTTTTTAGTTGAGAATTAAAGAATGCACTGTTATGAGTATTTTTTCTGTCTGTTTTCTCAGAAAGAACTTTGGCTCTAAACGTTGTTGCGTTCGGTAATCTTTGTAGAATTTTATTTGGGCACTTTGGAAGCGTCCGTTAAGTATAATCAAGAATGAAAAAGGATATTGGTGGTTTTTCCAATAAGAATTGGTTAGTTTTTGACGAAAGAACCCCATTTTATAACAAAAACAACTCGAAGGAATACCAAACACTTTAGTTCCATAACATATATGCTATTTTTGCACTTCTTTACTATTGATATTTAGAATCAGTGTACCTTTAGTATGTTTACGAGTTCGATAATAAATGTGAGTTTCATATAAATGAACAAAGTTAAAAAACTGCACAAATGAAGACATTTTGTCATCATACTTTCACAATAAAATTTAAGAATATTCTTGCCGCTATACTATGTTATTTAATGTAGAAGCGGTGTTAATTGCGAACTATAATTTTGACAGAAAATTAAATAATATTTTATAGTTTTAGTGTTCCAGAAACTACTTTAGTGATTAATATCGTTTAAGACTTGAATCTAGTTTTTTAACTTTCTCACCTAAAGAGAAACTTATTGCGAGCGGTTGAAAAATTGAAATAGAACTGAGATCCAGAAATATCCGTTTGGGGGCCCCCGCAGTAAAAAAGTGGTTTTTGTATAATATTAAAAATTTGTGCGTGTGTTTGTTTGTGTTTGTATTCGTGTTCGTGTTCGTGTTCGTGTTTGTGTTCGTGTTCGTGTTCATGTTCATGTTCGTGTTCGTGTTCGTGTTTCTTTACCAAAAAGCAATAAATACTAACATCCTAAAAACAACTTTCTTGCACTCGTGAGATTAAAAGTCTAGTTATGACCACAAAATAAGGACTAAAATAGCGCATTATACACTAGGGAAACAATATTGTTTATTATTTACTGATTGCTGTGACATACTCTAGTCTCTACCAACACGGTATTTACAGCCATTGGTGAATACTTTTAAATCTTTTAAAAGCTAGGTAAGGATAGACAACTTTAGATCAATTTAATACTGGTAAGTTAAGGATAGGTGTAGGCTGACAATAGAACTAATTCGTATCGTGCAAAAAACAGTTCGAAGAAGAGTAGTCAAATGTAACGTCTCTTAGATGTATACTAACGTCCCATTTAAATTTCACATTTTTGCTCAACTTTAAAGTCAACTATTTTGCAAGTTAATCCGCAAAAAATGTGGATTATTCATTAAATTTGATTATCTCATAAAAAAGTGTTTTAGTCCCTTATATATATATATATATATATATATATATATATATATATATATATATATATATATATATATACATATATAGACACACTATTTTTGGAATTCCAACTTATAAATTAATAAAATATATACAAGTAATGGGTGCGTGCATCAGAATCAAAACTTTGCAAACCGTTTGCGCTTTTTTGCTAGTTATTAAACTGTTTGAAAGCGGTAGCCATTTTTGTCAGCATTATTTTAATCGGATGATACTCATCAATATGTTTATCATGGCATTTGTCTTAAAAGTGCACGTGAATATTTAGGAAACATTATGCCCACCTAATTCAAAATTTATGGTGCTGCCATTCTTAAATACCTAACGGATTAACTACTGAACCAAGATTGTTCAAAAATTGTGGTAGCGCGAAGCTTAACCGTTCAACAGAACATTAAACTGTTTGCGTTGGTAACTGCAATCAAAACGCAAAAATGGTTGGATCTGATGAACACACCTATGGTTCTATTTTTATATAAGAGGTAACGTTCCGACTTTATAACAGAAAATAATATACGGTTTTGTTGCACTTTTGTTCCATGTTACTGTATTTCCCGTCATCATTGATTTAATGATTCTTGGTAAATGTCCAAAAACAGAGAACAAATCGCCATTCTATACACGGGCTGGACAAAATATTTGTAATCCCTCAGGGAGAAATCTCACTCAAAGGGAAGACTTTAATTTGCGGAGTGCAAAAAAGAGTTCATATAAAATGTATTTATTAATTAATAATGTTTTTAAAAACGGTAAATCAATCAGCACATGCAGATCTATAAAATAGTTTTGTTTCACGTATTTGTCTGATTGGGCGCTTGGCAAAATCTAAAATTGCTAGATTTTCTTTTATTGATCTGTCAGTGGTACATTACTAGGACTAGTAACTTATTTATTATTCTAATGGATACGGTGTAATATGTTTTTATCAATCTCACGGGAGAATAGTGATTGAGCAGATTAATCCCAGCACAATGTAGAAGGTATGACCAAGCAGCAACAGAGAATATGAGAGCACTTGGATACGCAGTCAGAATATTGATTATTTGTAGTAGACCGTTATTAAACGGTCTTTTTGGAAGTAGGCGACATGCATTTTTTAAATAAAACCCTAAAATCCGTGCTAAATCCCGCTGATATTCGTAATATCAATCGATTGGAATTCTTCTTATTTTAGGTACACCAGTAACAAGTAAGAGCTAATACCATAAGGTTCAATACAACTTGAATGTATGAAATATACAATCTATATAGTTTTCATTGTGTTAAACGGTAGCGGTCTGCTGTTAATTAGCAGCTAACGAAGCGCTGGTGACCTGAATAAATAGAATAAACGTACACTTTTATTAACCTCAATAAAATCTGTAAACGCTGATGTTGGTAGCTGCACGATACACTCACTATTACTCGTAAGTATACTTAATAAATAACAATGGGAGCTCAGTGAAACTTGTAAGAATTTGTAGACGGTGGCAATGTAGCAAGTAGTACAGAAGGTTTATCAAAAATAGTATAGGAAGTCTTGAAGCTACTAATATATAACCTGTCTACTTGAAGAGGGTATGAGAAAAAAAGCTAATTTTACAAAAATGTTATTTCCGAAATTAGCTCTGGAGGGAAAAATATGGAAAATTCTTTCTTCAGATTATTGTACTTAAAATTAATTGGCTACTTTTAATTAAGTAAACTAAGATAATATTTTAAGCACGCATTAATGAAAAAAAATCGTTCTTATACATGTGGCATCTTTCATATATAGAAAAAAATTAAAGAAATTATAAAAAAATCTTATAGTTGTGAAAAAGTAATAAATATATAAACCTGACAAGATTTTTTTATTTTATACAATAAAATTTAACTTTGATTGTACATACAACAACATGACGATTGCATTTAAGTTATTAGCCAAAATGACTAACTAAACTCATTAATTCAAATGACAATTCGTTATCATGGCGATAGTAACTTTATAAAGTGTCATGTACGCGCATCAGATTTTTCAATTAATTAAATTAATTTTTAAGACTTATTTAGTTACGTATGAAAAACTTATTTAAAATGAATTAAAAAAAAGGTCTCCTTTACTTTTGTTATAAACTTGATAGTTTTCAATATTCACAAGGAGTTTAGAAACTATGGAAAAATTTCACTAAGAAAATGTATCTAAAATTTAATTGTCTATAATAAACATTTAAACATATAAAGGTGTTGTCTTAGTTGGGAAAACGCAACTCTTTCAATTATGAGTCATCATTTTTGGCACATTTTTTTAATTGCTTTTTTGGGGTTTTCCCTTAATTACAGGTTAACGATTTAGAAATTGACTTCTCTTGCTGCCCACAATTTATGTAATATTGTCAAGGTTAAATCTAATTTTCACTGTAAACAACTTTTACTTTTCCGTTTATGGGTTTTGCCCAAGGAATAAAATTCTGCCCCATTCGGATGCCCGGGAGGGCAGAACTCAAGCGACCTTGGTCATCAAAAGTACCAACGTTCGAATACATTACTGCAACATACGTGGTATCAGGTCGAATCGAATCTTAATGCTGTTCACCAACACCTTGAACAAGTGCAAACGGACATTCTGTTTCATGTCTCATGTCCTTTGGGTGATCGTAAATTTTAGTCATTAACTAAAGCCATCAGTAAAAACTTTAGTTCATCATCCTTTCGTCCCATGACGTCTCGCGACGGAGCTGTAGTAGCTGATCCTGCTGAAAAGTCAACCTCTTTGTCTATTACTTTGCATCAAATTCATGTCTCAATGACTCTGGTAAAATTGTGCCGTCGCCTAAATCTACCCCATACGCTATGAAACCAATCCACTTTCGATACAAGCTCCTGGAATCAATTATCAATAAACATGACTCAAACAAGGCGACCGGCCCTGACGGTGTTCCAGCTTTCGTCCTTAAAAGGTGCTGCCCCGAGCTAGTATGTGTATTGTCCAAACTCTTCTAGATCTCTATGTCATCTGGAGAGTTTCCCACATCGTGGAAGTTGGCAAATGTCCAATCTATTCCTAAAAAGGGCGACAAAACCAATTCCTCAAACTATCGACCAATAACCATCACTTCCATTCTGTCGAAAATCATGGAAAAAGCCATCACCCACCAACTACTTTCGTTTCTCGAGTCCAATAAACTCCTAAACGACCACCAGTATGGGTTCAGACAGAGTCTTTAAACGGGTGATCTTCTCTCATATGTCACCTAATTTCGGAATAACACATTAGAGAGGTCCGGTGAAACGCCGTAGTAGCTTTAAATATTTCAAAAGCTTTTGACCAGGTTTGGTACAAGTGCCTACTTGCCAAGCTCACTTCGTTCGACTTATCCGATACGCTCATCAATTGGATATCCAGCTTTCTTAACAAAAGACATATACGCGTTGTCGTCGATGGTTTCTTTTCTAAAAAGCTATTATTAACGCGGGCGTACACCAAGAATCAGTGATAGCTCCCACACTTTTCCTGCTATACATAAAAGACCTAATTTCCTCAACAAACTAACCCGATCCATTGCTTTGCAGACGACAGCACTCTACATTGTAGTTCTTCTCAGTTTTCCACAACAATAATTCTAGTCAGGAGGTTAAAGTGAAAATGGCAGCCTCAATCAACAGTTACTTAGAACGTGTCCTTGAATGGGGAAGGAATAATCTAATGACGTTCAATGCCGATAAAACCCAGTGTTGACTGGTGCCCGCCAAGAAAGACAGATCATTTACTGCTGTAAATATAAACAGCTTAGGTCTCAAGTTTTCAAACTCTATTGCTATTTTAGGATGTCCGAATCATCGAACCTTTCATGAGTTGACCACGTTTTGTCAGCCAGCGAAACAGCTAGCTGCCTGTAAACTAGGTTTTCTATACAAATCTAAACAGTACTTAACATGGCAACAGCTCCAATTACTTTATAAGGCTCAAATTCGCCCTCATCTGAAATACAATTCCTAATTCTAGGTCAGTGCTCCCTAATAGGCCCTTGATATGGTAAACCGCATCCAAAAAAGAGCTATAAGGCTTATAAATGACCCGTCTATGACTTCTGACCTACATCATAGAAGAATAGTTTTGGTTCTTTCCTTGTTCTACCGCTATTACCATGGCAAGTGTGCCTCCGAAATACACTCCTTAATACCTTCGCAGGCCATCTTCGCTGGGAACATCGGTTAGCCCATTCACACCATAAGTACGCACTCAAAATTCCATCTTGTCACACTAAACGGTGCTATCTACATTTTTCCACGCGGTGGTACTGGTTCTAACTCGTTATTATTTGTTGTTGTTACCAAGCCAAATTTGCACTTAAATTGTTGGAATTTGAAACTAGGATCATTTGAAAGTTGTCTTACGCTTGGTCGATCAGATGACGTGCTAGCAGTGTCGTTTCTTGTGATCGTTTTAAAGAACAAACGATGCTATCCTTACGAGTATACTCCTTGCGACATTCAATACGAACTTTAATACATTTGACATTAGATAAATAGGTACTTTTTCCGTCATTTAGTTTAATACTCGCATCTTTCAAAGTTTGCAATCCAAGCTCCACAGTTACAGTCTCACCTTCCGATAAAGTCTTCATACAAATGAAGCACAATCCATTCATTTTCCACTCCAAAATTGGGTTTTTGAAGAAAAAAAAATGTTTGTAATGGAAAGATATGTTTTATAACAAAACTATTTTTAGTTTTTTTTCGCTCTAATTAAAAAGTTATATTAAATTAAAAATAAATTTTTGACCGCAGTACGGGAAACATCGCGACAGTTTATTTTTACTCATCCTAGCATACAGCTGATACAGTGTTTTGACTTTTAATAGATTAAATCTTGTTATTATCGTCAATATGTTGATAAATATATCAAAAAGTTATCGTTCTTGCTTTGTACCATTATGTACGAATACTACAAACTCTTCAAATATGTTTTTAATTGTTCCACAAGATGTTAAACGTAGAAATAAGTGGTTGCAAGCAGTGCGATGACCTAATCCCAGAACAACATCAAATTTTTGTTGTTGTGAAGATCATTTTGATGTAGGTATTTTATAATAATTAATAATTATGTATGTAAACGTATAAATGGAATAAATAGAATTCGATAATAAATTTTTTAACTAAACTGCAAAATCATACCATCAAAAAAAATTTTATGAATAATTTAAAACGATTAAATAATAAACTTGTACACGATTATCGAATGGTTTCGGTTTAATTTAGTATTTTTGTATTTTAATTACGCGCTAGGTTATGTACGTTATGTACTATACGAAATTGAAATTTTAAAAGTGTATATAATGGTGGTTCTTCTGTTCTGTTCATGATTTGATTTTTTTTAGCTGAAAGAAGACATGTAGAATTATATTTACTATACTACAATGGGAAGTAGAGCAAAAATTGAAGTTGATGTAGTACCACACAAGTTTAGTCGTCAACCTAACCGTAAACTTTATCACACACGACTAAATAAAAGTAGCTATTATGAATAATTTTTATGTCATACATGCATATATGAATATGCTACGCGGGCATAAAGTGGCACTTTATACCCGCCGAGCGTAAAGTGTTCCTACGTATAAATTGACGTACAACAATTGTTGGTCTTGTCACTAAATTCCTTAAATACCCAACTGCTTGATATAAATGACACAATTTTTAACAAAATAAAATTATTTTTTACGGAAAAAATATTTGTATGACATAAAATGTTGTATGTACCACGGGCATTAATTGATGTTTATGCCCTCGAGGGAATAAACATCTACTTAATGCCCTTAATACATAAATAACTATTTTGCACTAAATTTCGGATATTTTTAGTCAATTTACATGTAGAAGTCGTTGACATTGTACTATTGAGAATTAATTTAACATTATGACGTCATAAACATGGCGACCAATCGGAATGCGTTTGTAGTCGCGTGATTCTTTTTAAAATTTTAAATTGTTTATAATAAATTTAAAAAAACTGTGTAAGAGTTTTACGCATCGACTATTAATATAATTTATGGTTAATTTTTAAAATACATGAAAAAAATTTTTTTTTCAAAAACCCAATTCACAAAAACTTTACAGAGATGCACTCCAACATGACTTGACATGCCGGTCTACTACGAAAATTGGTCAAATGCTAACGGAGCAGGGAATCTATTCTTAACCCTTCCCAATCGTATCAATCGTTTGAGAATGACGTCACAAGCGAACGCGTTCTTAAATTTTATTCTTAGACTTCTCGCATCGTGACGAGTATACGTCGCACTTCGAAAACTTGCGAGCGCTAGAATCCGGTCGCATTCGCCACGCGTTCGCTTCGTTCAGTAAGTGTGTAGTATTCTTAACCTAACTTTTCTATTGATTTTATTCATAGTTGAACAATTTATTTATAATGGATGATCTAGTGCATTTACATTTATTAATTGAGCTAGAAAATGCTGAAATTGGTGTTGAATGGGGTGAACTATTTGCGCGAGTAAATAGAAACGCATTATAGGAGTTAGATGCAGAAAACTTCAGAAAAATGTATCGTCTAACCAGAGAAGCTTTTAATCATCTTGTAGAGCAAGTTAGCCCTCATTGAGGAACATGTTAGAAAAATAAAGAATTTTTAGATACACTAACTTACTTTGTTTCCACCTTTTAATAGCTATACGTTTTTTTGCCACTGGACATAGGCTTAAATTCCTTTGTTAATGTTTCTCTATCTTCTGTAAGTACAAGCATTAATGAAGTGGTCACTATATTAAATAATCTCCAAATATTATTATTATTATTATTATGATTGGGTGAAATTTCCGAGAAATTTTGAAGAACTGAATTTGACTCGGCTAAATCATAAATGCATATAGAAATGTATATAGTTTTAATTAACGTTTAGGTTTTATCAGGAATATAATTTTCCTGGCGTCATAGGATGCATTGATTGCACCCATGTGGCAATATTTCCACCAAAAACTGGAGATGAGGAACACCCAGAACAATTATATATCAACCGGAAGGGGTATCATTCAATAAATGTTTAATTGGTAAGTTAAAACCTTTTTTACTATATTTAACTAATCTTGTTAAAATTGTAATATTTGACTGATGTTGCAGATTTGCGATGCAAGTTTATGCATTACAAATGTATGTGCTACATATCCGGGCACCACAAATGATTCCTTTATATGGCAAAATTTGGCGGTGTATAATTTGATGGACAATCTGCATCAAGTACGACATAAAGATTACTGTTTATTTGGTAATATTTTATTGTCATTGTTTACTATCATTAACATTTTTTAATTTTTTAGGAGATAATGGATATTCCCTCGCTCATGTTTGATTACACCGTTGGACCAGGAGTATCAACCTGGAATACCACAATTTGCATTTAATGTAGCTCATCGTCGTACACAGAGTATAATTGAACGGTGCAATAGTGTATTAAAAACAAGATTTCGGTGTTGTCTAAAGCACCATGTTTTGCATTATGCACCCGAGCAAGCATGCAAAATTATAAACGCGTGTGTGGTGCTACCTAACATATGCATTCATTATATTATACAAAATGAAAATGAATATGAAGCAAATGATGTGGATTATGATAAGAAATAAATTTGAAGGTTATGTGTATGATTACAGAAAATTTAATTATTTTCCAGGTATTTTCAATGTTGCCAACAATGACAACATTGGCGATAACATTGCTCAAGTGAATCCCCAACTACTAGAAGACAGTCGAGCTTGAACCATTCTTTCAAATAGAGCTAATTTTCTATTATAATATTGTTCTTTCATTGTAAATTTTCGTTCTAACGAAGGTGTATAGACATCCACTCTAGCTTGAGTAGCTGTAAGTCTTTGTCGCTTTCGAAGTAGTCTTGTGTGGAGTCTGTTTGAAGAAGTTCAAGGTACGAAAGCAATTTCTATTGATGGTCCTTTCAATGTATGTATTAAAAAATTATCAAATTACAAAATTATTTGGTAATAATGGTCATTGTTTATATGACAATTCTTACCAATTATTGATGGATTTGTATCAATATCAAATTGAAATTCCACAATGGATTCCGGTGCATCTGTTTTCGCCTCGAACTGAAAGTCCACGCTAGATTCCGGTGCAGAGTGCCCATGTATCGATACTGGTTTTATAATATTTAACATTGCCTCATCTAATTTTGTTATCGGCACTTCAGGAGGTCCCCCACCAGTAGCATTCCTTTGTTTCTTATTATGGCTAAACCGTTCCTTAGTTCGACTTCTCATATCTTGCCACGTCTAAACATTTTGTTAAACTTTATTTATTTCACTAAATTAAATAAGTCAATTACCTTTCTCGAACTCATCTACTCCTTCTGAGCTCCCGGTATGCTGCCCAAAATTTCGACTAGCCCTTTCCACCATTATACAGCATCTTTTTGAGTAAAAGATGCCGTAAATTTACCACTTAATAATTGTTGATTTTTTTGTAAAAAGCCGACCAGGACTTCTTTTTGATTTTCTTTTATGTTCATGTTTAACTTGCTTCGCCAACAGTTCGCAAAGAAATAAACTCCTTCACAGTAAATTTTGCCCTTCCAAAGGTAAATTTATAATCATTACGGGGGTAGATTTTTGCTATCTGCATCCGGTGACTAGCATTATACAAGCTTTTTAGGTTTTTCTGATTCTCCACAAATGATATTTCTAAGAGAATTAAGAAAATGTACCTATGTGACTTTTCAATAAAATAATTTCATGAATGCAAAAAACTGTATGCGAGAATAAATCTCATGTACCATCTCCTATACCTATAGTCAACAGATCTCGAGATATTTACGAAAAAAAAATTATCTTTATAAGACTATTAAGAACACTTGCAAAATAATCGTATCCAAGGTGATCCATAAACAATAGGTACATGTTTTCATTTCGTTATGTATGTCAATTTATTTTTGACGTCGAATTTCAACATTTGTCCTTTCCGAAATGGTGAAGTTAACGGAACGAGAAAAATTGAAATTCTCTGCATGATTGGATTTGGTAATAGAATACGTACACAAATAGAAACTGCTCAATTATTCAATGAAATTCATCCTGATCGTCCTCCAATACGTTAAAAAGTTGTGAATAGGATAGAGGCTAAATTTAGAGAATTTGGTCATGTTAGGTCTGCCTAAATCTAGTCGTCCTGCTCGAGATGAAAATTGGAAGAAAATCCATGTAATTCTCTGTCGCAGAGAGGGGTCAATATAAACATGGGGAAATCAGTTGTTCACCGAATTGTTCGAAAGCACAAATATCATCCATACAAAGTAATTCCAGTGCAAGAGTTATTTGAAGATTATTTCGATAGGCGAAATGAGTTCTGTGAACGCATGCAAAATCAACTAGACAATAATTTGGTAAGAACCATAATCTTTTCCGATGAGCCTACGTTCTGTTTGAATGGAAAAATGTGAACAGACAAAATTATACACGCTGGGCAACAGAAAATCCGCATTGGATGATGAAGGTTTACAGCCAGTATCATTAAAAAATAAATATGTGGTGTGGTATAGTGCGGGAAAGAGTAATAGGTCCATTTTTCTTCGAACAGACTCTAACTGGATGAGCATATCTCGAATTTCTCCAATTTGATTTAATTTCAGCATTAGTGGCATTATTTCCAAATCCATTGGATCCAGACTCCCCTGACGATGAACTGATTTTCCAGCATGACGGTGCCCCTCCGTACTATGCCGCCTATGTGCGTGCATTTTTGGATGAAACATTTCCTAATAGGTGGATAGAAAGGAGAATGGCCTGCTAGGTCACCCGACCTAAGTTGGATTTCTTTCTGTGGGGAATCTCAAATCGAAAGTATATGTTGACAGGCCAAACAATCTGTAGATATTGAAAGAGAAAATCAGAAGAGAAGTGCGTGCCATAACTCCAGAAGTGGTTGAAAACGTGCAAAGAGAGTTTATTCATCGCCTTGGCTATTGTCAAGCCACAAATGGTGCACATTTTGAACATTTGATTTGATTTGTTGTTGTGTTTGTTGAATAAATTGTTCCTTTTGAAAGAAAACAAACGTTCGGTTGACTTTAGGTATAGGACATGGTACGTGGGACTTACTCAGAATTCAAAGATGATTCAGAAAATGAAATAAAAGGCAGGTGTTTCCATTTGACAAAATCATGTTGGTGGTCGTAACTTGTTTTTGGACCACCCTATATACAAAATTTTACCACTAAAAAAACAGAAAAAATAGTTCAAACGCGCAATTAAGAATGGGGATTTTTCAAAACGCTCGCTTCTGAGTCACTCGCTTCGACGCTCTAGAGCACACTTTATGCTTGTAATATAAAAGTCATAAATTTCAAAACTGTTTTACTCCAAAACTATTAATTGTAGGAAGAAAAGTCATAGAACCTTTTTTATAGAAAACTTTATAAGGTTCATTTTTGATAATAACTATATTTGCGAAAATCCTAATAGTTTAGGAGAAATATGCGAAAAACCACCACCACTTTCAACCCCTAAAAAAAAGAGTTGCATAGGGTTAAGCGAGCAGGGCTTTTTAGGTGTTATTTACAACACAAAAAACAAAGGTTTCTATGTCAAGTCCGGTTTACTTCTCGCAGCTTTAAAGTTAAATCCTACCTTGACTGGACTATTTCAGGCTACAGCAATGGACGGATCGACCAAACGGAAGTGGTGCATACAGGGTGCGGCATTAGTGCGTCGAAGTACGATATATCCATTATTAAAGGAGATATCACATTATACATTACACATTACAGGGAGTTACATATTACCAGGGTGAACCAAATATACTTTTTTTTAAATGGGACACCCTATATATTATTTCAAACTTAGATTAGACATAACAACCTAACAATAATTTTTTCCAGGCATAACTTTTTCACATTAATACAGTGTTACGAGAAAGTGCTATTTTTTATTATTGCACAAATTGAATATAGAGCGAGTCAAAACTCGAACACATGATTTTGTCAATTTTTTCAAATGAATCACCCTGGATTTTATTTTAAAAAGTGAAAATACACTTTATGTTCTTTCATTTTTATTAAGCACTCCTTATAGGTAACTAAAATCGTTAATTTCTGGGATATTTTCGGGGATAATATAACTAGTGTTATGATTATCATCGGTGATAGCTCGAGTTAAAATCAATGAAAATTGAACGATTGCGAATCACTCGTTCAATTTACTACAGGTTTTAACGAGTGGTATCATCGATTATTAATCATAACACGCGTTATATTTGGTAAGAGAATATAATGAACGTTAATAGAAAATATATTTTTTAAAGTTTACAATTTTAAACGATCTGTCACTTTGATAGTAAATATTACAGTTGCAAGATAATCAATACAATTATTTATTTCTTCGAAACTTTTTGTCACGTTGACAGTAAACTATTTTATTCATTAAAATCATGTGACAGTCAACATGCGGTGATAAAATTATTACCGATTTGATAGCCTATTCTGCGATTTTGTTTTTGTATTTTAACCAATGAAAGTAATCAAAAATGTACCATGTGACATTTGAATGATATTCTCAGTTTAATAACAGAAAGAGATTTTTTTAACAATTTCTATTATAACAAGTTAGCCGTGAACACATGACTGAATATTATTCAGTAATAATTAGTAGCTTGTTATTTAACAAACTTCTTTGAGATTGTGTAGTGTTTATTAATTTGTAAACGCTTAAATGTTGTTTGAAATGAACTTTCCTGTTGAGGAATTAACAGACATGATATGGGTACTGGTAGAATGTATGAAAAACTGTTTATTAGCACAAAGAAGAAGAAGAGAGATATCCCGCACGAAGACAACCCGAGAAAATAACGTTGGAAGGGTTAGTAGATCATTTTAATTGTACGGATTCAGTGGTTTATGAAAATAAGGAAAGGACAAAACCTGTACTTAACGAGGAAGATGAATTTAACGTGATGCTTGAAGTTACGCATAATCCACATGTTAGTACACGTGAAATCTCGCGTCAGCATGATATTAGTGACAGGTCCGTCCGAAGAATACTGCATAAAAATAAGATGCATCCATACCATATCCAGTTGCATCAAGAGTTAGTCGAAGATGACTATCCCAGAAGGGTTGCTTTTTGTGAATGAGCTCAATCAACAAGAAATCCACAATCAGGCGGATTTCTTTGGTTTTGTCCTCTTTGGAGACTAAGCCACGTTTCATAAAAATGGAACTGTGAATAGACACAATTTCAATTATTATTCGACAAGTAATCCCCATCTTATAGCAACTCATAGTCAAACTAGATGGTCGTTGAATGTTTTGGGTGGTATAGTTGGAGATCACGTAATTGGACCACATTTTTTCGATGGAACAGTGAATGGTCAGGTTTATTTGGACTTTTTAGAAAATCATTTACTATTACGGTTGGCAAACGTTCCTCTTAACATTCGTCAAAGAATGTGGTTGTTACACGATGGATCTCCGGTACATCACACTAGATTAATACATAATCATCTTAGTACCCATTTTCCTGGAAGATGGGTGGGAAGAGGAGGACCCATTGCATGGTTAGCTCGTTCACCAGAGTTAAGTAAAACTGACTTTTTCAAGTGGGGTTATGTGAAAAACCGTGTGTATCAAATACCTCCAACCACACAAGATGATATGAAGAATAGAATACGAGAAGCATTCCAGAGTATTAATGTAGAAATGTTAAGAAATGTCAGTCGAGAAGATGACTGCAATGCTGTATTGATATGTTTTCGGTGGACATTTTGAACATTTATCATGAAATTAATTAATTTAATAAGAATTTTGTCTTAATAACGGATGTTTTTTGAATTTTTTATAATAATTTGTCACACTTTTATTATTTTTTATTTTATTAAAAAATCTCTTTCTGTTATTAAATTAAAAATATCTCAGAAATTAACGATTTTAGCTATAGGGAGTGCTTAATAAAAATGAAAGAACATAAAGTGTATGTTCACTTTTTTTAAAAATAAAATACAGGGTGATTCATTTGAAAAAATTGACAAAATCATGTGTTCGAGTTTTGGCTCGCTCTATATTCAATTGGTGCAATAATGAAGAAACATCACTTTCTCGTAACACGGTACTAATGTCAAAAAGTTATGCCTGGAAAAAATTATTGTTAGGTGGTTCTGTATACCCTAGACAGAACAATTGTACAATTGACCATAACTTTTGAAATACCCCGTATAACGTAATTAAACCCTATATTGGAAGTATGGGGGAGATGAGCTTAATCTAAATTTGAAATAATATATAGGGTGTCCCATTTAAAAAAAAGTATGTTTGGTTCACCCTGGTAATATGTAACACCCTGTAAGTACGAAAATAATTTTATAATGTGAAGTTTGAAGTTGCCTATAATTTTTGTAAATAACTTTTTTTGATATCTCCTTTAATAACAGATATATCGTACTTTGACGCACTAATGCCGCACCCTGTATATGAACATTCAACGCTAAAAGGCTAAATGTTATTAATTTGTTATCTTCGCAGTTTGCATTACTGCATAGGAAAATTGTATCTCTAAAATCGCTATGTACCTAATTTAATTTTTTTTTTATGCAGAAATTAAAAGAAAACTTCATTTATTGACCCTGGAAGAATATATAAGGAATAATAACTATCATTAAGGAAATTATACAAGTAAACATAATATTAAACAAAATATATAATAGACGAAAATTACCAGCACCTTGTTCTTGCAGTCAGGTTTCTGTTAGCGCTTTATGATGTATTTGTCAAATTCTCAGTATTCACTTTTCAGTGGGTTTTGTGCTGATGAACTACAGGTATGGAAAACATTGACAAAATCAGCTTGAAAGTGTCAAGCAACACTGTTGGTTGACGATTTACAGTTTGGAATTAATCAAATAATTAAGTTAGCTCTAATAATATTAGGTAAAATTTCGCATCTCGTTCAGAAAAAGGGTAAAAAAGGAAGAGGTGTATAATTTAGCGGTCACGGTATCAATTTAGCACCATCCTTATAAAATCACGTACTCTTTATTAGACGTACTTATAGTTCGATCGTGCATCTCGTTATTAGCAAGTTTTTTTAATGCGATACGCCTTGTATGCTGTAACGTGAGATCAATTCTCGTCCAAATTACTAGTTAAAGTGAACATCTGTTTAAATTAAGTGGCTATTTTGTGTTATCAGAGATATATTTTTCCTTGTATATGCGGATTATTTGATTGCGTACGCGTACGTCTTCGCAGTCGTGTAAATTATGAATCTTCGAACTGGCAATCAAAATATAATTTAAAATCATAATTTCGTTAGATATGTTTTATGGATATCGATAAATCAAATCGAAACGGTGTGAATTTATAATGAAATTCTTATGGCCGGGTATAAGGTGTTGCAATCGAATCGGCTATCAGCAATCTATAACAACCCATAATGAGTAGCCGCACCGTTGAATTGATTATGATTAATAGAAGGCACGGTGTTAAAAACACAACCTTTTAAACATCCAGACATATTTATACTACTGCTTCTAATTTCACTTTAAGCCTTAACTAGAATCAGTTTAGAATTACAAGATAAATTTAAACTTGCACTTGATTTATTTTTTTAACGAGAGATAATTTAAGTGGAGATTTTAATGTGTCTTGGCGTTTAATCTTATAGTTATGTAGATTTTTCTCGCCTTTTTTTATTGTTATTTTATTTTAACGGAACGTTTAGTTTTTTATGTCCCAAAGATTAAGATCGATTATAAATTTTGTACTTGGATTGGAAGGACAAAATTGTACATTTTTTGGGTAAACAGGATCAGTATGTGATTCTGGATGTTAGATTAGGTTATCATTAGCTATAAACACTTCAAATTGGTTGCCCTCAAGTACAGGTGTGGGAAGAGCAGAAACTTCATTTATCAGATATATCTTCTAAAGTTTTTCACTTTTTACCTGAAGCTTATTTCAGGTTTTTATGATTATTGCTAATAATTATAATTTTTGTACCATTATGAATTCCTAAGCAAGTGCAATTACCATATTTAAACCGTTCGAAAAAAGTCTAAAAGTATTTTATACTCCCACATTAATAATTACATCCCCATTACACGATAACGGGAACTTTGATTTTCAGCACGAATGAGGTAATACGCACTTAACTTTTCTAAGTAAAACGTACTTAAAAATAGACAATTAAAATTTCCCTCTTAAGAGATTATTTTAACGCCAGGAATCGTGTTTTTTGATTTTATCTTGAAACGTATTTATTTCTTGAAAACAAACTTAATATTTATTTATTTATTTATTCTTGATTGAGTTCTTCAGTAATATCAGTACACTATACGATTGATTAATCTAATTCTTACATGAATATTTATAAACTATTGATGATCAAACATGCACAAATTACAAAAT